>CM017193.1:31290145-31610145 GCA_004837865.1 Musa balbisiana | reverse complement strand
GAAATCAAGCCTAAGGATTCACTACAATAAAATATATTTCTACCTACTGTTCTTACCTGTATATCGCTGTTGATTATAACTATAGAAAGATATATTCCTGTCGTTGAGAATCATGGAAGGAAATAAGTGACATCACGTAAAGATATAATTTATGAATTTTATAATTGTAAGTAAATATCCATATGTTATTGTGGTAACTCAGTTGCAGTAAGTAATATATTTTTTTTCCCTATAAATGACAATCACAATATATATTTATATATTATTGTAATTACTCAAAGTGAAATCCACAATAATGGTTCACTTATTAGTGTGATTGTTTAACTATAGTAATATATACTCTTACCGTATGAAAGATAATCATACATATTACTACTCTTATTCAACCAGATTAATAGATACTTGTATCACAGTATGAAAGATAATAGTATCTATCCACACATTAATTGATACTACTATGAAAGATAACATAGTAATTATTCACTATAATAGCACCCATATTACTACTTTTGAATTCTTTGACAGAAGAAGATGAAATTCTTCTGTCAACTATATTAATTTTATATCAAAAACATAGTACTTACATTCAACTATATCTAATTTCATACTCAAATTCAAATAAGATATCATATTTCGGTAAATTTTGAGTAACACAATAACAAAAAAAATATAAAAACAGGATTTCTAGAGCTCCTCTTAGTGAATATTAACAATTAGATAACTCTTTTATAATATAAATATAAATAATATATTATAAAATAAAATTTAAAATTTTACTTCGAGAAGCTCTTTTATTGAGAAACAATTCTTCCATTATCTCGAGTATTTTCTTCAAGATTCAACAACAACACTGAGCTTGTGGTTTTCAAAAATATATCATAAATCACATAAATTGATATTTTCAGTAAAAAATTTATATGATTTAAACCTAATTGACAACATTAAATAGTAAAGGAAAGCATGAAATATAGTCATGTATCCTAATCCCATGACACCATAGTAAAATTTAATGATACAACAAATACAAAATAAAAACAAAAGCAAGTGCAACACCGTATACATGCACATGACATATGAAACACCTACCTTACCCATTCAAGACATTATGCCTTTAAATTCTTCATTTTCTACCTTTAAGAATATGTTCAGCACATACTCTTAGCTTACCTAAGGCAATATATATATACTGGCAATCATAATTCATTCTCATGATCAAATAAAAAATGGGAAGGCCAATGACAAATTCGATCTTTCCAACGACTTAATTAGCCTGTCTATGAGTTACGTTGTTGAAATATTATGGAAATTATAACTCCTAGTAGTACTATTTACTTGTAATGCTGTGGGTGGATTACAAATAAGGCGAACGAACTTTGTAAAGGGCGGATCAAAATATTTTTATCATCTTGCCAATGCATCTATCTCAATTTTTTTTATATATTTTGCATTAAAATCAAAAATTTTATTTCTCTAGTTTATCTTTTAAACATTTTTAATGCTATAGCCAATTTGAATTTATTTGAACCAATTTAAATTTTATCAAACCAAACTTGGAGCCAAATCAAGAAAACGATAAAAGTTTGAAAAGGACAAGAAGGCAAATCTTTCCTCATTTCAAGGGTAAAATCGAAAGTGAAAAAGAAAAATACAATAAAAAATACAATAAAAAGGTTGAAAATAAATCACTATATTCGAAAATAAAAAATGAGGCGTTCTTTGAGAAAAAAATACCAAATCAGTGGTTTTGTTTATCACCTATTATATTCATTAGCTTCCAAGAACCTATTAATGAATGTAAGCATTTTACTTAATGTTTTCAGAATAAATTTTGAGGCCATTCACGTTAATTTATAATTTAATTATTATAAATAGAGTTAAGGTTCATTTTAGCTCATGTGATTCTGGTCATAGAGTTATGATTTACTCATGTCTAAAATAATCTCTACATTTTAAAAAACGTAGCATATAAGTCCTTCCTGTCAAGTTTGAGTTAACAGATGTTAGAGTCTACTTATATGTCATGCTAACTCATAATAAACTATTAATATAATGACATGTGTAATTTAAATTTAAAAAAGAGTTAAGGTCCATTTTAGCCCTTATGATTTATTCGTATCTAAAATAATCCTTATATTTTAAAAAAACATAGTATATAAGCTTCTCTTATTAAGTCTGAATTAACAAACGTTAAAGACTACTCATATGATACTCATAATAACTCTTAATATAATTACATATGTAATTTAAGTATCAAAAAATTTGAGACCACCATCAATGGCGAGAAAAGGTATCATCGTGAAAGTGACCATTAGCAATAACACCAAGCCGCTGATGCCTAGTAAGGTGTTGTACGCACGTAGCCTCTCCGATGTTGACAATAAGCTCAAGAGCTTTCGATTCTACCTTAGGTGGATATGTGTCGATCAGTCCAATGCTATGCACACAATGCTAAGCATCTTCATCCTCATTGATTCTCACTTCATCCTCTCTTGCGCTCTCACCTACCACGCCTATAACGTGATGGTCTAGTTCCCCCTCACTTCCACCTCCAACATCTCCTACCTCTGCCTCTTCGCCTTCGTCCGTCGTTACAACCTTCACCGCTTCCTCTTCTTCGACA
Organism: Musa balbisiana; assembly: GCA_004837865.1. Classification (NCBI taxonomy): domain Eukaryota; kingdom Viridiplantae; phylum Streptophyta; class Magnoliopsida; order Zingiberales; family Musaceae; genus Musa; species Musa balbisiana. The sequence continues at coordinate 31,607,525 of CM017193.1, read as the reverse complement.
AGATAAATTTTAACTATTTTTTAAACTTAAATTATATGTGACATTATATTAATAATTTATTATGAGTCATCATGCCATATAAAGACTTAACGAGAGGGGCTTACATGTTATGTTTTTTAAAATATAAAGATTATTTTAGACACGACTAAACCATAAGGGCTTAAGTGATCTATGGTAAAAACTATATGGACTAAAATGGATCTTAATCATTTTTTAAATTTAAATTATACATGTTATTATATTAATAATTTATTATGAGTCAACATGCTTATTTGACGGGATGAGCTTATATTATACGTTATGTTTTTGAAAATATAAAGATTATTTTAGATATGAATAAACCATAAAAATTTAAGTGATATATGATTAAAATTACGACAGCTAGATCTTAACCCAATAATCTATCCATATATCAAAGTAACATGAAATATTGTCTTTATTTCATTGCCTGCATTATTACGACTAACTGCAACTCCAGATTGGATTAGAAATTCGTGGTGAGATAAAAAAAAATTATGATCCGATAGATAAAATGTTTGTCAGACCATTGTTGACCTTATGTGTGTCTTCAACGTGACCTTCCATATTAAATTCATTCCACCCTGTATTCATCGGTACATTCTTTCATGCTTATCATAAAATCTTTCTTGTTTATTTCATTATGCGTTTTTTATTAACAAAGTGATAAGAGAAATATTTATATCTAATTAAATCTCGACATCAAATATTGTATTTATTTCATTGCCATGGTTAACATGATTATTTATGATAACATTTTTATTTATGTGTTGTCAGACCATTGTTAATCTTTTGTATCTTTTCAACGTGACCTTCTATATTAAATCTTATCCTCCCTCTATTCTTCTGCACATTCTTTCATGTTTACCATAAAATGTTTTTTCTTATCATATTACAAGTGTTTTTTATCCATAGGTGACAGGAGAAATATTCGTATCCAACGAGATGGAATATTGTATTCATTTCATTGCCATAGTTACCGTGCATTATTATCTTATTGGCAGCACACTGCAGATCCAGATCGGGTTAGAATTTTGTGATGAAGTAGAAAAAAAGATTATGATCCATTAGATAAAACGTTTGTCAGACAATTGTTGATCTTTTGTTTCCCTTCAACGTGACCTTCCAGATTAAATCTATTCCACCCTCTATTCTTGGGGACATTCTTTCATGCTTACCATAAAATCTTCCTTATTCATTTTATTATAAATGTTTTTTATTAACAAGAGATAGGAGAAATATTTATATCCAATTAAATCTCGACATGGAATGTTATATTTATTTCATTGCCATGGTAACCATGCATTATTGTCTTATTGACAAACTGCATCTCCAGATTGGATTATAATTTTACGGTGAGATAGAAAAAAAAGATTATGATCCAATGGATAAAATGTTTGTCAGATCATTGTTAATCTTTTGTGCCACTTCAACGTGACCTTTCAGACTAAATCTATTCCTCCCTTTATTCTTCGGGACCATAGCATCTTTCTTGTTTATCTTATTACAAGTGTTCTTTATTCACAGTTGAGAGGAAAAATATTTGTATCCAATAAAACCTCGACACCAAATACTATATTCATTGCATTCTCATGGTTACCGTGCATTATTATCTTATTGACAAACCGCATCTGCAGATTCGATTATAATTTTGTGGTGAAATAGGAAAAAATATTATGATCCATTAGATAAATTGTTTGTTAGACCATTGTTGAACTTTTGTGTCACTTAGTGTGACCTTCCAGATTAAATATATTCCTCCCTCTGTTCTTCCATACATTCCTTCGTACTTACCACAATATCTTTCTTGTTTTTAATGATCGTCCGTCAACAAAAGTTAAATAAAAATTATCTAAAAAATATTTTTCATTACAAAAAATATTTCCCTAACCATGATGGGGACGATCTATAAAAGGACAACCGGAGTATAATTATCAAGGTTTGACCTTTTTCACTCTTACTTCTCCATGATCTATTCGGAAGTCTAACCTAAATGACGAAGAAATCATATTGGGAACCTAATTTGATATTGATTTTAGTGTGGATTGACACCACATCAAACATCTAAAAATATATCAGGTGGATCAACATCTCATAATACAAGTTAGATCAAAACTAAATTAGACTAGTCAACCCCTTGTAGTGTATAATTGATATCATCCTTCAACAAAAAGAAACTTATCTCTCTTAGGTAGCTGGTAAATGCACTTTGATTAGGTTGGAAAATGTTAAAGCTACCATCACTAATAAACAGATTCACCAATAAATTAAAATAAATTAACATTAGATCATATAACGTATCACTTGTGAAGAATATATTAACCCATTCCGACTTCTTTTACTTTTTATTTAATTCAACGTCGAGTTTTTCATCTTTGCGGGAATGAAGTAATAAAATTACAAGATAAGATCATACCTCATATGTCCAATAACTCTCCTTCTCATGTGAGAGAGAGTCTTGTCACACTGACACAATTGTTGTTCCTCCATGAGTAAACCATGCTTACACCAAGAAACGTTGCGCGTGTGCTTTTCACAGACTAAACAAAGAAAAAGAAGCTGGGGGCTCAGAGGGTATGAACATCTTGCCTAGGTTACATATCTCCAGCTTCTTGCATGCATCATATTACCTTCTTCAGCTAAAGTCAAGGGAGAGGTTCCTCCAAGAAGAGTGAGAAATGGCCAACGTTGGTGTCGATGGGTATTTTATACAAAAAAAAAATCTCTATTATTAGCTTTTTACCTAATAACATCCCCATATTAGTTTTTATTCAAGTGCATCATTTTAAATAATAAAAAATTTATGAACCAAACCAATTAAACTAATAGTATATGAGCCATTCAAAATTGAATTGATTTTGAATCAATTATCATTAAAATCACCCCATTAACCTTAGTGTAACTAAGGCAAGACAACGATGTGACATCCCTCGATAATAATATCTATTCGATAATAATGTTTCCTTGAACCCATCATCAAGCTTGAGTCACCCTCATTGAAGCAAGACTCAAGGAATCATTTTTAACAAAGTTTCATCCTTGTCGATATCTCCTCGATGTACTTTCTCAATGAAGCCTGATGAAGCCTTCTAGACCTTTAGAGTTCTCTTTGAGCTTTAACATTTTAGATATGTTATGTGATTGAGTTTAACCTAATTCAATTTCGAATATAATTATATCAATTTCAATCAAATTATATTCGATTTGAGGATATATTTTTTTATTTTTGAGGTAATTTCGAAAGTACCTCGTCATAATGCTAAGGTGACTATATTTTTTATCTTTTGAGGATTTTATTAAATTTTATTTTTAAAATATAAAGTTTTTTGGATACGTACTATGTTCGATTGTAATTTAATTTAATTTTATTTATAACTAAAACAACTTTAACGAAATCAATCCAAACATCCATGAAACTATATGGCTATGATGCTAATATGATTAGTATTTTTTTAAAAAAAAGATTTTATGTAATTTAATTATCAAAATTTAGATTTTTTGATAGATACTATGATCAACTATAACTTTGTTTAATTATGAGTGTGATTGGATCAACTTCAATTAAAGTAACTCAAACTTCCATGAAACTATTTGGCCATGATTACCAATATGATTAGTACTATCTTTTACTTTTAGAAAATTTCATAAAATTTAATTTTAAAATATAAATTTTTTGAATACATATTATGATCGAGTGTAACATGATTCAATTTCAGTATAACTGGTTCAACTTATACTAAACCAATCCAAACTTTTACAAAAATACTAGAACATAATTCTAAAATGATTAGTACAACTTTTTATTTTTTGAATTAAATATAATTTATTTTAATTTCAAGCATAACTAAGATATAATTCTAAGATGATTATTATTTTTTATTTTTAAATTTATAATAATTAATTATCAATACTAAACTGCTACAACATTTACAATAGAAGAAAATGAAACATATTATTTTCTAAAATAACAAAAAAAAAAAAAAACTTAAACTTGGTGAGCTTGCACCGAGGAACACAGAGACTGACTGAAATGATTATATAGACTGCTGAATCGTAAGCCAATCCATCCTGGTGATGGTTACACCACTTTTATCTTATATTTCTCACTACCAGTAATTATTAATCAAGTAGAATTTAGTAAAACATAAATATTTTGTAAAAATAAAATCTAATTTCTACTGAAAAAAATTTTGTGACAAAACATCATATTTTTCCTTTTTTTTATTTGCAGAGTGCCTCCTATTTCTTTTCTTTCCGCTGAGGGTTTTTTCCCACATATGATGAAACTCTTTTCCTTGTAATAGAATCGGTTTAAGTCATGATTTTAGACCATTCAAAACAATAAAAATCATTTTAAATATACATAAATTAATTAAAATTGAAATAATTATTTAAAATAATTTTAAAAAATAAAATTGGAAATATTTAGTATGAAAATAAAATATGAAAAAATAATACTAATTACATATATATATGTAAAATTAAAAAAATTATAATATAATAAATTAAAGATAAATAACAAAAAAATAATATAATAATATAGTGATATGTCAAATAACAAAAAAAATTTGATCAATATTTTATATGATAATAAAATATAAAAATTATATTATATGCACCTTAATAAAGATTTCCATCTTAGAATATCAATTTTCTCTACTTTAACATAATTTTAATTAAGGTATCAAAATCAATAAAAATATAATAAAAGTTTAAATAATTTGAAAGTTGTAAAACATATAACCTAAGAAATATTTATAAAACTATACGATTCTATTTAAAATATAGTGTAAGTAGCATTCTTAAACTCCAAATCTCAACCACTCTTGTAGATTAAAAGAAAACCACTCTAATGGATGGGGGGAACAGCATCATGCTTCAACCAAATGATAGTTGTGCATTGGTGTGGCGATCTCTATCGAAGAATGCACTCTCCATGCAAGGATGGAGAGATAATTGATTTGATCTGAAAGGTCACCAAATGGTCAACATTGGTCTAAGATATATATATTGGACAAGAATTTCTTGATTTCACCGCACCATTCTAATCTGTTGCAGTCTGGCAATAAAATAATAATGCATGGTAACGATGACCAACAACGCCGTGCATTTAAAGACGAGGGTGTGTAATGAATGATATTTGCAAAGAGACAAGTGAAAGTTCAAGCTTTGGAAGCCGACAATTGCCAGTGGCCAATCATACTTGCAGCCCACCAATGCTACTTGGCAATACGATAATAATGAATCATAGACATGACAGCCAAGTTGGTAGAAAGATAAGTGTTAAGAAAGATAGGAGGAAGAGTCACCACCACCAGGTACATTTAAATACTCAGATCCCTTTGCAAATAGAATTCCATGAGTATGGTATACATAAAGTGAAGTGAGCGTCCACTGTAGATGAGGCGAATGTAATGGAATTTTTTGGAAAATATTCATATATCTGTGTATCAAATTGCTAATTTTTATATTAAATTCCTTAAAAATAACTTTCAATTCTTCAAAATATTTATTTTTTATTAAATATAGTTAAATAAATTTTTGATTGTTCTATAGATTAGGGACTTAAATCAAACATGCGTCTAACTTTCAAACTCATGATAAGCCTAATGTTGGAAAGCAAGGGATTTAGGAGAGTCATCCTTAAAAAAAAAAAAAAAAGGTGTGCTGGACTAATACTCCTATAATTTCTAAATAAGTAGAAATTTAGAGGATTTAAAAGTCGGAACATTATATATTTTTTTCATAAAGGTTCAAGAATGCACCTTGAGGGGTTCATTTATAATGAATTGTGGTGATCGTTGAATTAGAGTAAGAGTTAATACGAGGGGCACTTATGTGAAACAGTCGATCATTATTGACTTATGAAATCATATAATAAATTATAAAAAATTATAGAATATATGGGTAATATTCATGATGACATCAAGGACAACCACCTATCATGTAAGGTTGAGCAGACCTTCATGCTAGCAACGATTCACCATTGTTGTAGAATGATCATTCGATGAATGTAGGATCTTCTAGCTTAGAGTTGCTTGAAGAGGGAGACTCCTAATTATTTATTCTAGATTCTTTATTTTTGTCTATAAACATATATATGACCTTTTAGGGATTCAATACACGATGTGACATAATGTGACGTTAAGTTATATATTGAAAAATTATATATCTTCTCTTATTCTATCACTTAAAATGATCCTACGAAGATAGGAAGAAAGTAGAAGACGAGTTCAGATCTCATTATAAATTGATATTATTGCTTCTTTTAAATTTGATAATAGTGCATTTATAGTTCATATAAAAAGTTTTCCGAATCACATCAAATAATCATTATCTTTGATCTATAATTATTTAATTTTAATTTTTGATATTAAAATTTATTACATAATAGTATAATTATATTTTTTTTTGCTTATAATTAGTATCAGAATCATATTGTAAAATTAAATAACTTAAATCATAAAAATATGTCAGATCTATTTTATATTTAGATTTATTTATCAGCATATTATTCGTTGATGCTCCTCGTGTGCTTGCAACATGAGTAGGACCATGGTGGAAGAATGTTGGGTGGTGTTGTTGTTGCCTAAGACGGTCGGATTTGACCAGAGGTGATGTGTGCATGGCAATGTTGGCTACATACAGTTGCACAAGAAGTGCTGATGCCAGCTGTTGTGTGTGGCGGTTACCATCATGGGGCGACGACTGTATCAGGTGGCACCATTCTTACTTGCAATGGTGCTACTGTGTGTGACGACGATCTATGTGTGCAGTAGTCGTGACTTCTAGTCGGGGTTGGTCAAATGACTATTGTGGACAGAGCATCACAGCGTCGCGATACGATGACCAAACCGAAGCCTGGGCAGTGGTCACGCAAGGCTAATGGCGTTGCCAGCGGGCTGCGTCACGTGTCTTGCGGCTGTGCTATGTTGATGGAATGCTGCAGAGTCTGTGACCATAGGCAAAGGGGCCACCGATGAAGATTGATCAATGTGTGTTGTGGTGACTGTGTGGGTTTCTACGCACTGTCGCTGGAGGACATGCGACATCTGCGGTGGGATGGAGATGAAGATGTAACCAAGGTCGTCGGTCAGCCGAGTGAGAAGGGGCGTCCACTACGGTCGTGGACGATTGTTGCATCGTCGGTGAGGACTCGTGCACATTGGCGTGGTGGAACGCAACGATGACGGTATGAGGGTTTCTTTTTTATTAAATAAAAGGATATTTTTCACCCTTCAAAAATTAGATAATTCTAATTAGTGTCCTTTGTTTTTTTTTTTAATTTTACCCTTTAGAAATCGAATAGTTCTAATATATGTCCTATGCTATAAAATTGTTATTACACCTTCATGAAATTTATTGTTTTTGGTTGATATCTTTTATTTATAATTTTGCCTTTCTAATTCGGTAATATTATCTTAGTAGACATAATTTGATAATAATAAATTATATCATAAAATATGATGAATATTTCTATTAGAATTAAATTTAAAAATAAATTATAGATATTTCATTTTTATCCATGTGATATAATTTATTATTGTTAAATTTAATTACTTATGTTATTTAAAAATTCTAATTTTTGTTGGATATTTATGTGGTTAATAAATACATGAGAATGAAAGAAAATTATGAAATAATATTTATTTTTCACATAAAAGGCATAGGTCATGTTTGTCATAATTATAACTATCATTTGAGTTTTTTATGTTGATTATAATTCAATAATTATTATGATTATTATTTTATTATTATTAAATAATTTTGATATAAATTATATTTAAAAAATTAGTGAATATTATTTGTAACTTACATCCCTAAGTTTTATCTTATTAGTTGTCAAAATTACTTAGGATAGTATACTTATGGGATGTAAATTAAATAAATATTTTATCATTTATGAGATATTTAAATTATATTTTAAATTATTGTATTTATTTTACAATCATCAAAGTGGCTTAGACTAATAACTTATAAAATTATATTAAAAATTAATCCTAAATGATATTAAGAAAAATAATATTTACAATGATATATATATAATTAGGATATTTAAATAATCCCAAATGAAAATATATTTTAAATAATTATGTGATGTGATTGTATACCTTGCAGGATTGTATAACCAAATATAGTAATACTATTTCATAAAGATGATATTCATAAATAATTTTAAGTGAATACTAAATATATCAATATTTCACTCAAAGGTGAAATATAGATGAAATCAATAATTTATCATATTATAAAAACTTAAAGTATTAATATTATTTTATATTATATAATGATACTTCCTTCCATGCATTTTTATACTTCTAGTATCCTTTTAGTTTTTGGATTAATTGATTCTAAATGGTTTGAATATATGAAATTTATATTTGGTGTATTAGGCCTTAATCAAATTAGTCGAAAGGATCATAAATATAATTAATGAAAGTTTTATGAAATAAATAAATAAGATAAATAATTGAAAAAAGTTTAAAAGGGTTAGTTTTATTATAATTTCTAATAATATTTAGATTTCATTACAATATATAACTAGCACATTAGAATATTTAAAAATCAATTTAAATTTGCCAATAAATCATTAGTTTATATCTTAATACAAGAATTGATTAAAATTTAATATAATAAAATTTGAGAAATTTAAAATTATATTCTCAATATAACTAACAAACATATAAGCTCAAAAGCATTAGGCATCAAAGTTAACTTTAAACTTAGTATATTTGTGGTTTATATAAAAATATGTGAATCTTGAATTTACAATGAAATCAAATATTGGAATAAAACGTAGTTTCATCAACTCCGTGAGATTATATGTTCTTATATCTATGGGTCACTCCATGTTTCATATTTTAGTAGAGAGAAATATTTTATCACCTTTGTAGATATGAGATACGACTATATATATCTAATTTATATAAAATCTTATGCTATTAACACATTTAGATATACATAAATGAAATCAAAAGACAATTAGATAGAAAAGTTAAAATTATCAAATTTGATATGATTGATAAATTTTATGACATATATGATAAGTGATTATAATTCTAGTTCTTTTGTGAAATTTCTAAAGAAAATAGGATATTTAGTATATCTTACAGATATATTATAGTAGAATGAGATTGCTGAAAGATAAAATTATACTTTTATAGATATAGTTAGAAGCATGAAAAGTTATTCTCGAATCAATATAAGGACAAATTTGAAGATAGTTATATATATCTTGAATATGGTTCCTAATAATTTTATCAACTTTTTTTTAGTTATAGATTGATAATAAACTTAACTTGAGGCATTTATATATTTAGGATTATTTTACAAGATAAGAATATTTAAATCACATGAAAGAAATTTGGATTCAAGGATTATTTTTAGATATTTTATTATTTATTAAGAAAAATTCAAAAGTGATATAGATTTTATTATCCTAATCATGAGAATAATTGAATTTGGTAATATAAGATTCACATAATACAATGAAAGAAAAGTGATGAACTGATGAAGGTGAATTATTAAATGAATTGATGAAGCTGAATAATAAAATAATATTAGTATACTTTCACATAATATTGATATTACTATTGATGAACTTGTAGAATAATAACAATAATTAGTTTTAACAATATCTTAAAGGAAAAAAAGACCTATCATTTTAATTATATGTAGTATATTTATAAGAATCATATTATGATATAAGAATCAAAAGCCTCATTATTATTACAAGTTATAGAAAGCGATGATTCTAAAAAATAATATAATACAATGAAAGAAAAATGAATATCAATAGACTAAAATAATGTTTGAGAACTCATTGAATTGCTTAATAATTATAAAAAAGTCTATTATATATAGGTATTTAAGATTAAACATGATTTAAAGGTAAGTTCGAATGATATAAAGTTAAACTTACGGTCAAATATTTTACTCATAAAAAATGTATCGATCATAATGAGATATTTTCTCTAGTTTTTTAAATGAACTCATTAAGAATCCTCATAATATTAGTGACTTATTATGATTTGGACTTATGTGAAAATAACTTTTCTGAATGAAAATTTAGATAAGAAAATCCATATGAATTAACTTAAACGATTCATAGAAAAATAAAAGAATTATAAAATTTAGTATGTAAATTTAGAAAATCTATTTATGACCTTAAGCAAGCTTCTAGAAAATGATATATAAAGTTTCAAAATATCATTATTTTTTTATATTTAAGAAAAATATTATTGATCAGTATATATATCTAAAGGTTAGTGAGAGCTAGTTTATTATATTAATCTTATATGTGGATAATATTTTGTTTACCGGTAGTGATCTTAGTTTATTATATGAAACCAAGATATTTCTTACCAAGAAATTTAAGATGATTGATATGAAATAGGCAACTTATATTATTGTTGAGATATTTAGAGATATATTTTAAGTATTGTTAGGACTATCTAAAAAAGGATATATTGATTAAGCCTTAAAAAAATTTAGTATATAGCTTTGTTCAGCAAATCACAAAAGTAAAAACTTTAATCAAAATAAGTATTTTTAAAATATCTTAGAAAATAATCAAATGAAAGAAAAATATTCTTTATATATGCATAGTTAACAGTTAGAATACTGTATAGATATAAAAGTTACCCAAGAATAAAATATTAAAAAATTATAAAGGAATAAAATAATATATCTGGAAGGGACAAAAGATTATATGCTCATATATATATATATATATATATATATATATATATATATATATATATATATATATATATATATATAAACTTAAAATGATGATTTTTTCATATATTGATTCTATAAATTACCTCAATAGTAGAAAGTCCATTTTATGGTTTATATTTATATCAATTGAAAAGGTAATTTATAAGAAAAAAATAAAATAATATATTATTATATTATTAATAATAGAAGTTGATTTTGTGGCATACTTTGATGCTACTTATTAAGTTTTATGACTATGAAATTTTATCTTACAACTTGGTGTAATTAAAATTAATATATCATAATAGTTTTCTTCTATAAAAATAGTACATACTCTAGTAATTCTATACATTATGATATAAATTACTTGATGGCTAGATAAAATAGTCCTATTGTAATTAATGTTAATTTATAACTTGAGTTTGTATTGATTGTTGATCTATTCACAAAGGGCTAAAATGTTTAAAAGAACATATTCCTATAATTAGGGTTGTGAGCAATTCATAAAAGATATGATGATATATGTTTAAGTGTATATTATAATTGATATTTTTGCTTATATAATCAAAGTTATTTATTACTACTATCATATTTATATTTACGTATATATAAATTATGGTTCAATATATATATAGGATTATCATGACAATACAAATTCTAAAGGTTATTAACATATTTTATAAAATTCATATGTAGGTGTAAAATATTTTTAAAAATTTTAGAATCTAATTAATTAAAATTATTTAACCTTAAGCAAGCTTCTAGAAAATGATATATAAAGTTTCAAATATCATTATTTTTTTATATTTAAGAAAAATATTATTGATCAGTATATATCTAAAGGTTAGTGAGAGCTAGTTTATTATATTAATCTTATATGTGGATAATATTTTGTTTACCGGTAGTGATCTTAGTTTATTATATGAAACCAAGATATTTCTTACCAAGAAATTTAAGATGATTGATATGAAATAGGCAACTTATATTATTGTTGAGATATTTAGAGATATATTTTAAGTATTGTTAGGACTATCTAAAAAAGGATATATTGATTAAGCCTTAAAAAATTTAGTATATAGCTTTGTTCAGCAAATCACAAAAGTAAAAACTTTAATCAAAATAAGTATTTTTAAAATATCTTAGAAAATAATCAAATGAAAGAAAAATATTCTTTATATATGCATAGTTAACAGTTAGAATACTGTATAGATATAAAAGTTACCCAAGAATAAAATATTAAAAAATTATAAAGGAATAAAATAATATATCTGGAAGGGACAAAAGATTATATGCTCATATATATATATATATATATATATATATATATATATATATATATATATATATATATATATATAAACTTAAAATGATGATTTTTTCATATATTGATTCTATAAATTACCTCAATAGTAGAAAGTCCATTTTATGGTTTATATTTATATCAATTGAAAAGGTAATTTATAAGAAAAAATAAAATAATATATTATTATATTATTAATAATAGAAGTTGATTTTGTGGCATACTTTGATGCTACTTATTAAGTTTTATGACTATGAAATTTTATCTTACAACTTGGTGTAATTAAAATTAATATATCATAATAGTTTTCTTCTATAAAAATAGTACATACTCTAGTAATTCTATACATTATGATATAAATTACTTGATGGCTAGATAAAATAGTCCTATTGTAATTAATGTTAATTTATAACTTGAGTTTGTATTGATTGTTGATCTATTCACAAAGGGCTAAAATGTTTAAAAGAACATATTCCTATAATTAGGGTTGTGAGCAATTCATAAAAGATATGATGATATATGTTTAAGTGTATATTATAATTGATATTTTTGCTTATATAATCAAAGTTATTTATTACTACTATCATATTTATATTTACGTATATATAAATTATGGTTCAATATATATAATAGGATTATCATGACAATACAAATTCTAAAGGTTATTAACATATTTTATAAAATTCATATGTAGGTGTAAAATATTTTTAAAAATTTTAGAATCTAATTAATTAAAATTATTTTTAATTACTATTATTTTATTTATTATGATTTTTTATATCTTATCAAATAATGATCCAAATGGAAGAATGTTATATTATGTAATCCTATAGATAAGATATATTAAATCTGATTAGATTTTTATTATAATTATCGATCAATAAAAAATTAATTATAATAGTATATTTTAAAAGATGAACTTAATGGGAGAAACTCTCATAATTATTTATTACAGACCTTATGCTCTTACTCGTAAATAGACAAGATCTTATCACTTAAAATATTTATGATAAAAAGAGATGAGAATATAACAATTATTATTTTTTGAATATGATCATGGTACGTTTGTAATTCACATAAAATTTTTTTTGAATGACATAAAAAGTATATAAACATAATCTTTGATATATAATTATTTAATTTTAATTTTGATGTTAAATTTTTTTACATAATAACATACTTATAATTTTTATGTTTACACAGCAATCCTCCCAAAGGAGCAGAGCAGATGAACAACGGGCCTATCTCCCAGGAGGGGGGGCGACCTACTCTTCTCAGCGACCTCCGACTCCCCCACCGCCGATGCTGAGACCGGGAAGTCCAATTCGGCGCCCGTCGTCAAGAACTCAACACTTTCGACGGCGAATTCGAATGCCAAGCGTTCATTGGGCTTCTCGAGGTCTTCATTTACCAGCTCGCGACATTCACAACATCGGCATCTACGATAAGCAAGATGTTTATGCCAAGCTCTGCCTCACTAGCGACCCCGACGTCACCGTCTCCACTAGGATCATCAACGACAGGTTGCGGAATCCGGTCTTCAACGAGAATCTCCGGCTCAGCGTCTGAACAATCGAGTCATCGCTCAAGTGTGAGATATGGATGCTTAGTAGGGTGAAGGGCTACCTCGAGGACCAGCTGTTGGGGTTCGCGCTGGTGCTCCTTTTGGATGTCCTCTTAGCTAAACGCAAGTTGGTGCTGGAGTTCTCCCCACTCATCTACCGATGTCTTCAATTCTCGTGCTGGCCAGGTATAATTTATTGAAGAACGTAACTGTAAATAAAAATTAAAGAAGGAATAAATTGCAAACTGATACATTCTTTTTCCTTTTCCCACCACCGCCTCTTGCCACCGGCTTAAACCAGCCATCGTTTAGCAGGCTTCGTTTTTGGTATTAGGGAATCTCGTATCAGAGATCAGAAAACTAGGTTTTGATTTCTTAAGCTTTCCTGCTAATTAGATTATTAAATTAGGATTATTAATTAACTAATTTTAACTTTTTAAGCTAGTAGGATACTCAATGTCCTTAATCCTTAATTAATTTTAGCTTATTATTAAAGTTGATGTTTCTGATGAATTAAAAAGTGACAAAGTTAATTTGTGCTTTAAGCTGTAAGTTGCAATTGTAACATGTAAATTTAATTACTTTTAAGTTAGCTGGACTTTGAGCTGCACTTCTAAGTTTCTGATGAAAAAAAAGAGGACAGAAAGTAATTGTACTTTAAACTGCAATTTGTGTTTACATAAGAATCCTGTAGTGATGCTTAGGTAGGAATAAAGAGAGATAAAGGCAAGCTGTAGCTAGCTGTGCTTAAGCTTTAATTACGAATTGATAAAATTTTTAGAATAATTAGAAATGGTAACAATAAAAAATGAAAAAGAAAATTGAGTAAAATCAAAAAAATTATAGATGATATTTGTTCGTATTTTATGGGTGTTCAGTGAATAATATTTTATGTATAATTTGTAGAAGGAGCATTTTGATTATTAAGTGACTTAAGGATCCACGGTTGAGTCGGATAAGTATCTAATAACTCTGTCTAACTTGTTTTAAAAGTAATATGCATGTATTTGCCATTAATGTATATATTTGAAACTTATAAAAATGGATGATTTGCACTTATTAAATAAAATATGCATCAACTTTTGGAAGTATTGGTTTGATATTTTAATTATTCAAAAGGATTAACAATGATTGATTCTTATTAGTTTTAAATATTATATGAATTGTTAGATTTGAAATGAAAGATAATATGAATTTATTCAAATGTTAGTTTTCTAAATGTTACCTATTATTTAAACTGTTTCTGGATAAATATGTGCTGATTTTAATTGATGATATTTTGGTGAATTGGAGAAGAAGTGAAGAACATGAAGAGCATTTGAGGATCATTTTGCAACTTTTGAAAGATCTTAAGTTATATGCAAAATTAGTGAAATTTGAATTCTGGTTTGATAAAGTGGCATTTTTGTGTCATGCTATTTCAAAGGAAGACACTGAAGTAGATCCTAAAAAAATAAGAGTGGTGTTGGAATGGAATAGACTAACTAAAGTCTCTAAGGTCTATAGTTTTTTGGGATTTTTAGCGAACTATTATAGAAAATTTATAGAAGAATTTTCTTGAATTGCCAATCTTTAACTCGATTGACTCAGAAGAGAACCAAATTTTAATAGTCTTAAAATTGTGAACAAAGCTTCCAAGTGTAGAAAAAAAAGGTTATTGTCTGCTTCTATACCTTCTAGTAGTGGAGACTTTGCCATATATAGTGATGCTTCAAGAACTAGACTATAATGTGTTTTGATGCATTGTGGCCTATGCTTCCAAAAATTAAAATCGTATAAGCAGAATTACCTCACACATGATATTGAATTAGCAACAATAATCTTTTCTTAGAAAATATGGAGGCATTATTTGTAAGATGACAAATGTGAGATATTTACTGATCACAATAGTTTGAAGTACATCTTTATAGAGAAAGAGTTGTTTAAAGTGTATGGGCATGAATCCGGACTATATAGATTATTTGAAAAAATTAAGAATAGCCACAATAATTGTTTAACACACCTTGATTGAAAGAATTAAGGATGCATTATTTGTATAGCATAATTACCCCTCTTGAATTAGCAACGGAAATGTTTGCTTAAAAAATATGAAGGAATTATTTGTATGATGATAAATGTGAGATATTTATTTATCATAAGAATTTGAAGTATATCTTTATACAGAAAGGGTTGTTTAAAGTGTATGGGCATGAATTCAGACAGTATAGATGATTTGAGAAAACTAAGAATAGCTACAGTAAGTGTTCAACATACCTTGATTGAAAAAAATGAAGGCTGCTCAAGTTCATGATATTTACTTAAAGAAAATTTGGGATAGTGTTGAAAATAGATCTCAATCATGTATACAAATTCACAAAGATGACTCTTTTAAATTTGGGAACAGAATTTGTGTCTCAAATGATCAGGAGTTAAAAAAAGAGGTAATGAAGGAAGGATCTAAGAGAACTTGTGGTGGAACGATATGAAAAGAGAAATTGTAGAATATATATTTCACAATGTATTCTTTGTCAGCAAGTTCAATTTGAGAGCCATTGCTCATATCTCAATGGAAATGGATGGATTTTGTAATAGGTTACCAAAAACTCATAAAGGAAATGATACTGTCTGGGTGATTGTGGATTGTCTAACCAAGTCAGCACATTAGCCAAGATATATGTGGATGAGGTCGTCAGATTGCATAGTGTAGCATGGACTATTGTAGTAGATAGAGATCTCAGGTTTATCTATCACTTTGGAGAAGCTTGTATAAATCTTTGGGACTAATTTGAATTTCAGCACAATCTTCCATCTAGAAACAGATAGTTAATCATAAAGAACTATACAAATTCTTGAGGACATGCTTAGATCCAGATCTTGTGTGATGGATTTTGACATATTTTGAGATGCAAGATTATCTTTAGGAGAATTTGTCTATAATAATAATTATCAATCAAGTATTAAAATGGCCCTATGTAAAGCTGTGTATGGTAAAAAATGCGGATGATCTACTTGTTGGGAGGACACCAGGAAGCTCTTGGGTCCTGATACAATTAAGGAAACTATTGAAAAAGTTAAGTTAATTAAAGAACATTTATCGACAGCTCAAAGTAAGCAAAAGAGTTTTGTTGATAGAATAATATAAGAGATGATTTAGAATTTCAAGTTGGAGATTATGTTTACCTAAAAGTCTTCCCCAACAAAGACTTGCAAGATTTGGAATGCATGGTCAATTGAGTCTGAGAATCATTTGAGATCTTAGAGAGAATTGGGAATGTGGCTTATAAACTTGTTTTATCATAATATATTTCATGTTTCTATGTAGAAAAAAATTATTCAAGATCAATACAGTATAATTGAACTGACACCATTGTAGTTAAAGAAAGACTTATCATGTGAGGAGCAACCTATCAGGATTGTGAACAGAAAGCAGAAGATTTTAAGACGACCAAGTGTACCATATGTTTTACAATGAAAGAATCATAGTAAAGGAGAAATAACTTGAGAGCTCAAGTCCAATTACACTCGAACTATTTTTATCAGGGGGAAGAAGGAAATAGTTATAATTTGTTGAAGGATCTAGTGAAAATTTTAAGGACTAAATTATAAAGGGATAAATTTTCTTTATCCTTCAGCACCGCCTCTTGCCACCATCTTAAACTAAGGTATGATTTTGAATTCTCACGTTTTTCCTACTAATTAGATTGATAAATAGGATTCTTAATTAACTAATTTTAACTTTTTAAGTTAGTAGGATCCTTAATGACCTTAATCCTTGATTAACATTAGCTTATTATTAAAGTTGATATTTGAAGTAAACAAAATAAAGTTAATTTGTGCTTTAAGCTCTAAGTTGTAATTGTAATATGTAAAGTTAATTACTTTAAGTTAGCTGTACTTTAAGTTTCTGATTAAAAAAAAAGGAAACAAAGTTAACCTGTGATTGTACTTTAAACTGCAATTTTTGTTTCCAAAAGAATCTTAGGTAGTGATACCTAAGAATAGAAGAGAGATAAAGGCAAGCTGGAGCTGTGCTTATGGTTTAATTAGGAATTGATAAAAATTTTAGAATAATTAGAAATGGTAACAGTGAAAAATGAAGAAGAAAACAGAGCAAAATCAAAATAATTTACGGATGATATTTTTTTATATTTAATGGGTGATCAGTGTATAATATTTTGTGTATAACGGGTGATTAGTTTTAAATATTATATAAATTGTTAGATTTGAAATAAAAGAAAAAAATTACTCAAATATTAGTTTTATAAATGTATTTAGTATGTTATATTGCATAATTAGTATGGCTACAATTTGGACCTACCAATGGGGTTTATATATTAGTTTTTGTTAAGAAACTAATTTCTTTTGGGCCTTAACTTGAGAAGATATGTGTTACCTATAACCTGAGAGTTAAACATGATTTTGGGCTTTGTCACAAGGCAATATAATCGTAGCCGTTAGTTTTCTAGGACTGTGTTTTTGACATGTACTCTTAGTTAGTGATATTAATTATGAATTTAGATATGCATCATTAGCTATATCATTTAAATTATGAATAGTTGATCATCGTCATTTGTACGATATGATATTTATTTTGATATACCATTTAGTTATAATTATGACTTTATTTACTCTGAAGTGAATACAAAACTTTTGTATGGCATTTGATAGAAATATTAAGAATGGTTTGATGTTTTGTATGCTTTGCTTTGAAAATAAAAATTAATTATAAGAAGTACTTATAATTATTTATTTGTATACATTTGTAATAAGTTTTGATTTACTGGACCATTATTTGCTTATATGTCTGTTTTTTGAATTTTTCATCTTGAGGAATAGTATAGAAACATCTCATACTTTAGATTTGTATAATATTAATGTGAAATATTGCTTTAGACGCAAAGTTTTTCATCTGGTATAATATTAATGTGAAATATTGCTTTATATGTCGACGAAGATGCAGAGGTATGCCTTGTCGAAAGCTTTTCATCTGGCAAGAGACTTGGATCTATTGATTCCGATAATGCACTGAGAAATGACACTAGTGTTTCGACGGCAGAATCTTCTCCTATAACAATTGCAGTGGCAACTTAATCTATCTCCGATACGTTGTCGGTCACAGCATCTCCGAGCAGAAAAGATAAGAGCTCAGAGGTCACAGATGGTGAGGCTGATTCATCTGGGCCATCAAAGGATAAATTCATGAGAACCAATCATCAGCATAAACATTGAGCCATAGCAGGCAGTGGTTCAGCAGGATGTGATGTAGATATGTACGTGAAAAGCATGCAGAAGTTTACAGAATCACTGGCTAAGATGAAGCTTCTCATGGATATGGAGACCAGCAGCAGCCCGAGTGTGGAGAATGGTAGTCCGCATAGTGAGAGGAAGCAGACAACACCAACAGGCATTGGCTTCAAAGTTATGAAAGTAGGGCTTTCTTCTGAACTGATTCCTCTCAAGGTATACAAGTTCCTCTACAACTTCCAATTAAATGATCAATTTACTGCAAGATTGTCTGATTGTTGGGGATGGAGGAGCAAGGAAAAAAATAGAATACTACGATGCAAGTAAAAGAATCCTTTCGATTCAAGAAAACACGATGTAGTATTAAAAACAGGAGGATTCACAAGAACACTTACAAGGTATTTTTCCAAGTGCACACACTCTCTATATCCTTGCTTCATGAACAATGGTCCTATTTATAGGACCTAGTGACAACCATCCTATAACTACTAGATTGAGGTAGTTATTGAAATCACCCTATAACTAGTAGATCATGATTTAGGTGGTTATTGAAATATCCTGTAATCACTAAATCATAATAACTATCTAGATAGATAACTATGAATCAAATCTCAACACTCCCCCTTGATTCATAGTTGCATACACCGATTTGCGACATAAAATAAATATGCTTTTGAACTGGAAGCGATTTGGTGAGGATATCCACAACTTGTTCATCCGTTCCACAATACTTCATTGTTATGGCTCCATTTGCTATAAGATCTCAGATGAAATGATAGCGTATCTCTATATACTTCATTCTTCCATGAAACGTTGGATTCTTCGTCATTGCAATTGTGGCTTTATTGTCACAATATATTTTCGTTGCTTCTGTTTGTTCTTGATGAAGATCTTCAAGAAGTCTTATAAGTCATATTGCTTGACAAGCTGCTGATGTTGCGGCTACATATTCTGCTTCTGATGTTGACAACGCAGTTGTTGCTTGCTTTTTAGAACTCCAAGATATAGCTCCCGATCCGAAGCTAAAAACATTGCCTGAAGTACTTTTTCGATCATCTAAAGCTCCTGCCCAATCACTATCAGTGAAATCAGATAATTTACAATTAAAATTATGATAATACCAAATACCATAATCTATAGTTCCAGCGATATAACGCAGAATTCTTTTAACAGCTCCGAGATGATGTTTGCTTGGGCTATGCATAAACCTGGATACTACACCAACAGAGAATGCAATATCTGGTCGAGTATGAGTTAGATAAATCAAACCTCCAATCAAACTTCTGTAGTATCTTGCATTTGTTAGACTTGTACCATCCTCAAGTTTCAATTTCTTATTTACATTCATGGGTGTTGCTGCAGCTTTGCAATTAATCATGTTAGACTTTTTGAGTAAATCTATTGCATACTTTCTTTGTGAAATAAAAATTTCATCTGATCCTTGCTTCACTTCCAACCCAAGAAAATAATGCAGTAAACCTAGATCTGACATTTCAAACTTATTCATCATGCATTTTTTAAATTCTGTCACAAAAGAGTTAGATGAACCCATATATATAATATCATCAATATAGAGGCAAACCATTAGAATATTATGTTTACCTTCCTTCTTTAAATAAAAAGTAGGTTCATTATTGCTCCTCTTAAATCTATTTTGATGAAAATAAGAATCAATTTTACTATACCATGCCCTTGGAGCTTGTTTAAGCCCATAAAGAGCTTTTCTTAACTTGTACACCTTTTCTTCATGCCCTTTAACCAAAAAACCTTCAGGTTGTGCAACAAAAACCTCTTCGTGTAAATCTCCATTTAAAAACGCAGATTTCACATCAAATTGATAAACTGGCCAACTTAAGTGAGCAGCTAAAGCCAAGAAAGTTCTTAACTTGTACACCTTTTCTTCATGCCCTTTAACCAAAAAACCTTCAGGTTGTGCAACAAAAACCTCTTCGTGTAAATCTCCATTTAAAAACGCAGATTTCACATCAAATTGATAAACTGGCCAACTTAAGTGAGCAGCTAAAGCCAAGAAAGTTCTTAACTTGTACACCTTTTCTTCATGCCCTTTAACCAAAAAACCTTCAGGTTGTGCAACAAAAACCTCTTCGTGTAAATCTCCATTTAAAAACGCAGATTTCACATCAAATTGATAAACTGGCCAACTTAAGTGAGCAGCTAAAGCCAAGAAAGTTCTTAACTTGTACACCTTTTCTTCATGCCCTTTAACCAAAAAACCTTCAGGTTGTGCAACAAAAACCTCTTCGTGTAAATCTCCATTTAAAAACGCAGATTTCACATCAAATTGATAAACTGGCCAACTTAAGTGAGCAGCTAAAGCCAAGAAAGTTCTTAACTTGTACACCTTTTCTTCATGCCCTTTAACCAAAAAACCTTCAGGTTGTGCAACAAAAACCTCTTCGTGTAAATCTCCATTTAAAAACGCAGATTTCACATCAAATTGATAAACTGGCCAACTTAAGTGAGCAGCTAAAGCCAAGAAAGTTCTTAACTTGTACACCTTTTCTTCATGCCCTTTAACCAAAAAACCTTCAGGTTGTGCAACAAAAACCTCTTCGTGTAAATCTCCATTTAAAAACGCAGATTTCACATCAAATTGATAAACTGGAAAACGCAGATTTCACATCAAATTGATAAACTGGCCAACTTAAGTGAGCAGCTAAGCCAAGAAAGTTCTTAACTTGTACTTTCATCAAACATAACATTTCTATTAATAATAATTTGCCACTAACAGGGTTATATATCGATATGCTTTCGATTGTAAAGAATACCAATTAAAATGTATTTTCATATTTTTCATCAAGCTTGTGATGATTTTGTGAATTTACCAAAGCATAAGCAATACAACCAAAAATTCTTAGATGTCTAACACTTGGTTTCATACCAGACCAAGCCTCAAAAGGAGTTTGATTCATAACAACTTTTGTTGGTGAAATATTCAACAAATAAACTGCTGTTGCAACTGCTTCTGCCCAAAACTGATTTGGTAAATGTTTTCCTTTAAGCAACTTCTTGCCATTTCAACGACAGTCCGATTCTTACGCTCAGCTACACCATTTTGCTATGGTGTATATGGTGCTGTCAATTCTCTATGAATACCATTTTCTTCACAAAAAAATAAACTCATTAGATAAAAATTTACCACCTCTATCTGTCCGAAGTGTCTTTATATATCTACCACTTTGCCTTTCTACAAGTGCCTTGAATTTTCGAAAATTATCAAATGTTTCAGATTTCAATTTCAAAAATATACCCAACTCATGCGACTATAACCAAAAAACCTTCAGGTTGTGCAACAAAACCTCTTCGTGTAATCTCCATTTAAAACGCAGATTTCACATCAAATTGATAAACTGGCCAACTTAAGTGAGCAGCTAAAGCCAAGAAAGTTCCAATTTCAAAAATATACCCAACTCATGCGACTATAACCAAAAAACCTTCAGGTGTGCAACAAAACCTCTTCTGTAAATCTCCATTTAAAAACGCAGATTTCACATCAATTGATAAACTGGCCAACTTAAGTGAGCAGCTAAAGCCAAGAAAGTTCGCACGGTTTCGAATCTAGCAACTGGAGAAAAAGTTTCATCAAAATCAATACCTTGTTACTGTGAATATCCTTTGCTACAAGCCGAGTCTTATGCTTTTGGATACTTCCATCTACATTAAATTTTGTTTTGAACACACCCATTTTAACCCAATCGCTTTCTTTTCTTTCGGTAGATCTATTAGCTCCCAAGTTTCATTCTTCTCAATTGACTTGATTTCCTCTTTCATTGCTTTTCTCCATTCCTCTTTTTTAACTACTTCCTCAAAAGTTGTTGGATCTGAAATAAACAAAGCAAATGTTGAGTTATAAATTTCTGTTAGTGATCTGAAATTTCTTGGAGGGGTTTCATCTAAGGAATCAGAGTTTGAATTGCTATTGGGTGAGGTTGACGATGAACTTGTAGGAGTAGGATCTGTCATTTGATTCTGCGAAGTGTCTAGTTCTGTTGGAATCTGCATTTGTATTCTACCTTTATTAGTCTCCCAATTCCAACTTGCACTTTCATCAAACATAACATTTCTGTTAATAATAAATTTGTCACTAACAGGGTTATATAATCGATATGCTTTCGATTGTAAAGAATAACCAATTAAAATGTATTTTTCATATTTTTCATCAAGCTTGTGATGATTTTGTGAATTTACCAAAGCATAAGCAATACAACCAAAAATTCTTAGATGTCTAACACTTGGTTTCATACCAGACCAAGCCTCAAAAGGAGTTTGATTCATAACAACTTTTGTTAGTGAAATATTCAACAAATAAACTGCTGTTGCAATTGCTTCTGCCCAAAACTGATTTGGTAAATGTTTTCCTTTAAGCAAACTTCTTGCCATTTCAACGACAGTCCGATTCTTACGCTCAGCTACACCATTTTGCTATGGTGTATATGGTGCTGTCAATTCTTTGTGAATACCATTTTCTTCACAAAAAAAATTAAACTCATTAGATAAAAATTTACCACCTCTATCTGTCCGAAGTGTCTTTATATATCTACCACTTTGCCTTTCTACAAGTGCCTTGAATTTTTGAAAATTATCAAATGTTTCAGATTTCAATTTCAAAAAATATACCCAACTCATGCGACTATAACCAAAAAACCTTCAGGTTGTGCAACAAAAACCTCTTCGTGTAAATCTCCATTTAAAAACGCAGATTTCACATCAAATTGATAAACTGGCCAACTTAAGTGAGCAGCTAAAGCCAAGAAAGTTCTCACGGTTTCGAATCTAGCAACTGGAGAAAAAGTTTCATCAAAATCAATACCTTGTTACTGTGAATATCCTTTTGCTACAAGCCGAGTCTTATGCTTTTGGATACTTCCATCTACATTAAATTTTGTTTTGAACACCCATTTTAACCCAATCGCTTTCTTTTCTTTCGGTAGATCTATTAGCTCCCAAGTTTCATTCTTCTCAATTGACTTGATTTCCTCTTTCATTGCTTTTCTCCATTCCTCTTTTTTAACTACTTCCTCAAAAGTTGTTGGATCTGAAATAAACAAAGCAAATGTTGAGTTATAAATTTCTGTTAGTGATCTGAAATTTCTTGGAGGGGTTTCATCTAAGGAATCAGAGTTTGAATTGCTATTGGGTGAGGTTGACGATGAACTTGTAGGAGTAGGATCTGTCATTTGATTCTGCGAAGTGTCTAGTTCTGTTGGAATCTGCATTTGTATTCTACCTTTATTAGTCTCCCAATTCCAACTTGCACTTTCATCAAACATAACATTTCTGTTAATAATAAATTTGTCACTAACAGGGTTATATAATCGATATGCTTTCGATTGTAAAGAATAACCAATTAAAATGTATTTTTCATATTTTTCATCAAGCTTGTGATGATTTTGTGAATTTACCAAAGCATAAGCAATACAACCAAAAATTCTTAGATGTCTAACACTTGGTTTCATACCAGACCAAGCCTCAAAAGGAGTTTGATTCATAACAACTTTTGTTAGTGAAATATTCAACAAATAAACTGCTGTTGCAATTGCTTCTGCCCAAAACTGATTTGGTAAATGTTTTCCTTTAAGCAAACTTCTTGCCATTTCAACGACAGTCCGATTCTTACGCTCAGCTACACCATTTTGCTATGGTGTATATGGTGCTGTCAATTCTTTGTGAATACCATTTTCTTCACAAAAAAAATTAAACTCATTAGATAAACATTACCACCTCTATCTGTCCGAAGTGTCTTTCTTAATCTACCACTTTGCCTTTTCTACAAGTGCCTTGAATTTTCGAAAATTATCAAGTTTTCAGATTTCAATTTCAAAAAATATACCCAACTTCATGCGACTATAACCAAAAAACTTCAGGTTGTGCAACAAAAACCTCTTCGTGTAAATCTCCATTTAAAAAGCAGATTTCACATCAAATTGATAAACTGGCCAACCTTAATGTGAGCAGCTAAAGCCAAGAAGTTCTCACGGTTTCGAATCTAGCAACTGGAGAAAAAGTTTCATCAAAATCAATACCTTGTTACTGTGAATATCCTTTTGTACAAGCCGAGTCTTATGCTTTTGGATACTTCATCTACATTAAATTTTGTTTTGAACACCCATTTTAACCCAATCGCTTTCTTTTCTTTCGGTAGATCTATTAGCTCCCAAGTTTCATTCTTCTCAGATTGACTTGATTTCCTCTTTCATTGCTTTTCTCCATTCATCTTTTTTAACTACTTCCTCAAAAGTTGTTGGATCTGAAATAAACAAAGCAAATGTGAGTTATAAATTTCTGTTAGTGATCTGAAATTCTTGGAGGGGTTTCATCTAAGGAATCAGAGTTTGAATTGCTATTGGGTGAGGTTGACGATGAACTTGTAGGAGTAGGATCTGTCATTTGATTCTGCGAAGTGTCTAGTTCTGTTGGAATCTGCATTTGTATTCTACCTTTATTAGTCTCCCAATTCCAACTTGCACTTTCATCAAACATAACATTTCTGTTAATAATAAATTTGTCACTAACAGGGTTATATAATCGATATGCTTTCGATTGTAAAGAATAACCAATTAAAATGTATTTTTCATATTTTTCATCAAGCTTGTGATGATTTTGTGAATTTACCAAAGCATAAGCAATACAACCAAAAATTCTTAGATGTCTAACACTTGGTTTCATACCAGACCAAGCCTCAAAAGGAGTTTGATTCATAACAACTTTTGTTAGTGAAATATTCAACAAATAAACTGCTGTTGCAATTGCTTCTGCCCAAAACTGATTTGGTAAATGTTTTCCTTTAAGCAAACTTCTTGCCATTTCAACGACAGTCCGATTCTTACGCTCAGCTACACCATTTTGCTATGGTGTATATGGTGCTGTCAATTCTTTGTGAATACCATTTTCTTCACAAAAAAATTAAACTCATTAGATAAAAATTTACCACCTCTATCTGTCCGAAGTGTCTTTATATATCTACCACTTTGCCTTTCTACAAGTGCCTTGAATTTTTGAAAATTATCAAATGTTTCAGATTTCAATTTCAAAAAATATACCCAACTCATACGACTATAATCATCCGTAAACAATAGAAAATATTGACTTCCACCAAATGATTTTGTATTCATAGGTCCACATAAGTTAGCATGAATTAATTCAAAACAATTAGATGCTCTCCATGCTTTTCCAATAGGAAATGGTTTTTTACTTTGTTTGCCATAAATGCATCCTTCACATACATCAAGTGTATTAATCTTGGGCAATCCGAAAACCATTCCTTTTTGACTTAACAACCTTAAACCCTTAATGTTAAGGTGTCCATATCTTAAATGCCATAAACTAGATTCATTCTTTTGAGTTGTGATAAGTGCATATCTTTCAATATTTGACACATCAAGTGGAAACATCTTGTTTTGTGTCATGCAAACATTTACTATAATCAAACCAGATTTTTTATCTCTAATAGTGCATGAACCATCATCAAATATTACCGAATATCCATCATCTATCAATTGTCCAACACTCAACAAGTTATGTGATAAAGTAGGAACAAAGAAAACATTATCAAGGTATTTTACCTTCCCTTGATTTGTCTTCACCTCAATTGTTCCTTTCCCTTTCACTTGGATTTGCTTGCTATCTCCAAGTCTAACTTTCAACTTGTGGGTTTCATCAATATTTCTAAATATTGATTTTATGCCTGACATATGATTAGAACATCCACTATCCAGAAACCAAATATCATTTGAGATATCATGAACTTATGAATGAGTCATAAATAACTTACTATTTTCTTCATTTTGCTCCACATAACTTGCTTGCTTTTCTCTTTTCCAGCAGTCTGCCTTCATGTGACCAAACTTTTTACAATAGTGATATTGAATTCCACTCTTGTAATTTTTTTGATCATAATTTGACTGCCTTTGTTCATCATGCCCATCAAAGTATCCTTTTCCTCTTCCTCTTCCATTTCCTCTACCACGAAATCCTCCTCTGTCATGTCCTCTTCCTATTGATTTTTTGTCTTCTTTTAAAGTAGAAGACTCCCCCTTAACCTGAAATGCTTTTTTTTCACTTTTTTCAAGTGACCTGTTCAACCTTACTTCATGTGCTTGCAACGAACCCATTAGTTTATCAAATGAATATGCAGATAAATCTTTTGATTCCTCAATTGTGGCAACAACATGATCAAATTTCTGAGTTAAACTTCTCAAAACTTTTACAACAATTATATAATCAGGAAGATGTTCACCATAAGATTTTATTTGACTAACAATTTCAGTCACTCGAGAAAAAAAATCTTGTACCGATTCATTGCTTTTCATGAACAAAATTTCAAACTCACGACGAAGGGTTTGAAGTTTTACCGTAATCACCCTTGATGAGCCTTGAAATTCATTTTGAAGTATCAACCAGGCTTGCTTTGAGGTTGTCGCTACTGCAATTCTTGAGAAGATCGTCTCATGTACAGCTTGTTGAATGAAGAACAATGCCTTTGAGTCCTTCTTTCTGTTCTCCCTCAGTCTGATTTCGTCATCTGGATCTGCATATCTATTCTCTATTAAGTCCCAAAGATCTTGAGACTTGAATAGAGTCTTCATCTTGATACTCCAAAATTCATAGCTTTTGCCCGAGAAGATGGGAATAAGAGATTGAGACATAAAATTACCATTAAAAGCCATAATGCCCAGTTCAGATTGAAACTAGGCTCTGATACCATAAATGATGGGGATGGAGGAGCAAGAAAAAAAACAGAATACTACGATGCAAATAAAAGAATCCTTTCGATTCAAAAAAACACGATGTAGTATTAAAAACAGGAGGATTCATAAGAACACTTACAAGGTATTTTTCCAAGTGCACACACTCTCTATATCCTTGCTTCATGAACAATGGTCCTATTTATAGGACCTAGTGACAACCACCCTATAACTATTAGATTGAGGTAGTTATTGAAACCACCCTATAACTACTAGATCATGATTTAGATGGGTTATTGAAATATCCTGTAATCACTAAATGATGATAACTATCTAGATAGATAACTATGAATCAAATCTCAACACCGATAATATAAATATGTTCTATGCAGTTTAGTACGGTCAGAAATATTAGATGGCGGGTCAGAAATATTAGATGGCATGGTCATGACAAACACTGTTTTTTTTTTGATAGAGGTAAATATATATTGATGCAAAAAACTATGAGGAAAACACAGACCTAACAGCTACATCAGCAGCTGAATCACCAAAAAATGGAGATGCATAATTTCTCCCAAAACTGGCAGCCCTATCTGCCATCCAATTGCTCTCTCGAGGGATAAACTCGATACTGATTACAGACAACCTATTACAAAACATTACAATGTCTCTTAAAAGAGAACGAAGGAACTGAAAGTGTTCCTTGGGACAAAATGCACGAGACTCAGCTCCTTGAAAGATTCGGTTCTGAATCGGAGCCGTGAAAGATTCAGCTCCTTGCTTTCTTTAGCCCAGCCAGTAGAGCACAGGTTCAGCCATATAACGAACGGGGTTTGAAACACTGCGAGGGCATCCTCCGAACGCCAATCGATCAACCAACCCTATTTAATTGGATAAGTCTAGAATTAAAATGGATCAAAATCAAAACTGGATCAAAATTTAAGTTTTCTTAAATTGGATCTAAATTTAATTAATTGAATTTAAATCTAATTAAGCAATTGAAATAAATTCGATCGAAGTATTTGATTTAAATAAATAAAATTAGTCAATTTTATAATTGAGAACATGAGTAGAATTTTTTAATTTTGAAAGGTAAAACTATAATTTTAATTATGATATACAATGAAAATCTCTAATTTATTAAGGGCATAATTGGAAAGTAAACTTAGGAATACATATTGAAATTATTTGATTTATTAGGGGTCAAATTATTCTTTTAATTAAAAACCTTGAGTGTCACTTTCTTTTTTGATCACTTCACACGGTGTAGCCATCATCACCATACATAGTTGTCGCCTGCGTGTACCCTCCCCGCCCATATGTGATTGTGTGCACATGCTACTGAACTACTCCGAAGGTTGCCATGGCATGACTATCCAGTGATCACTATATATCCTTGGGACGACTCACATTGCTTAGTAACCTCGTTGGCCTTTAATATCCAGTGACGTTGCAACAACATTATTGCAATTGTTGCAGTCACTGCAAGTAGTGGTAGTGTTGATGCAACCATCACACATAACTGCATAGGTAGTGGCACTGCTATTGCCATCACAGGACTGTTGCACCTCACAATGCTTGCACTAGGTACATAACTGCCACCTTCAACTAGGTTGATGTCCACCAAAGGCCACTGCCCTTAAAGTACTATTGTCGATAATAAATTGTTGATAGTGGTCCATCGATTAAACATGAGAAACTTTGCATCGCTCGTAAGCATGTGATAAGACAAACTGAATAAAAAAGTAAATCGATAACACAAATAAATCATTCATGCATCATAAATCAAAACTATCAAATATATCTAAAGTATTTGATTTAATAAAATGACTCTAATACTAATTATTAATATAAAAACTATCATTATGCTTCTATTATATGAAAAAATTTAATGTCAAAATATGAAATTAAATAATAATAAATCAAATTTATGATACATACCTTTTGATGTCATTTAGAAATTTTTTATTTAATCTGTGCGGATGCATTGTCGTCAGATTTAAAAATTATAATAATGTCAATCTATAAGGAGAACTAGACTTGTGTTCTTTTTTTTTATTTTTTATAAGATCACTATAAATGATGAATTAAAAAAAAAAGAGAGAGAGAGAATGATTTGTAATCACTCGTATCTCCCGCTATAAGTTTCACTTAATGTCAGATGTATGAAGTACATGTTTTTATCTTTCATTTCTTTCTTTTCCCAGCAATAAAAACTTTCATTACTTGAAAGTGCATGAGAATACAAAGTTGTCATCCATGTCAGGAGTTGGAAGATAATTTCATGTCTTCCTTCCTAAGGCATCATATAAAAGCTCTATTTAATTAGGTCACTGTTAAGCTTATTCACTAACGATAACGTCATCACCCTTCCCCATTCTCACTGTATTGCACATGTTTTTAACCTTTAGCTGACAAGAATCTAAGGAAGACATGATGCTCATACTGTGAGAGGTCAAGGTACATTTTCTTTGTGTAATCTATTTAAAGTGCATGCATATCACATGATTTGTTTATAGTTTAGGGTATAGGAGATTAGAGGATAATTCCAAGGCAAATATATTTAATATCATATACAATATTACATCCATACTCTTATTTTCTAAGTGGTCTCGAAGTAATCTAGATGACTATCATATTCTAATAAAAATAATTAATTAATTAATCAATCATATTTTCTGACAACGACACCAGCCTCTGCCATTTCTCACTTTTCTTGTAACCACTTGCATGGCTTTAGCTGAAGAAGGTGATGATGCATGCCGGAAGCTGGACTTAAGTAACTTAGAGAAGATGTTCATATTGCCAGAGCCCCCAGATTCTTTTTCATTGTTTAGTCTGTGTAAAGTACATGCGCAATGCATGATTCGTTTGGAGTTAGGTTACAAGGTTTTGTACTGTACTACACCCATGATTCTTGTCATTACATTGCCATCCTTTTTAATCTCTCTTCTGTCAGGAGTCTTATTTTGAGTTAGAGAGAGAGAGAGAGAGAGAGAGAGAGGGTTTCTTATGAATAAAAACACTTGTCATAAACACTTGTGGTAAGATAAACAAAGAAACATTCTGTGGTAAGCATGAAGGAATGTACCCAAGTATAGAGGGAGGAATAGATTTAATCTTGAAGGTCATGTTAAAGAGACAGAAAAGGTCAACAGAGGTCTGACAAACATTTTATCTATTGGATCATAATCTTTTTTGTTTTTTTTGTTATGTCACCACAAAATTTTAATCCACTCTGGAGATGCCGTTTGTCTATAAGACAATAATGCATGGTAACCATGGCAATGAAATAAATCAAATTTGTCATTAACCTTAATTCCCATTTTTTTATTTGATCATGAGAATGAATTAATGATTGTCAGTATATATATATATATATATATATATATATATATTACCTTATATAAGCTAAGAATATGTTCCAAACATATGGATAAGGTGCTTTTTATCATGACTTTTACTATGATATTAGGGTATATAAGTATATTACATGTTTTTGTCACTTAGGTTTAAATCATATAAATTATTATTGAAAATATTAATTGTATGTGATTTATGACATATATGTAAACCTCAAGCTCAAAGTTGTAATTCTTGTTGTTGAAGAAATGTATGTTTAACTATAAATATTTATAAATGAAAGAGCTTCTCAAACAGATAATTTTACTAAATAAAAGAGTCATCTACTTTGAGAGGAACACTAGGAATCCTATTTTCATTTTTTTTTCTATTATTATGCCACTCAAAATTCGTAAAACAATTATCTCGTTTGAATTTCATATATGAAACTAGATATACTTGATTATCGGTATTATATTTTTTATATCAATTGATATGGTTAATGGAAGAATATCATATTCTTTTGTGAAGAAAGAATTGTGAGCTATCACAGTGATTGTTAAGCGTGATGATTGATAAATTATTACAATGTAAAAGCATTATGGTGGTTATTCAATCATAAGAAATATGGATATTATTAATGCGATAAAAGTATCGATTGAATAATAGTAGTATTATGTGGATTGTTACTATGTATAAGCATTACAATAATATAGAAAAGTTCATTGTAATTGTCATTTATAGGAAAAAAAACATACATTATCATAATTGAATTACCACAACAATATATAGACATTTACCTGTAGTTAAAGAATCTTTAATTATATCTTTTCACGATGTCACTTATTTCCAAGGTTTTTAACCTTAGGACTATATGTTACTGCAGTTATAAACAACAGGGACATACAGGTGAGAAGCACATATAGGAATATGTTTTGTTGCAGTGAATCCTTGGGCTTGAATTTGTACTCGCAGGTCTTGTACTTGACACACTTGATCATCATATTGGCACAATCAATCCCTGAGAAGTTGTTCAATCATCAAACTATTGTTCTTTAATTCTTAAGATAAATGTAGAAGAAGCAAACAAAACTGACCTGCAAGATATGCACCATGGACGTAACCATTATAAAGCTGGCTTGTGTGCTCACCAGTGAAATAAACCCTTCCAATTGGTGCCTTCACAATATATTCGTCAACATTTACACACTATAATTACCGATATCTATTTATAAGAATGATGTGTGTGTGATATATATACATATATAGATTACCCTGATCTGATCGTACTCGTATTGGTTGACACCAAGTGGCCAGTTGGAGAAGGATCCCTTGAAGAACCTATCAGACCACCACCTGGGAACGAGTATGTCCGTGGCCTCAGGAATGTGTTTGCCGAACATGTTCCTTAAGACCTCCATGGCTTCTGCCTTTGTTTGGGAGTCTGGCTGCTGCTCTATCCTCCTTGATTCCTCATCTGTTACTGTGACCAATAGGACATTGGCTCCTGGGTATTGCTTCTCGAAATGCTGCATGCAGCCATGATTCATGCTTTGTGAGGCTAACATACATCTACATAAGCTTCGCTAGATTGTGCTCATTGTTCTCAATAAAAGTAGGGTTAACTCTTTGTTGGTCTACGTTTCTAAATGCAAATAGATGTGTTGATGGCATCATCATAGCACCTGCCACACTGGATAGTATCCTCTCCTTTCACTGGCGTAGAGAAAGTGTTCTGTCCCTTCTCCATCGGGCCAAAACTTACGAGGGAACTTGAGAAAGATCTTGGTGTACACAGACATACCGAACTGGCATATCGCGAGGTTCTTCCATTGCTACAATTAAAAAGATGATGTATAAGTTCATACTATCCCAAAGCAAGCAATGGTAGTAACTACTACAAAATTTACAGGAGAAGAATTCACAATAGCTAAAGAAAAATACACTTACGGGCAAGTCTGGCTTAAACTTGATGAGCTTGCTCTGAAGAACACCAATGCTGACTGAAACGATTACATAATCTGCATTGTAAAATGATCCATCCTCGGTGGTAACAGTTACACCACTCGTAGAGTGTCTTATATCTCTCACTACCTGTAAGTAATTGTTAACCAAGTAAAATTTAGTTAGTTAAACAAAAAAAATTATTATAATAATTAGTATCTAATTTCTGCTAGAAAAATTTTGAGGAAAAAACTCCTTAATTTCTTTGTTTTTTGCATAGTGTCTCTTATTTATTTTCTTTGTGTACAGGTTTTTTTTTTCCATATGCAATAAAAGTGCTTCAAAAATAGAGGATATTTTTCCCTCTTTTTCAGTTATTTGTTCCTTCTAATAGAAATTGGTTCAAGTCATGATTTTTGACCAGTTCAAAACAATAATTTAGTTTACAAATAAATCAATATAATTCATATTTGAAAATATACACAAATTATCAAAATTAAAATAATTATTTAAAATAAGTGTAAATAAAATTATAAATATTTAATATGAAAATAAATTATGATAAATGCTTACAAAATAATAAGATAAATTGAGTAACTGTATGAATGACTATAATAAAATATAGTATAATGTAGAACTAATTATATATTTAAATTAAAAATAATTTTATAAACAAAACATAAATAAAAATAATTTATAGTTACATTTTAAATAAAATAATTTTAATCAATATTTTAAAAATAATAAAATTTAAATTATAATATTATCTATATTTTCATATTAAAATATTAAAAATTAAGTATTGATGTTGAGTTTAAATCAAACTAGTCAAGGTTAATATATATATATCAGGTCAAACACCAATTCGACCTAAAAACTTAAATTATTAGATTGTGAGTCAAACTTAATAGATGTCACTTGACTGTCTCAATATTTTCCAATGTAAGACTATTTTATTAGTTAATCTCTACTCACACATTAATATTTCTTGACATAGAATATCAATTTAGTTCATATCCAAGTTCTCACTTTCATTATTAATTAATTAAAACATGATAAAAAATCAAATTATTTGAAAGTTGTAAAATATATAAGCTAAGAAATATTCTACTGATTCAAAACACACACACACACACACAGAGTTATGGATGTGAACATCATCATGCTTCAACCTAATCGTAGTGCACTAGTGTGGTGCCATGGAAGAATGGAGAGACAATAGAATTGATCTGAAAGGTCAACATTGGTCCGAGAAACCTTTATTTATCGGACCAGACGTTTTTTATTTCACCGCAGGATTCTAATCTGTTGCAGCTTGGCATAAGATAATAATGCATGGTAACCATGACAATAAAATAAGTACAAGATATGTTCATGACACTGGAAGAGTAATGATGTTCCAAGAACAGGTGCATTTAAATACGAGGGTATGCAATGATGTTTGCAAAGAGACAAGTGAAAGCTCAAGCTTTGGAAGCGGATAATTGCCAATGAACAGTTATACTTGCAGCTCACTATGCTACTTGGCAATAAAATAATAATGAATCATAAACATTACAGCAAAGTTGGTAGAAAGATAGGTCTAGGAAATGTGGAAGAGTCATCAGATACATTTAAATACTCAGATCCCTTTCCAAATAGAATTCCATGATTAAGGGGTGTGTATATATATATATATATCCCTCCCTCTCAAATTGATAAATTTTGATTAATTCCTTAGAAAATAACTTTCTATTCAATTTTTAATCCTTTAAAATATTAAAAATCTTATAAAAATAATTAAATAAGATTTTGATTGTTTTCTATGTTAGGGACCTAAATCAAACGTGAGTCTAGCTTTCAAATTCGTGATAGACTTGGTATCGAGAATAAAGGGATTTAAGAGTTATCTTACAAAAACTATATCGGGGTATAATCAATAAAAGCTCCTCTTATTCTTAAGTAGGGATTCAAAGGATTCAAGAGAACAAGTAGAGTTATTTTTTTTTTACTTTTAGAGAGGTTCAAAGACATACTTAGAGGGGGCTATGGATTGAGATGATTATTAATTTAAAGTAAGAGTTAATATGAGAGGTGATTATGTGAAATAGTTGGCCATCACTGAATTGTGGAGTTATTTGTCAAATCGTTGGACATTACGATTATAGGAGTAATGTTCATGTTGACTTCTAAAATGACCACTTACCATGCAAGGCTAAGTGGACCTTCATGCTAGTGTCGATTCAATGTCATTATAGGATGGTCATTCAATTGATTTAGGACCTTCAAACTTATAGATCTTCAACCCTATATGTCGAATTAGTATTTTTGCATTTACATGGAGGCATTAGAGTCGGGACTTGGTTCCCTTTCCACCCTTTCTTTATCAAGATCTTATATGCATCGGAGATCTTATCAACTCAAATGACATCGGATCTATGACATTATCCTGCATCATTTGTTGAGGAGTGTCATGGACTGGATATTATATTAACTTGAGCTTATTTTATGTGTATTATAACATATGTTTATTTCCTTCCAATCTAAAGTGGTTGCAAGATCCAAGAGGCTCTAAGCTCCAATAAAAATAGAAAGAATTTTTTTAATATGTTTTCTAGGAGGGGGTGGCCTTTTAGCCTTGACTGGTCACGTTAAGATGAGAGAGAAATGACTCATAATGGCTGAACTTAGTCTGATGCTTAAGGTCAATAATTGAGATTTCTCATCTTTATTTTTAACCATAATACTTCTTCTATTTCTAACTTGGCTCTTTGTCCTTTGGCAAAGATACATATTATTGGAAAACTCTCTCATGTTGCAAATAAGAAGAAAGGCAATTAATAATCGAGAAGCTCCTCTTGGATGGTGTAGTAGCATTAGGAGTAGTAGTCGAATTTGATGAGAGTTATATTAATCATGCCTCCATGTCAAAGGAAAAGAGGCAAGCCCTAGTTTGACTCCTTGGCAATAATCCCTCCAAGGGAGCAAGAGGAGGATGAATAGTGACCCCAGCTCCTAGGATGGGTTGGTGCAACCTTCCTAAAATCTTCTAGGGGAGGCAATTGGATGGCTCGATGCCTTCAAGCCTTGTCGAAGCACCACCTAGTACCTCTATCGAATCAGTTAAACACACTATTTGCTTATTGATATATAAACTTTGACTCATTAATTAAGAGAGGTTTATATGTGAGGTTTCCAATAGTTGGCCCGAGCTTCTACAAAGGGCCCTCTTAAAATGACGTAAAGGGCTCTTGATAGATTACAACCCATGGGAGATCTCATTCTAGCTATGCAATGGAATCGAGGAGTGATGCACCATAGCTTGGTGAAAGGGGTGTATGAGAGGGACATCGAGTCCCTTCTTGGTGAAGCCAAAAAAAAAAAGGTCATAATGAATACTTGAGTCCATATGTGCTTTAATTTTCATATTGATCCTTGCTAATATTTATATTTTTGGATATAGTGGCACCACATTATGACCATGGTGCTTGACCAAGACCATGATACATTAGCCATAATGATGATCCTTGAGAGTGAGATATGCTCCAATATAAGCTAGCCAAGGTAGATCAACATGTGGGGGATATAGCCTGACTTTAAGTATTATTGGAAGAGTTAATGATGAGACTTTTAGAGCTATAATAATAGTTGGAAGAGGAAAGGTGTCAGCTAGACAAAATCTCGATAGAAAAATGCTACTTGCCTTATTGACTTAATGCTCAAACTACAATATGCAAATTTCAATGTTACATATTGAGCAAATAAGTTAACTATTAGTTCAAAACAAAAGCCCTATACCCCCAATATAAGGCCAAGGGGTTCATCAATTATAGGGTGTTCAAAAGATTTATCATGGTGATTACCAAAATGTGCTTTAACACCTTCAACTATGGGTATTGCTTAACAATCTCCCAAGTACTTCCAAGTATAGGGAATGTCTAACTCTTTAAAGTTTGAAGTCGATAGACTCCTTGTTAAACCTCATTGGAGACTCCATAGAGGTATTTCCAATTAAAGGGTAGTTTCCCTTGGGAGTATGTGGGGTCATTTATATTTGCCTCTCATAGTACTAAATCCCTATCCTTCAACCATTTGTGTTAGACATTTTAATTATAATCCTTTGCCATTGTATATTTTAAAATTAGATTACATATGTGCCTGCACTACATCAATCAGATTGAGGTCATCTATAAGTCCTCGATTTGACATCTCCTCATTATAATTATAAGATGCCAAAATAATAACTTTTAGAGGGATGACAACCTTAGTCCTACTAGCTCCTTTA
The DNA here is from genome assembly GCA_004837865.1 of Musa balbisiana. Classification (NCBI taxonomy): domain Eukaryota; kingdom Viridiplantae; phylum Streptophyta; class Magnoliopsida; order Zingiberales; family Musaceae; genus Musa; species Musa balbisiana. The sequence goes on along the minus strand of CM017193.1, from coordinate 31,570,443 downwards.
GAATGCTTAGGAATTTATCAATCTATATCCCTTTAGCTCCAATTAGTCTCTTCCTCAAGTCCTCTAAGATAGCTTGATTAGTGATCTTGATCTGACTATTTGATTGAGAATTTCTCTATCATTATCCGACTTTAGATGTTGGGTAGGTTCTCAATGCTAACTTTGGGAGCATCTTTGTTTTCTATTCACGAGGCATTTGCTCAATCTAAAAAGAAAGATAGGTCTGCAATTAGTAGCTTAGCCTTAAGGAGGTATTTTGTCATGGTAGAAACTCAAGTTTCATATCTCCTATTGATATGGTTTACTACTAGCTAAGAGACACTATATAATTTTTAAGTATCCTATAGATATGTATTTGCATGAATATAATCTAATTTTGATAGCCTCATATTTGGTTTTATTATTAGTTACTTTGATTACAAATAAGAATGCATACTCATATCTTCTCATCATGACTCTATTGGATCAAGTCAACCCCTCCCTTATTACTATTATTGAATTATCCATATAAAGCATCTAGGGCTTACTTAGCATCTAATATCAACTCTAATGAGCAAGTCATCTCAACGATAAGGTCGTTTAATGCTTGAGCTTTTATGTCAATTTGGGAACAGTAGTATGTATCGAACCCTCCTAACTTAATTGACTATTTTAGGAGTCAATTCAACTTTGATAAGATATAGTGGAGAGGTTGATTTATTATTATATAATATGGTGTGTAGAAGTAGGAGTATAACTTTTGGACAACTAATAACAAAACAAATACTACTTTCTCAGAAGTGGGATGGTATTACTATGTAATAAATTAACATTCAAATCTTATCATCTTTCCAAATCAACTTGGAGCTTGCTATTGACCGAGTTATCAATATGTAAATATATAGCTCCTCGTCGGGGTTAGGGCTCGAAAGTTATGCAAAATTGGAGATGAACTAAGTTATATCTTCAATTTATCAAAGGTCATTTAGCTGATCCACTCAAACAATTTAATATATCTAAGTGTCTCAAAAAGGGTAGGCATCTATCGCTAGTTTAAAGTGGGAAGCAATTCAAGATGGTGATGCTTCTAATTAATTGTTGAACCTCTATTACTAAAAATTAAGGATTTTATGTCAACGATAGCCTTGACCTTCTTTGGGCTAATATCTGATGGATTATGAACCATATAAATTTACCTGATCCAAGGCCAAAAGTATACTTCAGAGGTTCTAGTCACATTCAAAACTATTTGATGACGATGAAAGTTCCATCAATGTTGGTCAAATAGTGTCAACTCTTTAGTTTTTGACCAACATATCATCAACATAGACCTTCATATTACATTCAATTTTTGAACATTTTATTAATGATTCTTTGACAAGTAGCATCCACATTTTTTAGTCTAAAAGGCATAATTTTAAAACAACTTGTTGAGTCTAACATGCAACTACTTCCTTAGCTTTTATCAAATTAAGTGATGGTTCGGATTGATATTGAGTCAGTGTACCAATATAGTTCAGTCAATAGATGATCCAATCTGATAGAGTTGGATATAGAGGCACTTCAATCCTAAATTCTATGACTTTAGGTTGACTCTACTAAACCACTCCTCAACATATGATGACCTAAAGAAGGCCAAAGCTATCCTAGATATAGTGATAACTCTGGTAAACCCACTCCACTTCAAACTTGTGTCAACTTAAACTGTCTTATGAAGATAATAATTTACTGTTGTAGACCTTGTTGCTCTATTTCTACACTAAATTGAAACAGGAATTACATGTGCAGCATTCTCCCCAACTTCCAAGTTTCCCACATATATAGCATTCTCCCCAACTTCCAAGTTTCCCACATATATAACATGAGGAATATAGAAACTTACAAGTTTTTTATTAGTAGTTGAATCAAAAGAAGGAAACACTGTGGCTCAGTTCATGCAAGTGATAGGTTGATATGAACTAGCCTTAACCTTTCTGCTACCCACTTGAACACATATGGTAAGATTAATCCATCAGTAATTGCCCTGACTTCCTTGGGTATGAGATCATAGTGTTACTGTAAACTTGCCTTATAAGGTCCAATTTCCCATATATCTTCAAACTAGGGTTGCAGAGCCCTAAGCTCTCTACTGGTGGATTCATTTTTTCATAAGTGTTTAAGAGGGTACTAGAAAGATTAAGACCGATTAATGCTACCTACCACCTGCATGAACTGTGGAAACCACAATGATTCTTCCTGTGCTTTTGATTCAACAACTCATTAGACATTCATACAAGTTGAAACAAGTTTTGAAATAAGATGTGTAAGGTTAGAAGAATGACATTAGTTTTATTGTTCATGTCTCTCATGTCAACAAGTAAATGACATTAAGTTTCTGATATCAAGTAGATGAACATGAGATCAAGAGAGAATTATATGAACATAAAATAAGAACCTAAATTCCTGCCAATGGTCGATCACAATTTAATGTAAAAAAAAATAATAGTTCTCTTATCTTCTTTTTTTTTCCCAAGAATTTAGTTCCCATGTTCAATACAATGGTAGATTATTTTCCCTAATACTTCAATAGAAAATGATATAAATAACATCACATCACTACCTTATATTTTGCCCACTCTTATACTATACTATTAAGTTTCTTCCTCTACATTCTTAATATTATTTTCATAAGGAGCTGCAATATAAAAATATATAGTATGAGATAATTTAGGTCAAAGAATATTATAGAAAATACTTTCTAGTTTTTTTATCAATATTTCCTAGGGCCTTATTTTCTATCTTAAATTAGGAAAAATAAAAGATCACTTAAATTACATCATCTACAAAATTTTCTTATCACTTAAAATAAGAAAAAAGCCTATTATGATAACTAGATATAAAATTAGAGATATATATGAAGCACAATATGAAAGTGCATGCTAACTATAGATCTATCAAGCAACGAGTACTGTGAAGCAGTTACCTTTCCAAGAAGGAGACGAGGATCGATAATGGAGTTGTTCTTGGTCGTCCTTAGGAACTGGCCAGCCAAGTCATATACTAAACTCTCAAATCCTCCTTGGTCCGCCACAAAGTAGGCTTCCTTGCCGAAGTTGGCAAAGGTGGGCAATGGAATAGTATTCTGTAGACTTGTCACCCTCGGTGGCTCCGCGAACTCGTAATCGCAGTTCAAGTAGTCCACCACCATTTCCAACGCAGTGGAGGGAACACTGGACGCATGCAAAACCACACATTAACACATGCGCTTGCATGCTGTTTAAACAACGAATGGACGAAAGTGCTAGCAGAGTAATAGATTTACTGGTTCTTCAAGCGTTGAGATACTAAAATAGAGATGTCCTCGTGGCCGCCGGGAGGTAAGGATTTGGAGAGCTTCTCCCCAAAGCTCTTGACCTTGTCTGCCTCCTCGATGACCTTGTCGACTTTGGACCTTGGGTAAAGCCCACCACTAGACAAGTACAAATGAGATAGTTGAAAACCAAGATGGAGAAAGAAAGGAGATGGAAAGCCTATCACATGGAATACCTAGAATAAATAAAAAACAAAACAATATTTTATTAATAAAAAATTATTTATAAATAATTGTTCCTCTCTTGATTTCTCCTTATACACTTATGAGGGGAGATGATGACCCTATTTATAAGCTAAATCCCGTAGTTGTTAAGGCAACTATTTCTAAGATGACTCGAACTCCTAACTAGTTCAGGACTCGTACTTCTACCTTAATCTAGATTTGGACTTCCTATTTATGTAAACTAGGATTATTGGCACTATCTTAGCACTCTTTTATAATGCTAATATATCTAATTTCAATTTTATCCCTTTAAAATAATAAAAATACTTCAATGATAATATCTTTTGTCGTAGCATCTGAATTTTTTATACTTCAAACATCTGTGATAGACTGATTACTTGAGAGTGATAGTTAGAGTCTTGTAAAAAAAAAATTAATCTGTCTAAAATTGTTGTCAAAGTGTTGAATGGATCCATTAATATCTCTCATCAGAAAATAAAAATCAGTCTTGATCTCCTATTTTGCTTTCTTCTTAAGTTTCGTCTTTCAAAAGTTCCAACTAAAGATTGTATTTTACTTGTTGGAGCTTCTTCTAAAGAAGTTAGTCAAGTCTGAGATGATGAATGACTGTTACTTTCGGTGCTTACAGAACTTCCTATAGAAACATTGATGTTTTGACATTGAAGTTGCAAAATTTACATTCTTTAATTTCAAGTCTAACCCAATAATAGCATTGGATTTCAATTGAACATTGATTTTGAGAAGATTCATACATTTGGTTAAAAACTACATCATGCAACTCGTCATCTTTATCTAATGTTATAATATCACCATCTTAATCAACGTCAATAAGAATAATGTCAGCTTCGAACTTAAAATATCAATAATCTTTTTTTCTCAATCTAGTCATATTATGATTTAAGTCTTTATAGGCATTAAACTACTTAAATATATCATCATACATTAAGCCTCCTTAGAATTTGTCGTAGTAGAAATTCAAAAAAATATACATCTCATCAACTATTTGTTGAAGCAAATAGAGGGTGTGCAGATGGTTTCTTTGATCTTCCTTCATGGCTCTACCTAATAATCTAAAACAGTCTCCCATAAGGCATCAAAACCAAGTTTTCATCTTCATATTTATATCAAATAATTAACTCTTCTGAAAATCGAGACCATCAACTATAAAAGTCCCACTGCTCACCATCACAAATAAAAATATCATAGTTTTGATACTATTTTATTGGAAATCAATAGAGGAGATAGAAGGCCAATGATGTGGAAGAACTAGAATAAATAAAAAAAATAAAAGACTATTTGATAAATAAAATAAATCTAAGTATAATCATTCTACCAATACTCTACAACTCATTAGAACTCTTGAATAGTTTTAAGACTCCCACTTGCAAGATGACTCAAACCAGGAGTTCTAATCTATATAGGGTAAGAAGGATGAGTCATTAAGAAAAATAGGAGTTGTTTGAGCCATCTTACAAGTGAGATTATTAGTATTATCTTAACATACATGGAAATGGATAATGTTAAAAGAACTATGAGTGTAAGAATGTAGATTACACGGAAAGCTTTGATTACTTCTCTTTGTAGGTGTTGGAGGAGATGTTGCAAAAGTCTGAGATGAATTTCCTCAGGTGGAGCTTACTGGCCATTTCCCAAATGGGGTTCATCTCGAGACCATTTACTCCTTGTACCCAATTGGCTCCCACCTCCACGTTCAACCCTGTGAAGCTAGCCTTGCGCATACGGCCACCGATGCGGTCCGTGGCCTCGAGGATCAATATGTCCTTCATGCCGGCATCTGATAGCGTCTTCGCAGCAGAGATCCCTTCGTAAATTGGCTTCATGTTCATTAGAGTCTTGAAGTACATGCATCGATTGTACTTAATGTTGGAAGGTGAAACTGAATAAAAATTTTACCAGACATGCCGGCTCCGACGATGATGACTTTTGGGCCAGCAACCGCAAAAGCTCCGACGATGATAGTGGAAATGAGCAATAGAGCTACGATAACATCAATGGCTCCCATCTCACTTTGCTACCTCTCCGTGACTTTAATTGTAGATGTGAAGGATGCCCGTCCTATGGTCGGTAATTGGACTTATATAAACTGGGGAGGAGGGAGGGAGACGTTGGGGTAAAAAATAAAAGATAAAAAATAAATATAGTCTGATTAATAAAACTTTAAAGAATAAGATTTAGATATCATTTAGAAGTACATATTTGTTAACTCAAATAATGTTTCTATCTAGCTAATTACAAATTACCCCTATACTTGAACCCAATTAGCATTGTAATCCTTATACTTAAAAAATTTATATTGAGATTATTATAATTCTAAAAATAAAATAAATAATTTTTTTTTCTAAAATTATCAATTGTATTGATAAAAAACATAACACGTGTTATCAAGTGCTACATCAATATAATAATGATGGATAAAAAAATAATTTTAATATTTTTTTCATTTCTAACATTTCACCGATAAAAAGATAATTTTAATAGCCCACATACCGGAAACAAAAGGATGTTAAAATTCTCATTTTGCCCATTACGCCCATTACTTTCTTATCGATCATATCATATATTATGTTTTCTATCAATATAGGTGAGGACAAATAAAGTTATCTCTTTTACTTTTAGAACTATAAGGATCTTAATATAAATTTTTTAAGCATAAGGGCTATAATACTAATATAGTTTAAATATAAAAGGTAATATGTAATTAGTCCGTTTCTATTCCTTTGATCTAAGTGTATCAATAAATTCATTCCCCTATGATATCACCATGAACGTAAAGATTTCTCACTATCTAAAGTAACTAGTAGAGATATCACTGGGAGTGAATCTGTAACTAGTAATAATAATCCAAATAATGGATTTTGAATGTACTCTCTCTCTCTAACTTTCTAGAGAGAGAAGTGCTGGGTGTTTCGTCTCCTTCAACAACTCATGCCCCTTCTTCCTCTGTGTGCGCTGGGGGCGATCTGATAGACACATGGTTCCAAAGACGCTGCAGCATGATAAGGGCAAGGCGATCATGGTGGACTCCTCACCACCGTCGGCTTCATGTGTTGGGAAGTCTCTGGCCCCCTTGCGGCCTCATCTTCATGCGTCAACTAGGACTGAGAAAGCAATCAACCCAGCCTTCATCATCCACTCAACCTTCGGACCGCAAGATGACTTGGAAAAACCTATTGGCCGACCCATCTTATGGCACTTCATCAGGTTCATTCTTATCATCTTCCGTTTATTCTTGGATTTGTAAGAACTCTAAGGATTTTATTGAGTTCGATGAGGCTTCTCTTCTTGCTTGACGACAACCGTGGATTCGTAGCCTTGCCGGATATGTTCTTCGCTGAGCATCTCCTATTGATTTTCTTAGATATGTTGTTTCCCGAATTTGGAAGTGTTCACGGCCTCTTTTGGTGGTCTCTTTTCTCATCCGAGGCTAAGGTTGCTCATGTGCTGACCAAGGTTCCTTGGACCATCAAAGGCGACGTATTGCAACTAATGCCCAAGCGTGCACCTCTCACACAACATATTTTATTGGTTCCAATTTGGGTTCGATTTGTGAGTTTGCCAATTGAATATTAGAATCATAATTACATTTTTCGTATGGCTTTTCTATTGGGCCATCCTCTTCGGGTTGATGAATGCTCATTTTCGTTTGAGCGAGGGCATTTTATTAGGGTTTTGCATTAAAATGGATCTATCTAAACCTCTCAAGCAGAGGATTTGGTTGGGTTGTCGCAAGAAGGGAATATTCCAAGTCGTTTCTTACAAGAATTTACTGTCGGTCTGCTTTAAGTGTGGCTGTGTTGGCCACAAATCGAAGGCTTGTCATGTTTCTTTAGCTTATGTGAATGTCTCCCCACAGGTTGAAGGCAACCCAGGGTGGTAGAGCAACCCCCTTCAGAGTCGGACGGCTCCAATGCCCTATTTATGGGTGCTGTGCTAACCCTAGAAACAGATCCATATGGCCCCTAGATCAGAGTGGACAGACGGAGGGTTGCCTAGCATGGACGTGCCGGAGAAGAAGACGTGAATGCTGCAATGTCCAACTCACGTGAGCAACATGTGGAAGTGGAGGTTGTCACTATTATGCACGTGCTAGAATCAGTAAAGCGCAGAGGATGAGGAGGATGCTGCTGAAATCACAACACCAATTATGATATCACAACAATTATGGGCTGAGGAATGAGAGTGCTCAGATCGACCATATGTGGCCAACGGTGATCTGGATCCTGATATTGATACCACTAATACTGATATCATTCCATATTCACCCGAGGAGAGACAAGTGTCCGACATGAGATCTCTGCCTATGGAAGGATGCATGTAAACTATCAAGTTAGGTGTAGCCAGCGGATGCCACGAATGCTGATATCTATCTAGACGTATCCCATGTATGATCTCCTCGTACTGCTGGATACGTGGAGTCTGTCACTTTGATCACACTAGTATCAAATCCCATGCTTAATACTAATGAAGCTAATACTATCTATCTAGATTGAGGGAGAAATATCCGACTCAATTTTAGGGCCCCCTCGTTTATTAAGTGATAGCTCATCTTCTTCGCTCACTCGGGTACTCTCTGCGTTAGTGAGGCTGACGTTAAATCCTTGGAAGTCGGTGAAAGAAATGAAAGGGGGTATTCCTCCTTCATCTTCCTTTACCAAATGATTGATGATAATAGTGAGCCTCAATTGGAGCTTCCTGATGATACTATCCTTTGCCAAGGTGCCAACTCCAAGAAGAAATGACAACCGCGTTAACGAAGAGTAATTGGAATGCCCCCCAATTCCATCAAATAGGATCATAATCTATCTATATATTACTAGCAGAAATAAGTTATATTAGGTCACAACATTTCAAGTTGTTAAAAACCCTGGTATTTCCAAAATTATACGGACAATTAGAATACAAGACTTCAATAACCTAAAATTAATTTACATTTATGATACATAAATTTTCTAATAATGTTTTTAGAAAAAAAATGAAAAAAAAATTGCTAACTATAATGTGAAAATTTATCCTAACTTAATTATATTGATAATATAAGGACATATAAAATTAATATAAATTTATAATAAAATTCCAATACAAACATGTTGACAATTGTTAGACCACGAAATGACACATAGCTTTAATTCATCTTTCTATCTAAATGAACGGTCCTACAATCAATCAAATGGCTATTCAATGAATCTCAATTTTGTTCATATATTAATATCCTAAAATGGCACAAACTGCAGTTGTAAGAATGACTCCACCTTCAAGAGGTCAGTTAAGCTATTAAGCCAACTGATAATTATGAAAAAGGGTTTGATCTATAATTAGATACATAAAATAACATAATAATATCAATATGACGGGATTTAACAAGGAATACTTTCCGATCATCATTCCTTCATCTATACTCTATTCCTTATTTAAATGGGTCGAGGGTGAGAAATCCATGAGTCGTCAATATTTTATTAATTAATATATTATTTTTTATTTTTAAAACTAATTTATAATTTATAAATAATAATTATTATTGAATATTGATTTTATTCATTCTACATATATATATAGGATGTAGGGGAGAGAGTGTTATTTTAGAATATTAATATTATTTCATATGATTCAATCAGACCAAATAACTTAAAATTGACTCATAATCGACTTAGCTAAAGTGTATAACCTAATCTGATTTGAATCAGATGGGTTAAGCATCCAAATATGATGTTAAAACCCATATATACATATATACATATTTATATATATATACATATGTACATATATACATATATACATATACATATATACATATATACATATACATAAATATATACATATACAATATATACATATATATACATATATATATACATATATATATATATACATATATATATATACATATAGATATATACATAGATATATATACATATACATATATATATACATATACATATATATACATATACATATATATATACATATACATATATATATACATATATATATACATATACATATATATATATATACACATATATATATGTATATATATATATATACATATATATATATATACATATATATATATATACATATATATATATATACATATATATATATATATACATATATATATACATATATATATATATATACATATATATATATATATTATATATATATTATAGATATATACTTTGTGGATGGCTGACCAGGACTGGCTTCACATTATAATTGTCAACCAGGGTGGAGAAGTTGCATCAAATCCTAAACTAGAGAAGCAATGATCACAAATTTGCAAATATAGGATATATGGATATGAAGATCTTCAAATATAGGATAACATAATCACCAACTAACTAACAATGCTGCATTCTGCTAGCCAAATTTCTGTCTATGAGGAGCAATAGCTTCAGGAACCAATATATTGCTGATCATGTTTCAACCATAAGAAGCAACCTAAAACTCGTAATTATATATAAGCATAACAAATAATTAGTGCAGATCAAAATTATATTTTAATGAAGTATATATCTTATAGTTACCAACCTAAAATACAAAAAATAAAACAAAACAGATACTTGTTTCCAATTCCTAAATGGTATTGTATTCCATATGATTTGATTAGGTTCACTGAGAGCACTGCAATAGAAAGAACCAAAAGTCTCCACTTGTAAGTTTACCTAAACAAAAGGCAACTAGGCCATGGATATGGCAGGCATATTACAAGTTCAGTGAAGAACAAACTTCACGTTTGATATCCTAGTGGGTAAAAAGATGAGCCATAACTTGTTCCCAAACCAGACATGGGGTAGCCACCGTAGGATGCTGGCCTGTTGTATAAACTGGAGCTAGCATGGAATTCTGATGGATAAAGATAAGACCTCGGTGAAGGTTTTCCACTCAGCTCGATGGTTCCAGGAATACTAGGGAGTGCAGCATCATACAGAGCTGCAGTTGTAGTAAGGAAGAGGGTGATTGCTGCTCAGTCAAACCCAAATGGGACTGATTTTGAGCACATGAAGGAAGAGGGTGAGAACGAAAAGGATATGATAAGGTTGTAGATGATCGAGGCAGGTTTCTGGAAGGCTGCTGCTTCTGCTTCCAAGTTATTGAGTTCGTGGCAGTAGCAGCTGTCGCAGTTCGTTTCTTGTCTGCCTTTTGTTGCTCCAGCCGAGTAATACGCTTCTGAAGATCCTCACACGAAAACTCAGATTCAAGCTTGCATTCCTCAACAGTTGTAATCACCGCTTTCACAGCAGCAAGCTCTTTGGAAATGGCCTCATTCTGTAGCAGTTTATGCACAACATGGAACTATGAATGGAATCATGGACACCTTTAATCAACAACACCTACAGAGGGTAACCATGCATGCATGCATACCTGTAACTGACTAGAATTATTTCCTCTCTCAGCCTTTCTGGATTCTCTTAGGTAGGCTTCCAAGAGAGGTATTGGAGGGTACTTGTCAAATAAGTCCAGAGCATGGACAAATTTGATAGCCTCAAGTTGTCTGCTCTTGCTGTTCAGTTTCTGAATTAGATCTGTCACAAGCAAAACGGTTGCTTGTAAGGTATCAGAGACCGACGCAGCTTAACAAGCCAAAAGAAAAGCACAATGAAAATTTCTCAAGATTTATACCCCAAAAATGACTTCCAGACACTATGTTATGTTCTCAGTATCTCCATATGCTGATGGTTACAAGTAGGAAGAGTAAGAATCAACATTTACACAAAAAAGGATCAGTCTTCAGAAAAATGTTTCCAGAAACAAAATTCCTGAAAAAGAAAAATGCTATAAAATAAAATCTAAAATGTTTGATAACAATGATAGTGACTTACAAACAGGTAAAAGCTAGTAAAATGTTGGATTACTGGACTGTAATGGCTCAAATATGCAAAAGACCAAATGAAGAGAGGACCAGGACCTTCATGACCAATAAAAACCAACAAGAAGGCCCTTCACAAACCAGATCCTGGCAGCAACCTTTGATCAACCAAAAGGTATTAAGTGCTAAAGAAAACAAGGGAAGAGTTCAATGTTTTTTTTACTTGTGAAGATCTTATTTGTTGGTTTAAAAATCAGGACATTACATTTGAAATATTAGGAATAATTGATCATAAGAAGCATAGCAAATCTAATACACTATTCTTCACATCATCTGCTTCCATTCCTAATAAACTGTACATGTATTATACATCAAAATATTTTACATGATTAAGATGTATGGATACAAACATGTCCAATAAGACCTACATCATGTTCCTCCACTATGCCAAATTCCGATTGGAATTCAGCAGTTAACCATTATCAAATTAGATAATAATCACACAAAAAAAATATAATCTCATTTACAAAGTAGTACAAGTGAAAGGTAATAAAAAAGGTTCCTATTTGGGTGCACAATCTGCATCTATAACACCTTAAAACAAATCAGTGATAGATAGAATATCTTTCATATGGTACTTAATTTATAGGAGATATTATATGCCTTGGATTACATATGGTAATACGTAAGATTATAGAAATTACGATAAAATAAACCCAATTCAAAATGATACTAAATCAATTTAGGGTTTTTTATTCACTTATGTTATAGGAGAACTTGATTTAATATGAGATGATGTCTCTTTTCTTTATCAAACAGATATGGCCTTAGGCCATAATGTTTTCCCAAATAATCCATCATCAAATTTAAAATAGGACCGGATCATCGGATTCCATCTCACATGATTAATAATATTTGTCCTCATGGTTTACCCATCGAGGAACAGTAATTGTATGACCTGTGACAAGACTCTCACAATGGAAGATAGATTTTATGACCTATGAGGTATCTTCTTATCTTAGAATTTTAAGGATGATTTTCCATTTTTTTTTGTTTTTGTTTTTCCTTGGAGATGTCTCTTTTCGGATTTCTCCAGTAGCGTCCTTTTACTTGTCTAATTCCAAATATATACTTGATTTAACAATCAACAATATATCTTTTTCTTCTCTTTCTCTTTCTTTTTTTATCCTAGCACATGATATTATACTATTTTATAATATTTTTTGATATCATTAAAAAAACTATAATTCAATGAAAAATAGAGGGTTTTTAGATTGTTTAGTATATTTGGTATAAGTATCATAAGTAATCTAAAAATAAGAGAATAAAGAAAATGATGTATGACTGATGGTCAAAGCAAGATATATTAGGCAAAGGACGAGCGCTAGGAAAATCTAAAATAGAGGGGTATATTTGAAAAACAAAGAGACTTTTTCGGAAATATCGAATTTTACTACTTCTGTAGCTGTGCTATCGGAGACGGATAGCCGTACAATCAAAATCCAACGGTTGATAGGGACCCTATCGGGTCGGGGTGTGTGTTTTTTCGGGAGCCCGATCTATCCGACACATAACTCGGGTTTTTGGATTCAATTAGGAAAGCAAGAACCCACGACGGGTCGGATTTGAGTTCGTGTAGGATAAATTTACCGCTAGCCACCAATCTGTCCCCTCCTCTTACGATTTTGCGCTCTTTCGATTAGGGTTTCGTTCGTCGTCGTCGTCGTCACTTTTCTTTTCGATCACCGTCTTCGGTGGATTTAAGTTAGGGTTCTCGTATCGTGGGTCATGGCGACTGCAGAGATCGCGGCGGCCATGGCGTCGATCCCCTCGAAGAAGGAGGAGCTCCGGAAGGCCTTCGAGGCCCTCCAGGCATTCTCGTCCTGCCTGGCATCGTTCACCCTCAAGTGGAAGGACCTAGAGGATCATCTTGCCTCGATTGAAAGCCTCATTGGTGACCGCCTCCGCGAACTCGACTCCAAGTCCCACTCCTGTGTGAAGGCGGAGGCCAACCCGGAGACTGCGCCGGAGGTCGTACCCCGGCGTCAGCTCAGCTCTCTCTGCGTCAACATGGATGGCGTGGGACTGAGATCGTACATCATTGTGAACCGGAACGATATCGCCGAGATACGGAAAGAGCTCGGTGCTGCCATTCGGTCCGCACCAGACCCAGCTAAATTGGTCCTTGATGCCATGGACGGGTTTCACCGTCCAAGAGCTGAAGGAGAGAAGGATGGGGATGTGCAGGTGATTAAGAGGACTTGTCTGAGTCTTTTGGAGCAGGTCCAGATCTTGGCACCTGAAATAAAGTCTTCTGTGAAGGATCAGGCCAAGAAAGTAGCGGTGGAGTGGAAAGGTCAGATTTTGGATGACAATGATAAAGGGATGGATGCTTTTGCTTTCTTGCAGCTCTTGGCAACTTATAGGTTGGCTTCGGAGTTCAATACGGATGAAATCCTGGATCTTTTTGTTTTGATTTCACGGAGGAAGCAAGCTCTTGAACTTTGCAAGAGACTCGGTCTTGTCCATAATATGTCCGGTAAGCTATTGCTTCTTACCGTGCAAACAGTTCCTTGATTTTTTTTTTTTCCATCTTCATTGATATGAATTCTGTTAGCATGCAATTCATCCTACTTGGATGCTGGATATTCTTCTTGTTTGCATTTTTCTTCTCTTTAAGTCCTAATATGATGTGTCATATTTTGTGTATTATATTTTGCTTGGTTTAGTCATCACCTGACTCACCTTTTGGTCATGCAGCAATCTTTTTTCTTCAAGACTTTTAATAAGATTTTTCAGTGAACATTAATATATATATATATATATATATATAATTCTTGTATAGCTTATCCCATTCTTGTATATTTTTCAGTGAACATTAGTTGTTGTTTTGTTGCATGGCAAAAGGTCTAGGCACTGTGCTCTTTGATTTCGTCCTTTTCATCAATGAAGAAATTTTTGTTAATGATTTGGTTCCTCAAGAAGATCTTTTGCCCAATATATAACAGGCATTAAACCATCTTCTAATTCAGTAGTTCCAGTTTATAATTCTCTGCTTACCTAGCACAGTTTCTAAATTTGCTATACTTCTTATGATCAATTATTCGTAATATTTCAAATGTAATGTCCTGATTTTTAAACCAACAAATAAGATCTTCACAAGTAAAAAACATGAACTCTTCTCTTGTTTTCTTTAGCACTTAGTACCTTTTGGTTGATCAAAGGTTACTGCTAGGATCTGGTTTGTGAAGGGCCTTCTTGTTGGTTTTTATTGGTCGTGAAGGTCCTGGTCCTCTCTTCATTTGGTCTTTTGCATATTTGAGCCATTGCAGTCCAGTAATTTAACATTTTACTAGCTTTTACCTGTTTGTAAGTCACTACCATTGTTATCAAACATTTTAGATTTTATTTTATAGCATTTTTCTTTTTCAATAATTTTGTTTCTGGAAACATTTTTCTGAAGACTGATCCTCTTTTGTGTAAATGTTGATCCTTACTCTTCATACTTGTAACCATTAGCATATGGAGATATTGAGGACATTGTGTCTGGAAGTCATTTTTAGGTTATAAACCTTGAGAAATTTTCATTGTGTTTTTCTTTTGGCTTGTTAAGCTCTGTCGGTCTCTGATACCTACAAGCAACCATTTTGCTTGTGACAGATCTAATTCAGAAACTGAACAGCAAGAGCAGACAACTTGAGGCTATCAAATTTGTCCATGCTCTTGACTTATTTGACAAGTACCCTCCAGTACCTCTCTTGGAAGCCTACCTAAGAGAATCCAGAAAGGCTGCTCAAGGAGCACGAAAGAGAGGAAATAATTCTAGTCAGTTACAGGTATGCATGGTTACCCTCTGTAGGTGTTGTTGATTAAAGGTGTCCATGATTCCATTCATAGCTCCATTTTGTGCATAAACTGCTACAGAATGAGGCCATTTCCAAAGAGCTTGCTGCTGTGAAAGCGGTGATTAAAACTATTGAGGAATGCAAGCTTGAATCTGAGTTTTCGTGTGAGGATCTTCAGAAGCGTATTACTCGGTTGGAGCAACAAAAGGCAGACAAGAAACGAACTGCGACAGCTGCTACTGCCACGAATTCAAGAACTTCGAAGCAGCAGCAGCAGCCTTCCAATAAACGGCTTCGATCATCTACAACTTTATCATATCCTGTTCGTTCTCACCCTCTTCCTTCATGTGCTCAAAATCAGTCCCATTTGGGTTTGACTGAGCAGCAATCGTCATATGCGGGTTTGGGTCGGTCCTATGGCCTTACTACAACTGCAGCTCTGTATGATGCTGCACTCCCTAGTATTCCTGGAACCATCGAACTGAGTGGAAAACCTTCACCAAGGTCTTATCTTTATCCATCAGAGTTCCATGCTAGCTCCAGTTTATACAACAGGCCAGCATCCTACGGCGGCTACCCCATGTCTGGTTTGGGAACAAGTTATGGTTCATCTTTTTACCCACTAGGATATCAAAAGTGAAGTTGCTTCTTCACTGAACTTGTAATATGCCTGCCATATCCTTGGCCTAGTTGCCTTTTGTTTAGATCAACTTACAAGTGGAGACTTTTGGTTCTTTATATTGCAGTGCTCTCAGTGAAGCTGATCAAATCATATGGAATACCATTTAGGAATTGGAAACAAATATTTGTTTTGTTTTAAATTTTGTATTTTAGGTTGGTAACCATAAGATATATACTTCATTAAAATATAATTTTGGTCTGGACAAATTATTTGTTATGCTTATATATAATTACGAGTTTTAGGATGTTGCTTCTTATGGTTTAAACATGATAAGCAATACATTGGTTCCTGTGGCTGTTGCTTCTCATAGACAGAAATTTGGCTAGCAGCATGCAGCATGTTAGTTGGTGATTATGTTATCCTATATTTGAAGATCTTGATATCTATATATGCAGTTGCAAATTTGTGGTCATTGCTTCTCTGGTTTAGGATTTGATGCAACATCTCCAGCCTGGTTGGCAATTATAATGTGAAGCCAGTCCTCCTGGTCAGCCATCCACAAAGATGGAAGTAAAAAAGATACTGCTATTCTCACGACAATCCGCATGAGTGGTTTCACTGATTGATTGGGATGATAATGTAAACTTTTGAGGCATTTTGGGTGTGTTTGGTGTCACTTATGTTTGACATCCTAGTGTATCTAGTCTTTCCATTATTATTGACTCTGTATTTTAGTTTTAGAGTTGGTAGTGGTTCTTAAGAGTAGTTGTCTTATAGAATCAATCATTTACAAGATGATGAGTACTGTAATATAATGCGGATTAATGATGGTGGCTACACACATCTTTTTATGTTGATAGCTTATGATGTATGACTATAATTATGGGGATTTAAATTTGTAACTCCCTACATACCCTCAGTATTTTGTGAGAAATCTACCTCAGACGTGGCACAGAGTTCAATACAGGGCTGTTTGGCCAATGATTCTGACAATCCCAACCACTTGATTTTAAGGTTGAATACATGAGAAGGCAGGCTAGTTCAACATGTTTCCACAGTTAAATCTATTTCACTTGCCCATCTCATTGCTTATCAAAGTGGATCTTATCTTGTTGTTGAGCTTATACTAGCATCCAAGAAATTTTTAAATGTAGTACAAGTAGTAGAAATGTATGCCTATGTAGATAATAAAGATGAATAGGCAGTGAATGGGATTGGTAACATATAACAGTCGATCCAAGTTGGGACAATGGCAAATCTAATATGATAGGATAGGATAGTTAATTTGATTTATAAGGCTATATTAGGTTTTCTATGAAGTTGGTTCAAGTATTTTTGGATTAGTAGTTCGAGCATATTAAGTTAATGTATCAATTATTTATGATATAAGTGGTATATATATATATATATATATATATATATATATATATATATATATATAGAGAGAGAGAGAGAGAGAGAGAGAGAGAGAGACATCACGAGGAAAAGTTCCACTGGAGTTGACTTCGTGTTCTGGGCTATGTTTATTTGGATCTTGACTACTATAAAGCCTTTCTAATATTTCAGAATGAAAACTTAACCTCTTAAAATGTCAAGAATCTTGAGATAGAAAAGTGAGAGCTGAGCTGTGTATGCTAAATGAATGCCATGATCAGAATAATTTTCTTTTATTTGTTCCCTTTTCTATAGATTAAACTGAAGTGTTCCTTTGATTAGATCAAGCATAACAGTTTGTTTTTTACAGTAGTCTCTCCAATGGCCTGCCCGGTAAATGATGCAGAAAAAGGATAAAGAAATAAACATATCACAGCCAGGCATTTTAATTGTGGTGTAACCCTACCAAACTGTTGTTTTCATTATAACATTTATTATGGGCCAGCAAAAAGAACTCAGAACTTGGTTCCATTTCATTTCTCACAAAAAGATGGAGATCATGGCAAATCTAAACCATTTTTAACCTCTTCACAGAAACGAAGTAGTGATCATTTTAAGGGAAGCAAATTCTTGGCTTCTGTCCCTGATTGATCAGCGGTGACACCTTCACAAAGAAAAGGTGAAAGAAAAAGGATCACAACTTCTCAGGCAACGGATGTCTTATGCAGAAATATGTGAAAAGGAAGAAGAAGCATTGGCAAACCATAGTCAAAAAAGTTTGGCACCGTCAAAAGTCACTGATAAGTGCTTGACATTTAATGTCTCCCATGGATTTGCGACCTTTTTGTTGGGTGGGTGGGGGATAGCCTTCCTTTTTGACCATTGAGAAAGTTCTTCTGTGAATTCATGTGTTCATCACCTGCCGCAGTCTGCAAGCAACAACAAAAGAGTTACTGCAAGCCCTTAATGCGCTGGCTATTACAAGTTTCAAGTTTCATGTAAATGATAGAGAAATCCCTTCCTTGTATGAACTCATGTCTTCATCAATCGTTGCACTCTGCAAGCAACAAAAAAAGAGATGCTGCAGGTGCTTGATGAAGTGGCTTTCAGAAGGTTCAGTTTCATATAACATCTGTTTCTATCGCTATCTTTCGAGTCATGTAAACCCAAATGATAGAGAAACGCTCCAAACAGTGGACAATCAGTCCTTTTTCACTGTTTGAAATGAAGAAGCTGTCATCAGTGGTTGACAAATCAAGCAAAAATCTTTTCATCATCATGTCATCATTGCATCAATTGGCTGTTTACTCATTTCTTTAGTTCTTGTTAACATCCATCTCTGGTGTGTGCTTAATGGCATTTACATGTCATTATGAATAGGAAACACAAGGACATTCTTCGACAAACATACCTTGCTCACTTGATTGTAGGTTCTTCTGGAGATGGAAGTTCATGAAATCGGAATAGCAGAGCTGAATCTTTTCTGTGTGCATACAAAGAATCGTTATGATCTAGTAGCATAAGCAACCACAAGAAAAGGAAAGGTGAACTCTTCATGGCTTGTGTGGATCTCAATCATTTATGCCCCTAAAATTATAATAATATAAGATGAAACATCTTCTTCACTGAGATTAAGCTTCTCTGAAATTGCCAAAAACATAGTGTTGTATGGCATAATCTTAGGCCAAAAACTAGATGAGGTTGGTGCGATCTATTTACATATTCATCATGCTCTTAGTTGCTTGCTCTCGATCCATCATTCTAGAGAAGATACTCCACATCTTTACCATTGATGCCACTGCAAATGGAACTATAGGACCATTGAAGGCTACTTCACAGAACAAGCGAAAAAGGATGGTGATGTGGAGATGGCAGTATCACTCCAAGAAGGAAAACGAAGCATGACAAGAGAACAGCACCAGCAGCATAAGTGCCACTGCCTTCAGACCAGCAGAAGTCCCTTCCCGTCCAAATGACTCACGACAAACTAGAAAGTTGCAGACGTAAGAGATTGAAACTACAGCAGCAGCACAGCCTTCTGCTGGGACGATACATGCAATCCATTTAAGTCCAAGTTAATAATGCTTTTGCTTCTGTAGTCAAAAGCATGCATGAATAGATTACCCAAGAATTGGAAGAGATGGAAGGAACCTGGAGAGGCCGTCTTCCAAAGCCCCCCACAAAATAGAACAACAGGAGGTGATTAAGAGATTGCAATCTGGGCAAGTGATAGAGGACAAATCAGTCACATAATCTTATTCTTCTTAAAACTCCCTTCCAAATGCATACCTCCATGCTTCCTTGGTCTACTCCCTCACCCCTATCTCCCCTTTAAAAAGTGGCTTTGGCCCTGCTCCCATCCACCAAACATCTCCTGAGACAACCTTCACACCCTTTAGCACTTGGACTTTGCCTTCCACCATAGATTCTCCTCCTAGTCGCCTTGCATCATCCTGGATCAATTAGAGGGCACCAATATGCGTGAAAATTAATGCAACGACACAGGAATCATTCCCTATAAATCCAACACTTCACTGCTACCTTCGAGCTAACACACCACTCCCACTCACCTACTCAGCCTGCTTCCATGGGGAGGGAAGACACGGGACCCGTCGAACTCAACTCCTCCATCGCCCTGCTGCAGGAGAGGTTCAAGCAGCTGCAGAGAGTCAGAGAGATGAGAGAGGAGAGACAACTGCACCGGTCGGTCGTCGTCAGGAGCCCAAGCGTTCCCCCCGAGCAGCCCAAATGGCTGTTCGCTGGCGCCGCGACCGGCCGACTCCATCACCAGTCCCAGACGCTCGACACCTCGCTGTCCATGAGCTTGTGGCCCCATGCAAGCGCTGCTCAAAGCTCTTCCGCGAGCAACAAAGCAGACGTCGATACTTCTCTTCACCTGTAACATGAATTCCTAAGATGGTATTTGTCACTCAGTGCTAGCTGCAACTTCGCTGTATCATCACTATCGTAGTAGTAGAGTATCTCTCTTAGCAGAAAGGAATGTTTCCTTCCATCAAAAACCAGATGATTTAGCTGGTACAAACACTAAACACACCTAAAGATTGCATCCCGAGCAAATCACTTCAATCCATGATCGAGATAAATCATTGCAAATGCGTGCCAGTAGGTGCATAGGGAGAGAGAGGTTTAGACCACATCCGAATGGAGAATACAGGTGGCAGGGTCGTACGTTTGGCAGTGCATGGGGAGGGAGGAGCTCGTCCAGCAAGTAGACGATAATTCCTGTCGGCCAAGCGAGTAAACGACGAGCATCAGAACGTCCCGTCAGCAGATCAATCATGCATGATGTTCGCTGTCGTATTTCCCCTGTGCCTGCGCATTACGGCCTGGGACGAAGGACTGGGGGCGATTCCCAGTTCAGTGGCAGCCTCCGCGTCGTCGTGCTCCGCACAAACACAAACACAAACACATGGCGATAGGAGCATGAATCGTTAGTCTTGCAGACACCATGATATCGATTCAGAGAAGGAGATCAAGTGAAACTAGTAGTCAATTGTTAGCTCAAACTTCGGTCTTAAATATTCGAAAAATAAATCATCCTTATGTATGTAAGACAAACATATTTCCATAATAAAATCTATAGAATTATGAAAATGTTTGTAAAATATTTGATAATTAAAAGGGAGAAATCTAAACTCCAATGAGTTATCTGACAAGAAAATAGGTTGGTTTCATATGATGTGTGATGATAAGAAGGTAGAAATGAGTGTGAAGTTGAAAGACCATATACAAGACAAGAATAATTAAATAAGAAACAACCTTAATGAGAGAACAGAGAATGGAGAAAAGAGAGATATTAGAAAGAGGAATTACGTTATGCATATCTCGATTAAACATTACTCTTTTTTTTTTGTCCTAAAAGGATTAAAATTGCATCAAAAAGTAAATAAAAGAGTAACTTTATTTACATAATGTTGTATGATGAATATATATATATATATCGAGTTGATTTTTGATTTTTTCGATCAGATCAGTCCGATTTTAATAACTATGGTTGGAAGGAAGGACATCTAAAACATGTGTTTGCTAGCACTAAAGAAGAATTGAATTGGATTCAACCCCATAACTTTGTCTGTCATCTTCCATGGAACTCTGTTCCATGCAAGTCGGACAGCTCAATCATTCTGTCCTCCTGTGTGGAGGAGTTTGGGCGAGAGATGAATATAAGAAGACTCTGTTTATTTCAATTTATTTTATGAGCAAAATTGCTGAAATTTTGTTTTAATCCAATGTAGTCAGACGTATATCACTTTGATCCTATAAAAAATAAACATGAGAAAGTGGTTTCATATGAATATTTCTTATAATGATGTTATCATCAAATCTTTGGTTAATAGGCCAATGCCTCTTCTCCCTGAAGCTTAAAGAAAAAGAACAAGCAGCTCTTGTTCATGACCAAAGCATATGTCTGATAATGTTTTGACTATAGAGAGATGACTCATTCTCTTGGTTAGAAAAATAAGGCATCTCCTATGATAAAGATTAAACTTGATATGGAGATAAATTAGGTGACATTCTGAGGTGGAATCAATTCACTCTTGTTTTATTCTATCAAATGGCTTTTTCTGGCTAATAAATTAGGTAGGTTGTGGCTTATGCTGAATCTTACCAAACAGATAAAGCTTAGGAGGGATGTTTGGTGGTGGAGCACTAATCCCCTAATTTGTTTATGCTTGTGTCTCATATGCTTTTATGATCCTTACTATAGTGGATTTATGTTGGTGAAAATATCAAAAGTAGTGGATTTATGTTGGTGAAAATATCAAAAGTATTCTCTTTACAATAGGATGGAATCTTATATTTCAGAAGAATGCCAACAATATTATTAGTTGATGAATCTAAAAATGTTGCATGGAATTTATTTTAGAAAGAGTCAGCAACAAAACAACAAAAGAAGTACAACTTCTTTAGTTGGATAATATGTCACCCAACACATCCCTCCAGTGGGCTTTGGTGGCTTAAACAATGATGAAGCTATGGGCTTTCTCAAATTATATCTAGTGGGATGTCTTCTTCATGCTATTGGAGTTACTTTTATCTTATATTTATGAGAGAAGATAAATACTACATTAGGATCCACAAGCACCATCATGCTATGAATGGTGACAAAAAAACAAGCTCATGTAGGTATGCTATGAATCTTCCTTTGTGTGGGTATCATGCATCAACACCAAGGATTGATGAGCATAGGTTCAAAGTCATTATTCAGATGCTCTAATCCATTAAGACAAATAATTCTCCGACATGCACCTTTACTATCTTGTTGCTTTGAGATTCCCATGTCATGATTCCAAGCCATTTCACACAATTCCAGCTTCCTTGGCACAAGGTGGAGACAAGAAAATGCTAGAGTGAGGAAAACTTTGTACCTGCCCTTCTACCCTTTTATGATTGGAGCTAATGGCCGGGCCCCGCGCGGCATTCGAACAGGTAACGCAAAAAGCGTCGTGGTGTTCGTGCGCGTCCCTGTGGGTCCCACCAGATGCGCCCACGAATCGGATGCGAGACGCATGCCTTTCAACCTCAGGATATCACCAAAAAATTACCATCGAATCGCCGTTGAATTGTATTTTTCGCATCTTAAAGCAAATCCAATGGTTGAAAGTCTATGTCATGGACGGCTCATATGTTGGAGCGCTCACCCCACATGATTCCCGGAAGGGAATCCGCACTCCTCCTATAGCCTCTTCCTTGGCTTCCGGCTGAGTGCCGGCACATAGTACGAGCCCCCGACACAAACGTCGACGAAACCCTCGTTCGATCTAATTAGCGATGGAGGACACACCGGCGGAGAATTCCCCCAAGCTTCCGGTCCCTGGCCGCCGTAACATCCTCATCACCAGCGCCCTCCCCTACGTCAACAACGTCCCCCACCTTGGAAATATCATTGGGTGTAATTTCCCTATCAGTTCTATGTTTTGTTGCTTTTCCTCCTAAAAATGATTTTTTTATGGATTGTTTCGGCCTTGTGAGGATGAAAAATGAGACCTTTTCTTGCATTTTGGACAAAGGCGTTTTGAGTGCGGATGTGTTTGCTCGATATTGCCGGTTGCGGGGCTATAATACGATATATATCTGTGGGACGGATGAGTATGGAACCGCTACGGAGACAAAGGCTATGGAGGAGAATTGCTCTCCCAAGGAAATCTGTGACAAGTTTGTACCTCCCTGATAAGCTCTGTTCTACTCTGCTTTCAGTAGGCCTTTTTGTTTTTCCAGTTTAATAAAAATTCCCGGCTTGCTAGTGATGATTATAAGTTTCTTAGATGAGGTTCTTACCAATTTAAGCTTGCGTACTTTCACCAACTTTTTATGGTATAAACATAAAGTTAGTTGCATCAAATTTAGTTTTGAAGTTTGAAATCATTATTGCTAAATCTTTGTGCCCACAAAAGATAACTTTTCTTAGTCCTTTTTGCTAATGGACACTCAAATTTCTCCATTCATATATATGTAGAACTTCGGTGATATTATCATATTCTTTCTCATGCAAAGCGTAGGAAATTAGTGGTGAATTAGGTTGCTTCCCTAATCTAAGATTTCTTGTGTTTTTACAAATGCCTTTTGTTCATAATTTAGGTACCATGAAATTCATAAAGAGGTCTATAAGTGGTTTGACATAAGCTTTGATGAGTTTGGACGCACATCCTCTCCACAGCAGACTGAAATCTGCCAATCAATTTTTCACAAACTGTTGGAGAATAATTGGCTATCTGAAAAGACCATGCAGCAGGTATTTCTTTCCTTTTGTACGAGTGTTGATTGAATCAAATAAGTTTCTTCTTGGCATAAGGCTGTTTTACCTTGCCGTTTGCTAAATTGTTTGGAAATTATATGCAGCTCTATTGTGATACATGCCAACGCTTCTTAGCCGATCGGCTTGTGGAGGGAACATGCCCTACATTGGATTGCAATTATGAATCTGCACGTGGCGATCAGTGTGAAAAATGTGGAAAATTGTTAAATCCAACTGAACTGATAGATCCCAAGTGCAAGGTGAATTACATTTTCATGATCTCTATGTGCAAGTCTTTTTGTCTTAAATCCTTGAGTAAATAAATATTAAATTATGCTTTGGTGTATTTTGACCCAAGGTTGCTGACTCTTCAGGTATGCCAAAGGACTCCACACATATGTGACACAGATCATTTGTTTTTAGAGCTACCCTTGCTGAGGAAAAAATTGGAAGACTATATTGACAGTATGTCGATAACTGGATCTTGGAGCCAAAATGCAATTCAAGCAACACAAGCATGGCTGAAGGAAGGCCTGAAACCTCGCTGTATTACAAGGGATCTAAAATGGGGAGTTCCTGTGCCACATGAAAAGTATAAAGACAAGGTTTAACAAATTACATATGTTGATTCAGGCTTAATTATACTTGTAGATTAGACTGGTCCCTTGTTAATGGATCATATTTTGCTTATGCTTCCAGATGTTTGAATGATTGTTGTATTATCTTTTAAGTAATGTTCAACTTTTAAAATTGTTTGATATTCACCTCTCTAGGTATTCTACGTGTGGTTCGATGCCCCAATTGGGTATATCTCAATCACTGCATGCTACACGCTTGAGTGGGAGAAATGGTGGAAGAACTCTGAAAATGTGGAGTTGTATCAGTTCATGGGCAAGGATAACGTGCCATTTCACACGGTAAACTGTATTAATTCTTTGATTGCAATTACTGACTGACCCTCTTACATGGCAAAACTACATTACATTATTTGATTTTAAGTGCTTTCTGTAACCAATACCTTATTTTGCACATATTTGTTATTGTGTTAGTTTTGTCATCAAGAGCTTACATTTATGTATACTTTGTTGCTTATCTGGGTGTTATCTATCTCATAGCCAAGGTTTGAAATATTGTACCGTACCAACGTTTCGACATTCGCTTAGTATAATATGATACAGTATATCGCTTGGTATATATATATATATCTATATATATATATATATATATATAATATTATATATTAAAGATTTTTTATATATAAAATATTTTTATAAAAGGCGACGTCGCCTTTAAAATATATATATATATATATATATATATATATATATTTCCTTCTCCGGATGACACGATGTCGCCTTAAAAATAATTATATATATATATATATATATATATATATATATATATATACCATCTGGTAACGGGCGGTCCGTGTACCGGTCAGCTTACGAACCGGTATGGCCAATATTATTTAAAATTGTATATCTTGCTCATAGCTATTGGCATCTTTTGCTTTTTATTCTCCAAGTATTTGAATATGATATGAGCATATTGTTCAAAATTGAATTGAAATCACATCTTTATATAAGAGTTTTTATTTGTCAATTGTTTATAAGTAATATCTCACTATAACTAGTGATGTTATATCTGCATTCATTTTGAATTTTGACACATGGTTAGCATAGCATTTATCCACTAGGAATTCATTAGATCTTAGTACCACCTGTGACAGTGAATTTTCTATGATGTCATAGATTTGTTATTTTTCATCTTTATTTTTAGAAGAATTATATTTTTGAACATCCAAAGTTAACGATGCTAGAATCATAGTCTATGCACCATAAACAAGAATTCTATCTAGTAATGACCTTGACATTAAGGATCTTAGGAGTTAGGACTATGCTATGTATTTGCAGACATCAGATGAACATGCTAGCTAGATGTCAATGCATCTGACAGCTCTATGCCTGTAAGTACATGCATTCACCCATGTCCATCAAGGTATCCTGCTGGCCACATTGCAATCCTTGTTTAATTCAATACTGTATTGTAGTAGTGAATTCATCAGTCATCGCATCTGTTTTCATTGGTCATCTACCATAACCTTTCAGTTGATATCCCTTGGTTGCCTCTAATGAGTCAAGCCTCAACTGAACTAGGTCTCCGCACTCTCTACTTTTATTTCGCTTGTTCCCTTCTAAAGAGCTACATTGCATCCATCCTGAATTCAAGATAATCTCGAGCCCAATCAGCATGCATAAATGCAGTTATGTCAATCTTATCTGCTGCTTTAAAATACTCTATTGAAAGATCTAAAGATATTGCAATCTTTTTCTCTTGGAGTCTGCATAAACTTACTTACCACTCCTACATCAAAGGCAATGCCTAATCTGGTCACTTTCAAATAAATGAGCTTTCAAGCAATGTATATGGGTCCGGGATTCTAAAAAGCTTTCCCTTCTTTTCTAAAACTTGTTATATTTTTGGGTTTTCAAGTTGTGATATGGCATTTTATTGAAGTGGGATAGCTAACTCGGCCAGTAGTGCCTTGTACATGCATACTTATGTGCCTAGTTACATAAATGGGCACGAGACAGGCTAAAAATACATACGGTGTTATTACCTCACTAGCATATGTCATGCAATGGCATTTGCATATATATGCAGTTATTCTCATAAATACCTTTGGTAATATGCACCAGCCATTTATTCCAGCTATTATAACCTTTGACAACTTGTTTATATTTATTTGTATTTATCTATTTTCATGATATTGATGTTTATTTCCAGGTAATGTTTCCTTCCACACTAATTGGAACCAGTGAAAAGTGGACAATGATGAAGACCATTAGTGTCACGGAGTATTTAAATTATGAAACAGGTATTGTTGTCCAACCTTTGGACATATTTTGCATTCTATATATGTCATAAACATGTAAAATTTACCATCATCCTGTCATCCAAGAATTCCCATTTGGATGCCCATATAGACTTGGTGGCAGTCAGGTTAATTCATGCATTGGCACAAATACTATTTGCCACTCTATGTGGACAAAGTTCTGCCAAAGAATGAAAAGAAAGAAAAGACAAATAGAAGAGAGGAAGGAAGAAAAAACAGAAAAATAAAAAGGCAAGAAACCCATAAATTCTGAGGAATTTATATTTTGCTCAATGGTGGAAAGAGTTGCATGTAGCTGACCCTCAATAGTTGAGATACTATGGCTTGTTCATGTTGTTGTATCCCTAGGAATCATAAGATGATTGCCTCTGATGCCTCTATTTGATTAATCTTGCAATAGAAATTTATTATAAATTTTTTCCCTTGGTGTTGTTGCCACATAAAAGAACTTTTCTAATATGACCATGACAATTTCACGGCTACCTACAACCGAACCAGAAATTTGTTTTGAAGCATATTAAAACATATTAAAGCATATTTGAACTGTCCCAATCTATGATGTAGTTTCGACATGGACCAATTTGTGCCATTTTGAATATCAATGCATTGAAGATATTTTGTTGATTGAGGGTGAAATATGTCAGAATTCTTGTTCGGTTTGATGCTTTAATTCATATGCAAGCATAATATTATTTGATCATCATTTTGTTTTCTAGCAAACTGACAGAATTTTGATTGTCTGTTCTTCTAGTCATATTGTCCTACAGGTCTTCCAACCTATTCCTCCATTCCATTGACTACTTGTCAGTCTAAAGTGAACAAACTAACTAATAAGGTAGCACTAGCTGCTTCATTTGATGTCCTCCATCAAGGATATTTACATAAAAATAAACTCTCTGGTCCAAGGACTTTATGATGGAAGAAAAATCAGAACTTGAAGGATGAATTGACTTCCAAATGACAAGAAGATTAAAGAGAAGTAGATACTTGGTTTATATTTAGCACTTCAACAGGCATGGAGCTCTCTGGTGGCTTGTTGTCTTCCATGTTTGCTTGGGTTACCATATCTGCAAAGGAGCACCATCATCCTTAACAACATACCCATGACTTGTGACACATGTTACCATTGCATGGATATGATGGACCATGCTAGCGGAATGTAATGGCGTCTTTTACTGTTTCACTTCAACCAAGATCCAGAGCACTGTGTAGTTGCTTGAGGTCCAACAAATTTGAATGACATAGTTGTCCAAGGTGCAATAGTTCCAGCATATCATGCCCCCTTTAGTGAATGCTTGGAAATTCGGAATAAAATCTAGTTGCTTCTTTTTGTGCAAACTGGGTTAGAATAAAATTAAAAAACTTAAGCTATTAAGAAAGGACCCAACATATTCATAAACTCTAAAGTCATCCTTCTGTTGCAAACCGGGCTAGACATGACATGTAAAATTAAACCCAATTGCGTGGTAGTAGAAAAATAGGAAAAAGAATATTAAACCAACATTAATTAAGCACTGAATGAAATAAATAGGGGAAGATATTGAATTCGAACACACAACCTACTTTGATACCATGTTAAAGATTTTGATTGGGTTATTACTAATCCAAAAGCTTAAGTCCTTAGGAAAGGGCCCTACATATATAAAATCTAACAAGAGTTTATTATGATGTACTTTAAAATGATTTTTTTAAAACAGTATAATGGCAGCTAATATATGAGATTTTCCTTTCTTTTTTCATGTGTGTTCATGTTGCTTCTTTGTTTGGCAGGAAAATTTTCTAAAAGTAAGGGTGTTGGAGTTTTTGGTAATGATGCAAAGGATACAAATATTCCCACAGAAGTGTGGAGATACTACTTGCTTACTAATAGACCTGAGGTGAGTTTAAAGGAAGAAGTTTAGTTATATTTTAATAGGCATATCAAATTTCTCATTTTAGCTCTTTGTACTTGAACACTAAGTCCAATTGCTTTAACAAATTAGGTATCGGACACATTATTTACATGGTCAGACTTACAGGCTAAGCTGAATAGTGAGCTGCTGAACAACTTGGGCAATTTTGTGAATCGTGTATTGAGCTTTATTGCCAAACCAGAAGGTTAGATGTTGATGATGTTAGAAATCGCTGTAGTTGCAGTACCTGAGATATTACTGCATCCTTTTACATTTAGTTACAAAATCATTCTTAAATAGCATATCTTCTATATGATGGAGCTTCATTTGTATATATTTTCAAAGATCAATGATCAGTATGTATTGCCGTAAGAATACCTTACATATTGGCATATATTTGGCCTTTATTTTGTTTGTTATAATACTAATTTATTTGATACTATTATGTGATTGGATGCTTTGGAACAATTTGTATATGACTAGTTGGAAGTTCTACCTGTCTGAGGTCATTAATTATTTGTTTGGGATATTTTCAGTTTGAGTAGCTATGTTTAGTAGATCTCGCCCAGTAGAGCCTTTACTTTAATGGTACAAAATATACTCGTTTAGGCTGGTCCCCAGGATAGAAAAAGTTGCTACAAAGTCGAGCATTAACCGATAAGTAGGGCAATAAATGAATACTTTATTTCATTTCATGCACATCGCATATAATATATTAATTTAGACATTACATCTACTGTGCATAACATATAAGTTATGAATGTTGCTTGTTTCATCTAACTCGCATAGTATATAATATATTAATTTCATATAAGAGATTTGCAAAACACAGCTTCTAAACTCATCTAGATAGCATATAAGATTGGAAATAACCTCATTCGTATAGTGCGCATAGCATATAATAGATGAATGTGATATATATTAATTAGGTTCAGTGTGTAAACACTGAACCTAATTAGTATTTTATTATTAAATTAGTTATATGATGGGCCCATCAGTAGTAGTTTTTGTTTCAAGGTACATACTATCTCACCAATGTCACAGTTTGTATAAGTACTAGCAAGATCTATCATGTAGAAGCTGAGCATGTTCCAGCTCTTTGTCATATAGCACTGGCACCATGGAAGCATGTTATGTTGGTCAACTCTCCAAACAACTAATTATCATGATAAATAAGAACCAAGGTTTAAATCTCAGTGCAGTGCGGATATTGTTTCTGCGGAAGGAAAATCATGCTGGAAATTTTTTTCTTTTTTAACATAGCTGGATTTTAATAGTAAGTAGTCTCTTTCTTAGTTGGCATTTTTGATAACAATTGTCATAATGCAGCTCAAACCTGAAGACCCTTTGGTCAACTTGGGGTTTAGCTAGGATCTAGTCGACCCTACTTCAGTCTTCGACCGTCAAAAAGGAAAAAATAGGAAATAAATTCAGCTTGAGATGGTATGGCATAGGCTTCTAATGCACATGATCTCCTTAGTGGCTCAAGAAGAGGCAAATCATGTTAAAGGAATGAAAAGGGTAGCTCAATCTTAACAAAAATTGGAGGGAAAAGACATGTTCAACCCATTGCTAGTCACTTCAAAAAAGGAGAGGGCTGACTCGCAGTGATAAAGTTTAGTTTTGTTTCATTTCTTAATAAGTTTCTTATAGTTTCATCACTTTATTTAGTTGATATCTTACAGGTTCTCTAGAGTTCTATTTTGACAATAATTAGTGTCCAATAGTCCTAGTGGACGTTATATATCACAGACGTTATATGGCTGTTAGAAGTTATAATTGGAGAGTTTTGAATTTCTGGTGTGATGAGGTTTATAGTGTCAATACTAGTCGATAGGCAGACTCGTACGGATTGCCATGGGTTGGTGTCACTGAGATCTAAGAGAAAAGGGAGATAAGATAAAAAGGAGGAAGAGGGGAAAGTGGAGGAGAAATAGCAAAAGGTGGACTGGTGGAGGAAACAAGGAGAAGAGAAGGTATGGCAGAGGATACAAAGAAGGCACTAGCAAAAGAGGAGGCATACTATAGAAGGGGATAATGGTGATGCAGTGGGAAGGAGGAGCAAGAGAAGGGAAAATGAGGGGAAGAAAGAGAGGGAACACATGAGAGAAAGAAAAAAAGAAAGCAGAATGAAAAGAAAAGGACAATTGTAAAAAAATGGTACTAGTACTAGGAGATAAGCTTTCATTCTAGTACATTTTAATGCAAGCATGTTTACAATCCAATAAGCCCATTATGGTAAACTTACCAGACAATACAGCCCATATCTGATCAATTGGGTGAATCAATCAGTTTGCATCCTAATTGGCTATCGGGCTAGTAAATACTGACATCTACCAATTGGTATGAGCAGTATTCAAAAGCTTGTGTTATATAATGTGTGGTTTAAAACCCTTTAAGATTGGCTTGAGATTGTTGTTTTTGTAAAAATTACAAGATTACTTTTATTTTCCTTATTTTAGTTCCTTATATGATAGGTTTGGTGGATCCTCTTTGTCTCAAAGTAGAGAGGCATTTGTTAGGATTGTCATATATTAATGAAACATCTCATAGCATCTGACTATTATATTGTGTTTACAAACAAGATGTATAAAATTTGTATAACTAAGATGAAAAAATATTGATATAGATGTGCGAAGTTACTAGGAAAGATAGGGAAAAAAATATTTTGATTCATGAATAATTATACTTAGCCTTGATAAAGATATAAATGAGGGAGAATCATCTAAAATTTTGTGCAACCATTCAAAGACTGACTGAAAGATGCTATGGTTATTAGATAGGTGAGTTACTAATACTAGTGGTATGAGGAGATGTAAAGAGAGATCTAAGAAAACCTTGAAATAATCAAAGATTTGAATGCTCTTGCTATCAACTCTATAGAAAATAAATGAATGAAGTACATAATTGTCTTTCTTAAGGATTTGTGTCTATATAAAAAAATAAGCCCACATTTGATTGTCACTCTCTTCTTAGCATAGCCCAAAATCCAAAATAAATTTATGGACAACCATATTCTTGGTAAAAGAAATGTTAAGGGCTTGCTTTTACCTCAACCAGCTCAATTGAAAGGTATAATACAGAAGAGCTTCATTATTGTTGCAACAATTTATAATTGAGGTCCCATAGCAAAAGGATCTCTGTAAAATGGAAAAATGCCAAATTCATTAATATGGTTACAATGTTACAATACCTGAGATAATCTTGTTAGTGTACAGGTGCACTGCCATGGCATTTATTAGGTCACACTAGCCCAAGAACTACTGTGGAACAAACATCAAGGACATAGTTTAACATGCGTGAAACACGTCATCAGTAATAAGCCTCTAGTTCCTTATAAAAGGTTTATTTAAATTATTCTTGGAAAAGAATAGTCATTTATGGCACAAGGGCATATCCTGATGCCTTTTGGTACCATTGAATGATGTACAGTGTGGCATACATTCCCTTATGATGATTAACACATGCCAAAATTTGGGAAATGCATGTGAAGGCACAAGTCCAAATGATGCTTGTATATACCTTTCTAGCATAAAATACATGATACTTGTGCCTATTGCTACAAGAATCCATGTGTTGAAATATGGGTGCTTTGTTAAGCTGATATGCATCATTTGTATTGATAAACAAATATCATGTATGCTTGTGCCTAAGCTGAAAGTTTGAACAACTTCTTGAGGGCTCCCACTTATATTTTGATATACATTTTAAATGTTAATGAGAAATGACATATATAAAGGTCTACATTGTTCAATTCACCGCTTCTGATATAGCAAGCAACAAAGAACAACCTTGTTCTGGATGACTTCTCTTGGCTTTTCTGATAGTGTTTGTTCTGATTAAGTTTTGCAAATCTAAATTCTGACAATAATACCATAACACCAACTAACAAGTTAATTGAACTTTTTTCATTTTTGATGAGCTAATCTACCAACTGCTATGGTATCATAAATCATGGAACCAAGCCAAGGAAATATACTTGTTCACTGGTTTAGGTCCTTTACCTGAGTTGCCAACTATACTAAAGGCTCCCAACTTTTTTAGCATAATATTCAAAGTATTCAACGATCCTTTGGGTAAAAAGAAAAAATCTAGTGGTCAATCCTCTTTGAAAATCTAGTGCCAGAGCAGTGGGGATATCCCAGGTGGAGCCATCATTAAAAAAGGATGTCCCCAGATTGTGGAGGATAGGCTATGAAAGCCCATGCAAAAGGTTCTCTCCATTGATGTGGCAGGGCTGAACATAGAAGGGCTCACATAGTAGCCCATTGCTTTGGCAAATGTCTTGCACCCAAGACAGGAGTTCATTCACTGTAGTTGTTAGTTGGTTGATGGCTTGAAGCTAGAAGATTGCATGTGTAGGTGGAAGAACCACTAATGAAAAAGCCATGAATTAGAATATCTAGTTGCGAAGAATAGTAAATTGTGTTTCATTGCTTACAATCATAACTAAGACAATTGTACATGATAGTTTTTCAAGTGACCCATTCCCTCTGAATTTGTGAAAATATATGATTCATATGAACAAGGCAAGTACCAGCATCAAAGATCATGGTTGGGACTTGAAACATATCCCATCAGACATGCCAAGAATTTGTGAGTTGTACATTTCAAAGAAAATTTGTTAAAGTGCTTAAGTTAGTATAGGTAGCCCATTTCCCATGATTATACTAGTAATCATAATCATTTGTATCCTCAAGTTAAAGTTTTTCTTGTAGTTGACATCAGTTTGTTGCTTAAAGCTTATACTTCTATTCTGGCATAGATTATGCTGTCGAGACCTGCTTGATATTGCCACCAAATTCAGATTTCTCTACTAAACTTTGCAACTGCTTGTTTGGATGCTGCTGAATCGTATTCTATGTTACTACTTGCTCCTCAGTGCTCTAAAACAACTATCATTACCAATAGTTTTAGTGGCTACCCTGGCTGGAACTGAATATATCACTGTTCTTATTCATTTGTAAAGTTTCTGCAACTTACTTTTGTAATGTAAATGCTACCTATGACATTTCAACATTCTTTGTGGTTTCTTGTTTATGATGCCGTCATTTCTGATGGGGATCATTGCCAATCATTTGTGTGCAACCTTAAATTTTAATTATGTTAAGCATTCAAATACTGCACTACGTATGTGCTACATGTCCATACCTAAAATAGTTCACAAATACTGGGTAGTGTTTGTTGTAGCATCAACTATTATGTAACACTAATGTATACTATTTTCTGGTTAATTGTCTTTCTCTGCAGGAGCAGGATATAACTCTATTGTTCCTGATGCTCCTGATGCAGAGTCACATAACTTGACAAAAGATTTAGGAGAGAAAGTTGGTAAATTGGTTGACCAATATCTTGATGCCATGGAAAAGGTGATTATGTTTTCCTTTTACCAATTAGATTATGAAACCGTCAGATGTGTCAGTTTGTGCTGGTGATTGGTGGCTGAAATTAATATTGATAAAAAACATGTTCTGCTATATGACAGGTAAAACTAAAGCAAGGCTTGAGGACTGCAATGAGCATATCTAGTGAAGGTAATGCATATCTACAGGTACGTTACTTCTCATATTCTTTTTCTTTTCCTACTATGCAGATACTTATTGATGTGACTATGGAACTTCTATGACTTTATACGATATAGGAGAGCCAATTTTGGAAGCTTTACAAAGAAGACCCATCTTCTTGTGCCATTGTGATGAAGACATCAGCTGGTCTTGTCTACCTTCTTGCAACTTTGTTGGAACCCTTTATGCCTTCTTTCTCTATTGAAGTAATTTTTTTAAGACCCACTATTTCAATTTTCATTTTTTTGCAACATATAAGTTTCATAAGCATCCTCTGCAGATCAACCTTGTTCAGAGTTGTGTGATCAATTGGATTTATATTACTTTTCCTTGCAACATGTAGGTGCTAAGGCAGCTAAATTTATCGCCAAAAACATCTCTTTCATTCTGTAACGAGAAAGGAGAAACAGAAGACAAAAAGAAACCTTGGAATTTTCTACCATCTGGACACAGTATATCGAAACCTGAACCACTATTTAAGGAACTGGTATGTAGTACTTGTGCATAGTACTTCCTCCTGTTTGTTCATCTCTACTACTTTTAAATTTTTGGTTATCTACTCCATTCAACTATTTAATATTGCAATCCAGAAAGATGAAGATGTGGAGTACTTTAGGATGAGATTTGCTGGTAGTCAAGCTGACAGAAAGGTGAAAGCAGAAGCTGATGCTAAAAAGATAGCTGAGCAGCTAAAGAGCACAAACATAACAGGTAGCAAGACTCATAGTCCATGTTGCATGAAACTTCATCTTTTTCTCAAATTGAGGTAACTCATTGATGTTCTGTTGGAAAAAACATAGTCAACTATTATAGTAATGACAAAAAGGGAAATGTTTAGGAACACTGGAAAGACAAGTTACGTATTAGATTATGTGTACTTTTCCATTCGAAAGAGATGTCAACAGTGCTGCAAACAGTTTATTGTGATTTCAAATACAACCTTTGATGTTGCAAGTGAAGATTTGTAAAGGCCTTCTATGTTGGGGGCTCATAATCCTTGACGGGAACCATGACTTTAAATTCTGGTGGGTGTGGTAGGAATATGGACCTGGTACCATTTGGTATTTAAATTTTTAATTTTTCTTCAACTGAAACCTGGAGTTATGTGTCGGTATAGCATCCGATACACTGGCAGGGTACTGATCTGGTAGATAATGAAACTAGTATCCGATCAAGATTTAAAATCTTAATGAGAACAAGATTCAAAATTTCACTATAGTAAATGCGAATTTCATTCATTATTTTGTAGTTTCTTTCCTATAATAATTTGTGGTGGAAGCCAGTAGTATATGCCAGTCTAAGATTAGGTAAAAATGATATTTATAGTTGTGCTACTGCATAACCAGGTAACTGTAGTTCTGAAAAAAGAAATAATTGAATAATTTTTTTCATAAATGTTATAGTATTTTAGCAACAACTGAATATGTTTTGTTGTGTACATTTCTGATAGGAATCTGTACTTGGTGTATGATAATACATGTATACCAGATAATTGCCCTTTATTGATGTTAAAAAATGGTATGCTCTTGACGGATGTTTATATTTTCTTGCAATAGGTTTGATAAAGCCTAGCAATACTACAAATTGACTACCAAGATGAATCAGTTATTCATGGGTGCTGTCACAGACAGCTCAACCAAACTTTACTTGCAAAAACATTGTTGGCAAACTCTCCTGAACAGAGACATCTTGTCAAATTTCATTTGTTATCTTTGCAGAAGCCAATGCAAAGAAACAACAGTGCAAGCCAGAAGGCAGTCCAAAAGCAAAGCCTACCGAAACAGAGATACCAATTACAAAACTTGACATCCGTGTGGGTCTCATCAAGAAAGTTCAGAAGCATCCGGATGCTGACTCCCTTTACGTGGAAGAAATTGATGTGGGTGAGGAATCAACTAGAACAGTTGTTAGCGGACTTGTCAAGTACATTCCTCTTGAAGAAATGCAGGTCTTCTATTTTCCTCACATTTATTCAGATTAAAGATAGTTTTTCCTTTATACTAATTTTTTAAGCTTTCACCTACTGCAACCACTGAATTACAGAACCGGAAGGTTTGTGTTCTCTGTAATCTGAAGCCAGCAACAATGCGGGGCATTAAGTCTCATGCAATGGTCTTGGCTGCATCCAGTGATAACCATTCCAAAGTAAGTCATGATGCTCCCCATGCTTTAGTTGTTAATTCTCTTCTTCCTATATCTTGCAGTAGTAAATTTGGCTTCCAAGAGGGATATGGTATGTGAATTTTTTTGCTCCTGAAATCTGTTTCTTAGGTTTGCCGTTGTGTAGATGATGTTTGTGTCTTCATGAGTACTCTTATTCTTTGTTTGCAAACAATTTAGAGGATACAATAACAATACTGTTCAAATGCTAAGTGATTATCATCTGAAACAATACAAATCAGTAGTCTTGTTGAAGTAGGGAATAGGGACATGTTTGTAAGTTGTTTCATGTCTGGAGGCTTATGTTTAATTGTGTTAAAATATTTACCCTTGTAGTTCCTTCCTCTGGAAGACAAAAGTTAATTTAATTGCATATTTTACATGTAGGATCTTCTTTTGCATTGTTGAGATGACCATGGCAAGTTGAGAATAAGAAAAATATTGTCAAGGATGATTATTTTACTTGGAGCAAAACATCAGATAGTTGATAAAAGCTTCTCTAAGATTACTAAAAGGCTTAGGCTTGCTCAGTAATATCTCCACATTTGGTGAATTTACTGCATTAAAATGCATGATGCCCAGAAATTATGTTCAAACTGTCTGTAGTGGATCTATGAGGATGCTAATATGGGTAATGGTAATCAATTTATTTGAAGGATCCAAGCCAAAAATTTAAGATTAGATTTTTTTAATATATATTATTATAAAGAACTACATGGTTTTCATTGTGAATATTCATTGTGAGCATCAATTGTACCTCTGTCCTTTATAGAAAAGAAGATGAAAGAGAACATCAAACATGAAGATTTAGTCAGCATAAATCTGATGGATGGAACATATGGATATTTTCCGTTGAGTACACTTGATACTTTTGGACATAGTTAAAAATTGGGTTTGTCATTTCTGGTACCGGACCTATCTCAAAGATTTGTCAGTACGATACATATCGGTGTACTGACACATTGTACGTCGAGGCATACCGATAGGGACCTGGATGAGTCGTGTCTTGATGACAAGTTAGACAAGTACATACCGTCCGTACCATATTGACTCGGGTGGTACAACAAACCTTGGTTAAAAAACACTGGATCCTTAATTTGGCTTTCTAAATTTTTATATGATAATTAGTTGAGGATACAACAGCATGTATTTAAGCACCTAGAAGCTATTTGTTAGAGTTTTTGGATCATGGGAAGAAATTATAGAGTATAGATCAAGAAATTTAATTTCTCCTGAGTCGATATATACCGATCATCATTTACTAATCCACCCATGAATCAGTGTGTGAACCACCACATTTCGGATGATGCAATCCAATCCGGTCTAGTCTAAAAAGAAAAGGATCTTTTAAAGCCTCAATTGGCCGAACCTTTAGCTCCCACAAATCGTGAACCCTCTCTTTCGTTGCACCATCATTCGATGCCACCCATCCACTCATGGCTCGCCGTCAACCTCTTTTCCAGAATTTCTCCACCTCCTCTTCTCATCCTTTACCTCCTCATCTTCCTCCTCCTCCTCTCCTCCTTCCTTCTTTCTCTTCTTTCTTCTTTTTATTCCTCCTTATTTGTGTTCCATCTTCTTGTAAGAATAAAATACAGGTGACAAAGAGATGATTTTATTTGTAAGCAAAATATTGTTTTATGATGGATTCTACAATGTCCTGGGATGTCCTCTTATCCTCTTTTATTTTCTGCCTTGCAATTTTAAATGAGTTCTTTATAGCTTGATTAATTTGCTGTGAAAGCATCCAGTTTAGCTAATAGTACAGCTAATTGTACGAGAGGTTATCTATGATATATTAACATGATAATTGAACTACAGGTAGAAATGGTCGATCCACCTGCATCAGCTGCTGTTGGTGAGCGAGTAACCTTCTCCGGATACTCTGGTGAGCCCGACAGCATAATTAGTGCCAAGAGCAAGGTCTGGGAGAAGGTACAGTTGGACATGCATACAGATGCTGAGCTGGTAGCCTGCTACAAGGATGTGCCATTCATGACGTCCGCTGGGGTTTGCAAGGTCTCATCTATTGCAAATGGAATAATAAGGTAGAATCATATGTTCTTCTGTCCGTCACAGGACTCCATTGATGCTTCTTTTCACATCTTATCTTGTATCCATATAAATTGATGATACAACGTTCCTCAAAGAGGAATTCGTATTGCTCTTCTGAATCTTGGTGTGTGAGAACATTTTACCCACATCCTCGATGTATATACTATGGCTTTATAATGAAATGTGTCGTTGTTGGATCAAATAACTTCATGTCTCAGGTCCAAATTCTTAGAATTGAATTTTATTTTCCCTTTTTTATTGCGAGATCCAATTTTGAGATAGAGTCTTGTAGCCTTACCTTTGTCATAAAAAGATTATTTATATGACTCGAAATTTTGATTTCTGTCACAAAGGAGCAACCGTATCATTATTATACTGAGGTCCGCTGCCGATTGCAACCCACAGCAGGGGAGATAAGAGTGCATGACTGAATCAAGAATTAGAGCTGTGCTGGAATCTGAATTCTTACAAGGTACAGAGCGACTAGAACATCTATAGAACATAACTAAAAGGAAGACAACAACGACATAAAAGAAAAGCTGACGAGGAATACTTGGCGGTTGTTCTTCTTCTACTCCCATTATTATTTTGCTGTCTTCATCTTCAGAAACAAGGGATTGAGACTCATCTCCTTCCATTAAAGATTAATGAAACGAGGGGTATGTTAAATGAGAGATTCCTTGGTCTCACATGCAAACTTTGACTTGGATTCTTCCGTCCAAGAATAATAATAATAATAATAATAATAATAATAAAAGAAAAAGAAGAGAGAATAAGACATTGTCTTTTAAGAACTGAGACTGTTTCGGTCCATTTCATTTCACACAAATAAAAATAGCAGCCACTACAGAACAAGAACGTGTCCTTGCACTACATGCCATGCTTCTGTGGCTCTTCTTAACCCATGTAAGACACAATAAATAGGAAGGTCAAAGATGTATTTGCGTGTCAATTGTTTCATTGAGAAACTTACTTCTGTGGCTCTTCTAAGATGTATTTGTAGAACTTTTTCATATATTTTTTTTACTGGGAATGATGTTGGTGCTATCATCCCAACTCAATTCTAGTCTGACATGCGCTATTAGTCTTTGCTCCCGTATGAGATATTTCAGATCATTTATGGTGCCAACCTACATTGAGATCGATGTCAGATGAGGCTTAAGCTACACTTTCGAAATGAAATAAGTAGAGAAGAAAAAGAAGAGTCAAATCTTATTAATCATACTTTTATTGTCAATATTTTCTAACTATAAATGATTAGAGAAATATACCTTGTGTAGAGTTTTAATTGAAGATAAATATTTTCTTATTTTATATATGGTTGGCACAATAAGATCACATATATCACTTGATCGTCACAATACCTAAAACATCAACCATCTTAGTACTTTGAAACCATCCCAGTGGCACAAAATTGGATGGGGCTCTTTGAATAATAAGGAAGGTGTTGCCCCGCTTGCTGTCCATCACTTGTTGCTCGTACACACGATAAAAAATGATTAGTATTCGGGTCGTTTTTGTGTACTACAGTGATTACAATGAGTGACATGAAACATTGATCATTGTAGTGTCTTGAAATCCCTAAGTGACATAGGGCTAGATGGGGTTCTCGGATAATAGAGGATGTGCTACCCTATACTTCACTTATTGTCTACCAACGGAAAAAAATAATATGTCATATGTCATAGACAAAATTATAAATGGGGTATTTAATGTAATGCTTATGTATGTCCGTATCTTTTAGTTTTTTCATGCTTTGCGCAACATGTAAGGGATGGTCAAAGGCTTAACAATCCTATTTTAGTTGGGTTTGGTGGCTTTTTTAGGCTTATAAATAAATGTTGTGTCATGTCGACACTTGTGAGAAATTTCGATCTTTAGTAGATCATTTTTAACCCTTTGTTATGCAACTATTCAAATCTTGTAAAATTCGTTTGTAATTTACATTGGCTATGAAGTGTTTACTGAAATGATTGCTTGTGGATCCCGAGTGAGGCGCTTTCTCTAACTCGTTTTCTCTTTTGTAAATCCTTTTTCTTCTCAACTCTTAAGAGAATGAGTGAAACTGAGTATCCCAATTCTTTTATCTATCTAGCAGAGGAACTCTACACATGTTCAAAGACCATTCGAAGAAACCAAATGAAAGATAATAGTTGTCAAATCCTCACCAATGGTGATCGGTGCTATTGAGAGTAGATTGTCTGCTTCATTTTCCAATAGAATACCAATAGAAAGCTGAAGTGATGCAAACATACTTGGTAGTGACAACTAAGTAAAAGAAGAGTCGATGAGCAAATTTTATGGAGGAAGGATCCAAAAATTCAAAAGTTTGCGAGGCGATGCTCGTTAAAGCTCCAACAAGCATCCACCCAGTTCAAGCGGCGTGAGACATTTGAGAGACTACCGCATATAAAGGATGGTCTTTTCCTTCATCTAAAGGATCCGTAGGAATCAACATAGATCAACACAACTCAACCAACCCCACACAAGAGTTAGAGTCATTAGTGAGTTGAAGCAACATGGCAGATCAAAAGTTCAATTGCTCAACAACAGCGGTGGAGAGCAGCTGGGAGCCAAGAGGCGCATTGCAATTGGAGCAAAAGATTGAAGACTCAGTGAAGGCGTGGAGTTGCAGCGTCAGCAAAGACTTCGACGAGAACGTCGAAGGAATAAGTGGGGAGAGAATATCATGGACAAAATTGTAAACAGTGTGTTCAATGTAATGCTTATGTATGTCTATGTCTTTTGGTTTGTTCATACTTTGCACAGCATATAGAATGATGGTTGAAGGCTTAACAATACTATTTTAGTTTGGGTTTGATGGTCGTTTTAGGCTTATAAATAAATATTATATCATGTCGACACTTGTGAGAGATTTTGGTCTGTAGTGGACCATTTGTTATGCAATTGTTCAGAGCTTGATTGCTTGTGGATCCCGAGTGTAGTGTTTTCTCTAACCCATTTTCTCTTTTGTAGGTCCTAAGGGACTATGGGACGTTTCGGGAAGGCTGACTTTTGCGGACGGATACGCAAGGGTGCCACATGACTTAGGCAAAACCAACTAAGTCCGTGACATATCGAAAGAAAAATAAAAATATTTTTTTAATAAAAAATTTAAGATAACAAATTGAACTCCTCATTGCACTTAAACATCATCATAATGAAAGATGGCATTAATTAGTTAGCATAATTCGAACACGACGTGTGGTCTACTATGTGTCCGGTCCGGTTCTCCTTGCCATTGACCAACGTCGCTGGGTTGCCCACCGCCGTCGTCCTCGGCGGTACTACCTTCAGCACCACTGACCCCGCCCCTATCTTGGTCCCCTCCCCGATCCTCACATTGCCCAGGATCTTTGTCCCGGCACCGAGGAGCACTCCGTCGCCGATCTTCGGGTGCCGGTCACCGCCCTCCTTCCCGGTGCCTCCCAATGTGACCCCGTGCAGGATCGAGACGTCGTCCCCGACCACCGTTGTCTCACCGATCACTACCCCAGTGGCATGGTCGAGCAGCACCCCACCACCAATTCTAGCCCCCGGGTGGATATCCACTGCGAGGACTTCTGAGGTGCGGCTCTGCAACAACAGTGCCGTGGCCCGACGACCCTCAGTCCATAGCCGGTGGGCAACTCGATGTACCTGTAAGGCCTGAAAACCCTTGTAGTAGAGGAAGCAGTACACCATCTTGGCACAGGCCGGGTCGCGGCCCTTGGCAGCGAGTAGGTCACAGCGGAGAGCCCGCCGGATGTTCGGATCCTTCGTGAGAACCGATGAGATAAGCTCCTGGAGGGCGCAGCTGGGTAGGACGGTGGGGACGGCCAGCTTGCTGGCGAGGTGGGCCGAGAGAGCGGACTCAAGAGTTGCATGACAGAGGACGAGGTCGCAGTAGTGTTTGCTGAGGAAGGGCTCCTCCTCGGCGTCGGTCCGTGCCTCTTCCTGGATGGTGCACCAGACGTCGTCGACCATCAACCCGCAGAGACTAGGGCCGCCGACGAGGGAACCATTGAGGTGGAAGGAGATGGGTTTGATACTGGCGGATTTGGTGCGGCAGCTCTGCACGCA
The DNA here is from genome assembly GCA_004837865.1 of Musa balbisiana. Classification (NCBI taxonomy): domain Eukaryota; kingdom Viridiplantae; phylum Streptophyta; class Magnoliopsida; order Zingiberales; family Musaceae; genus Musa; species Musa balbisiana. The sequence goes on along the minus strand of CM017193.1, from coordinate 31,527,871 downwards.
TGCAGCCATCACCTTGTAAGACATTTCAAGCTGTGGAGAACTAAAGAGAGATGGGAGTTGGGAGTTGAGATGGGAGCGTAGAAGTGGTGAGGATATTTTATATGCATATGGTGTCGTGGGGTAAGTGGGGATGATGCAATTTAAGAGCAGTTTGAGGGGGAAGACGAAGAAAATGATATTTCAGTAATTTTTTACACTCGGAGTTTTCCCCCTTCCGCAAGAAATGAATAGCGCTCGTATTAAAAATATACCTGCCGTGTGATTGGAGTAGCTGACCGGGTCATGGTGGGTCCGGGTGTTGGTCATACGCTAGCCTCCAATCAGGAGTCAGGTGGGCGAGTGGAGATGCAATTTATGTAGCGATGAAGCGGGAGTCTGGGCGGGGCAATGGGCACGATACTCGTGTCCTTTCGGAGGTACCAATCAGGAAAAGTCTACTCCTAGTCGGTCGGTCAGCGAAGTCGGCTTCGGGCCATGGCTTCTTGCCAATAGAAACCGCTCCTTCCCCCGATTGGTGACTCGGTAAAGACTGGTGATCCGGAAGGATAGGGACGTGGGTCACTAGGAACGGACTGCAACCGTTGGATCTCGATCGAACGGATCATAATAGAGCTGGAGCATCCCTGATGTGGGAGAGGCGTAAACGACTTCAAGTGGAGAGAGTGGCGTCTCGTCGCGAGAGGCGGCGGTTGACGGGCAGTTGACTATTATGGACGGTGGGACCAAAGGGAGTGACGATTGAGATACACCGTCAAGAAAATAGTCAACGGGAAATCTTGACCGGGATTCTGTATCATTATTGCTCTCTTTTAACTAAGGTCCTTTGACGTTGGCAATACCACACGTTTTGTACCCAATTAAGAACCTTCCAATGTGAAGATCTAAATGAGTTTGGATAAATCTATCTATCCACCATCACATGTAGTCAGTGGTTTATCTTAAATCTTTTCCAAGTATCTTTTGATAGTAAAACTTGAAACGAAACACAAATTTGTGAAGGTAAACGAGAATCAACATCATGACATTGAAACAAAGCTACTTGAAACAAGGTTGGGATCAAGAAAATTCGAAGTAAAATTACTTAGGCGCAAAGGATCAACCTTGTTTTGAGCATCGATGATATGTAGAGAGGCATGTGGGAATAGGTCACCTGAGTGATTTGGCTCATATCATACTTTTTAAGTTAGCTTTAGGTATCTATCTCTTAATCAAATTTCATATGGATATAAATAGACAATTACTTGGGTTTGGGTCTGTGTAAGAAGCAATTTGTGGATATTATACCCATCATTCTAAGATATTTATATAGCTATTTGATCCATTTAGTATATGTAATATCTAATTTGGCATAGATTTAAATAATTAGATAGATACTCAAATTAAGAGATAGAATTCACAGATATCTAATTTATGGCCATTCCTAAGTGTACTAGTAAAATGAAAAAGCATGGCGAAAATAAGCTATTTTCGAGACTTTGAAATTTACTAACAATAGATAAAATAGGATGAAATCCAACATTTAATTATAACTTAATGATATCTTGGCACAATTCAAGCCCATACATAATTTTCTAACAATTAAGTAATTGCATATTTATGTGCAGTGGAAGCAGATCCCACAAGTAAACAGTGATAAGAATGGTTATTTTGAAGGTAAGAGAGATCAACATCAAGTTATAGATCAAGAAAAAGAATTACAAAACCAGCTTAAAATTGCAGTTCATTCTCGACATCTGATGTCTCTTTTTCATTTCCATTTTTGTTTGTATTCTTTATTTTTAGTATTTTTAAAATTTACGAACGAACGAACGAACGAACGAACGAACGAACGAGAGTATTATATGCTTTTATATTTTTTTTTCGAAAAGCTTAGAATGTTAGAATTATAGAAAACACTTTTAGCCACATAATTTGAGATCGGATGTAGATTAATTATTGATACCTTGCAGATTACTGCATCATTCGATGTGATGGATCCCAAGATTTATGGGTGAGAGCTCATGGAGCTATGATTTCTGATTTCTAGCCTTTGAAGGAAGATCTTCTTTGGAGGTCTCTTCCTCATTGACTGTAGTTGATTTCGGGATTTTACTTTTGGACTGTGGACTCCTCTTGAATGCTAATTATGTCTTTTACAAGTTAAAATCTTGCCCAAAGAAGCATTAAAAGAAACTGATGTTTGGAGTATGTAACAATTGTCTGCAAGAATGATATCTGCTTTTGTGTAGAACTTTTTCGCTATTACTTGTTTACATATTAGTATAAAACTAGCATAATTTCTCTGCATATTTCTTAGCATAAAGCAGGAGATTTTGTGCTAGAAAAAATAGCCAGAATTGTTTTCATGGAATGTCTATTTCATTTCCTATCAATTATGTCTGTTTGATTTTTGTCAATGTTTTTGGACTATTTTTTTTATGGCATTTAAATGTAGGCAAAACATCCACAAAATAGAATCAGTAAATGTTCACATGAGATTGCTTGTTTGCCTAACCAAAAGAATTGGTTATTAAAGCTTTTATTCTCTCAGCATTAATTGATCTGAGGATTGCATCAATACCCATGTCACAATACCAAAAGCTAAAATATTCCATTACCACTATTATTGATCCATTATATACATGAATACCTCATCATAAGTTACATCAAGCATCAACTTACATGTATCTTTGAAATTTTCTAATTTATGTTTCTTAAATTTAGGATCAACTATTTCTATTCTACCTTTTAGTTAATTTGAGGGTAATTCTAATCAGCACAAGTTGGCTATGACAATGTGACATGAAGTATTGGAAGAGAAATGGAGTTAGATCAGAAAGGTTGAGTAATCTAAAAATTATTATGCCTTATAGATATATTGGGTTCTTTCCTAAGAACTTATCATTCTTGATCGTTTTAGGTTAAGAATATACAAAAGTTGATCATGTCTCATCTAATGACTTAATCATTTAGAATATCAGTGATTAAATAATTCGAATGGTATCGACCTATATATTAGTATTATATATGTTCGTTCAAATTAAGTTTCATATGATGGATTTGAGTCTATAAATTAGTCAATATATACATCTCATCTAAGAACAATAGTGATAAAAAAATGTAAAATCCTAATACTAGTAATTAACTCTATTTTTTTATATCCTTTAAACTATAAGTTTGTACATATCTTTGAAATTGGAGCTGAATTAAGCCAAAATCACACTGTCATAGTTTTGGAAGACAAAAAAGCAAACTCTTATTATTCTTGTTTTGTTATAAGAGTTAAATTTGGAGCCAATAATAAAAAAAAATTCGTTCCTAGCAAATATAATTATAAATATGCCACATTTGTATGCTTTTATTCATGGATTCATATATATTCGTGCCACATTTCTTTCTCATGCTGAGCATTGACAAGAAATAAAAAAGATATTACCAAAGTTAGAGGCCACAAATCAGTAATTATTCAATATATTTAAATCACCAAAGGTAGACAAGAATTAAAAAGGAAAAAACAGAAAAATAAGAGAAGATAAGTGAGTAGGGATAACAGTATATTGGAATTTTTCGATTGGATTTCGATAATCTTTTTGTCAGATTTGTGATGAATTCAAATAAGAAAATTGGTAATTGATTGATCAAAATAAATGTGTGTATTCACGTACTCTACCCATTGTCTTTTCTAATAAGAGATAGGGATGATCACAGAGATCATTTTTTTAGGTATCCTATTTATATGATCTTTTTAATTGAATGTTCATGAAGAATAGTTTTATGCTACATTGAACTATCAAATCCATAATCACATTGGGAAGGCAATAAGTCATGTTCCTGCTCTTTGTTTTCTCAAAACTAAACTATATTTTTGTAAGATATCCTATTAATAGATAATTAATAGGTTTGGGCATCAAGACAATTAATCAGTTTCAAGAATGAGTGGCATGAATTTGATAGATATATATTTTTTTTCTTTATTTTTTAAAATAAAATTGATCTTTTTTATCCTGTCAATCGGGTTTGAAATAAATGTTGGTAGGAGAATAAGTACTTAGTCATTGTTATTGCTATATTAGATTCTTGATATTTATAAATTATTATTTGATTTAAGTGAAATTATTGATCCTAATTTGAATTTGAGTCTATCACTAGTTGGATATCAGGAAATGAGTGACCAAAGTCTTTTTAATAATAAATTAGTAAGGATTGAGAAGTATAATATAGAATTTAAAAGATTAAAAAAGTTTTGGATGATATATCTTAGAGTTTTTGTAAAGGATACTTGTAACCTTTTTAATACCGAATGAGAAAGTTAATTTGCGAGAATAATTTCATGAAATTATGGATCATTGATCGAATATGTTGTGTTAGGATAATAGGATGGCTAATGGGTGTCAGATTGATATGATGCTCGAGTATGAATGTGTCAAAATTTTCATATTAATAACTAAAACTAAATTATATGATATTTAATACCATGGATATAGTTTTATGTTCATTTCAAAATTACTTTGTATCCTCCTCATGCTTATTATTAGGGTTGGAAAGTATCTAAAAAGTCTTAGTCAGATTCTAGTTGAGAGATTCTAAGTATTTATTCGAATCTCAAGATTTTAGTAAGAAAAATAGGTAAGATATTTTGGATGCTCTTGAATGTTGAAAGAAGAGTTCTTCATGTTTATATGAGAGAGTATACAAGGGGATTCTTCTTTTCTTAAGTTAAGATAACTTAGTCTTATAATTTCTCTCATATAACGAAGAATTTAAATTTTCTCTATGTATATAGACAGAAGTTGCTAGACATTGTGTCGATATTTGATATATTATTTATTTGTTAATCTTTAGGTTTATTCTTTTAGTTTTTGAGTTTTTCTTTCCTTCCCGACAGCAGTTTCACCCTATGACAAGAGATGTGAAAGATTTTTTTGTTCAGTAAAACCTAGTAAAAACATTAAATAGATAAGTAGATAAATCAAAAAAGATAAGCGACAGAGATCAAGAGGAGTTTGAGGCAAAATGTGCAAGTACTATTTATCTTTGCATCATTGATAATACTATCAATAATGTTATTGTTGATAACTCTATCATAGTTATTTGAGATAAATTAGAAAAACTTTATCTAGCTAAAAGCTTAACAAACAAGTTATATATGAAGTAAAAATTATATAGGCTAATGATGAAGCCAAAGAGTTTGGTAGAGCATCTGAACATAATATCCAAATGAATATTAGATCAATTAAAAAAATTAATATGAAAATTGATAAAAAAGATAAGGTGTTGTTACTTCTTACACTGCTCGTCTAACTCTTATAACCATCTTGACTGGCCAATAAATTCTAAAGCATTGGGAAAGTAGAAGGTTCATTAAATTAAAAATATAGATAAATTCTTGACTTGCTGGTTGGATGTCCACTGCAAGAGTACGTCGCTTGGGGCATTGCAAGGTGAGGAATCCCTTGCAATAACAATTAAGTGTATTATTTATGTGTAGTGTAAATAGGTGTCCCATTAGTAAAACATTGATAAGAATGGTTGTTTAGAAGGAAATGTTGTCGTGTGATCCAACTTATTTTTTAGAAAACACATATCATATATGCAAATAACAAATGTAATTTATTATCAATGCTTGTGTTTGAATTATAATTTAATATATATGTGCCCCCCTCTCACAGTATATATAGGTGATTGGTTGGCTTCCTACAAAATATACAGCATAAAGGTGGAATAAAAAGAAAAAGAAAAGGGAAAAGGGAGAGAATAGATTGTCCAAAGCAAAGTAAAAATAAAACCAGATTCTTTTCTGCCACCTTTTGCAAATTATTCCCTCATAATGCCTGCCAAGAAGAATGCCTACAAAGAAGTAAAATATAAAAAAGAAAATTAAAATTTTTTATCTATCTTTACATATGTATGCTCTACAAAAACTTGAAATTGATATATATGCCCCTATAAATTTTAATATAGCTCATATACGATGGTTAACTACATTTAGCAAATTTACGAGTAGTTATTTTAAATAAAAAATAGAAATATAAAAAATTACTTATAATATCCTTTAAGTCTTACCGTTGTATAAGGTTTTGAGTCTTGACATCGGTTTTACGCGTTGATGCAAATAGCAAGGCATATGGGAATGGATTATATTAAGGAATTGGCTCATGTTATCCTTTAAGTTAGGTTTGGATATTTCTTAATCAAATTTCATATGGATATAAGTAGATAAGTAGATTCAATTACTTGAGTAATTAGTGGGGTTTGGGTTTGTGTAAGAAGCAATTTGTGGATATTGTACTAATTATTCCTAAGAAGATGATGGGCTAATTATAGATTATCCTTATAATTAGTTATCTTTAGTATTTTGGTCTTTACACTTTCAAAAGTTACATTAAAATCCTTATACAGGATTAAAAAGATAATTTTACATCATTAAAAATCAAGAGAGAAGAGTTTTATTAGAACATATTTTGCTTTCGTAAGAATAAGAATCTTAATATAACTTTTGAAAGAATAGGGACTAGGATGCTAAAGGTGACTAATTACATAAGGTAATATGTAATTAGCCCAAAGATGACTAATAAAGTTTGGTAAGATATTCGATAGCTATTTGATAATGAAATAGATACTCAAATTCACTTGTATCTTATTTATGGCCATTCCTAAGTGTACTAGTAAAATTAAAAATCACATCAAAAGTAAGTAACTTTGAAATTTACTAACCATAGAGAAAATAGGACCAAATCCAACATTTAATTATAATTGCATGATATTTTGGCACAATTCAAGTCCCTAATTTTCTAACAATTACAAGCAGGTCTCATAAGTAAACAAGGGTAAGAATGGTTGTTTTGAAGGATGACTTTTGGTAAGCATTATTCATAGAATTGAAGTCATCGATCGGTAAGTTCTACCAACAACTAGTAGAAAACAATTACAGTGACATTTGGATGTTGATTTACTAGTTATAGAATGGTGGTGAAAGAAGAAGAAGAAGATGAGGTGGGATGCAACATCAGTTAACAAATCGTAGAGACAACACAGGTAAAAGGAAAATATGTAACCGTTATTATTAAATATCATATTTAATAATAATATATCTGTTCTCATTAAGATTCATAATTCATTATCATGAATTTCTTTATTTATTATGGTTTAAATGATTTCAGTTTTTATTCATTATACATGAAACCGTTATTATTAAATTAAATATTTAATATCATTAAAAAATTTTAATTATGGTCCAAACGTTACAAATTTGAATTAATTCTTGAACATTATGAGTTGGTGATGATAAATGTTCTTGATGGGAGAACATATATATATATATATATATATATATATATATATATATATATATATATATATATATATATATATATATATATATATATATATATATATATATATATATATATATATATATATATATATATATATATATATATATATATATATATATATATATATATATATATATATATATATATATATGAGAATTTTGGTCTCTGGGCTCAATCATCTCTTTGAAGCAAAAGGGTTTCCTACACCATCAAAAGCGAGAGTTCTGAGCCAAAAAGTACCAAAGTTCAAGAAGAAATCGTTGCAGAAATTCTTGATAACAATGGCCGAAGGTACGCTATTTCGTTTCCGCATCAGTTTTATTGTGTTTCTATTATAACGATTTAGAAACACAAGTTCGCTTCAATATTTTCTTACATTTGGTATCAGAGCCTTTTGACCTCTATTTTGATATGAAAATGTTTTCATTTTTATGCCATGAAAATGATTTGATTTTGGTTTCTTCTTGAAAACTTCTTAATATATTTTGTTGAAAATCATGAGGAAATATCATTTTCAATATTTTTAGTCAGTAAAATGCTTATATTACGTATACATATTTAGATATATAAAATTATGCATATGAGTCAATTTTTTATATTTAAAATGTCTAGTGATCCATATAATCTTAATTAATTAAGAATTAGCCACAGCATCCTTAATTAATTAAAATTATATATAAAGTTAAAATGAGGATCACATAAGTAATTAGACATCATATTGTGACTGATTATATTTTATATAATAATTGTTATCCCACAAGATCTTTTATTATATTTAATATAATTAATCAGGATAAAATATCAAATTATTTTCATAATTTACCCACAGGGATTATGAATTGGAATATAATTTAATAATTTTATTATAAAGACCATCTGAATCTATTTGAATTAAGAATTTAGCTAGCCCACAGGCAATTTTTATGTCATGAGATTCATATTTTTTGGCAAGTTTCACATTGGTAAAACATGTAATTTAGTCTATTAAGCTTCAAATTTTGACATAAGTATGTTTGATTTTATGCAGTTTCTCAAACTGTTAATTTCTTTGATATTCGATGTGATATTCCTGAATTTAGTGGTGATAATTATAAGATATGGAAGGAGAGGGTTCTCCTCCATTTAGGGTGGATGGATATTGATTATGCTATTAGGAAAGACGAACCACCTATAATCTCTAATACCAGCACTCCTAATGAGATCGTGTTATATGAGCGATGGGAACGATCCAATCGGCTCAACGTGATGTTTATCAAAACTAAGATAACTGCTGACATACGTGGTTCTGTTGACCAGCATGAAAATGTCCGAGACTTGCTAAAAGCTATTGATGAACAATTCGTCACTTCGGATAAGGCACTAGCAAGTACCCTAATAATGAAATTCTCATCTCTTAGACTCACCAACATAAAGGGTGTGCGTGAGCACATAATGCAAATGCGAGATATTGCGGCTCAACTTAAGAAACTTGAGGTTAATATATCAGAATCCTTCCTGGTGCACTATATTCTGAACACCCTTCTACCTCAATATGGACCTTTTAAAATTTCTTACAATACACATAAGGACAAATGGTTCATCACTGAATTAATGACCATGTGTGTTCAAGAAGAAGAGAGGCTGGTGATAGAATTGGGTGAGAGTGCATTGATGGTAACCATTCGTGGAAAGAACAAAACTGACAAATATCAAGCCAATCAGAAAGGGACACATTAAGAAGGAATGCACGAAATTCCAACAATGGCTTGAAAAGAAAGGTAAACCAACCTTATATGTGTGTTATGAATCTAATATGGTTAATGTTAATATTAACACCTGGTAGATTGATTCTGGATCAACAATCCATATTGTAAACTCTTTGCAGGGTTTGCAAAACCTAAGGAAGCCAGTGGAAAGTGAGCAAAGCATCTTATCAGGAAATAAGATGGGCTCATATGTGGAGGCAATTGGAACATGCATTTTAACTTTAAGTAGTGATTTTGTTTTAAAATTGGAAAGGACCTTTTATGTACCAAGTTTCTCATGAAACTTAATTTCTGTTCTAGACTCGTATCATTTGGGTATTCCTTTAATTTTAAAGACACATCATTTCGTTTATTATATAATTCTGATTGTGTTGGGAATGGTATTTTGTCTGATGGTCTTTATCGTATTTTATTACAAAATGATAATACTCAAAGTTCAATGCATGTTCACACTGGCATTAAGAGGTGTAACACTAATGAGGACTCCTCTATATTATGGCATCGGAGATTAGGACATATCTCCATAGAGAGAATTAAGAGATTAGTTAAAGATGGGGTACTTAGTACTCTTGATTTTACTAATTTTAAGACTTGTGTGGACTGTATTAAGGGAAAGCAGACCAATAAGTCCAAAAAGGGTGCTAATAGGAGTTCAGACTTATTAGAGATAATTCATACTGATATATGTTGTCCAGACATGAACCTACATGGTCAGAAATACTTCATCTCCTTTATAGATGATTACTCACGATATATGTATATATATTTGCTTCATAACAAAAATGATGCATTGGATGCCTTCAAAGTCTTTAGGGCTGAAGCTGAGAACCAATGTGGTAAGAAAATTAAAATTGTGAGATCGGTTAGGGGTGGAGAATATTATGGTAGATACATTGAAAATGGACAAGCACTTGGAACTTTTGCTAAGTTTCTTCAAGAACATGGGATTGTTGCCCAATACACTATGCTTGGTTCTCCAGATCAGAATGGTGTTGCAGAAAAAAGAAATCGAACATTATTAGACATGGTGCGGAGTATGCTTAGCAACTCTAATCTTCCTAAGTTCTTGTGGACTGAAGCACTAAAGACGGTTGTGTATATATTAAACCGAGTTCCAACCAAGATTGTCCAAAAGACACCATTTGAATTATGGAAAGGTTGGAAACTGAGTTTGCGACATATGCGCATTTGGGGTTGCTCGTCTGAAGTCAGGATATATAATCCACAAGAGAAGAAACTGGACCTAAGGACTATTAGTGGGTATTTTATTGCATATGCTGAAAAGTCCAAAGGTTATAGGTTCTATTGTCCATCTCATGCAACTAGGATTGTGGAATCAAGAAATGCTAAATTTCTTGAGGATGATGTGATTAGTGGGAGCGATAATTTCAGGAACATAGTTTCCGCACATGATCATATTGAATCTCAACCTTCCACATCAACTGATAGATTGGTTATAGTTCATAGCACTCCTCAAGGACAAACTAATGTTGAACAACCAATCATTGAAATTCCACAAGTTGTTGATAGTATTCTAATAGATCAAACAGTTCAAGAATTACAACAAGCTCCTAAATAACTAGTTGAATCACAAGTTCCTCAAGGAAACATTGGTACAACATTAAGAAGATCTACTAGAAATAAAAGATCAGTAATTCCTAGTGATTATGTTGTATATCTACAAGAATCTAACTATAATATTGGAGCCAAAAATGATCCTGAAACATTTTCACATGCAATGAGTTGCAAAGAGTCAAATTTATGGCATGATGCTATGAAAGAAGAGATGAATTCCATGATGAGCAATGGAGTCTGGGATCTTGTAGAGTTGCCTAATGAAGCAAAGGCTATTGGCTGCAAATGGGTCTTTAAAACTAAGAAAGATTCATTATGCAACATTGAGAGATATAAGGCAAGACTTGTTGCAAAGGGATTTACTCAAAAAGAGGAAATCGATTATATGGAGACGTTTTCTCCTATATCTAAGAAAGATTCTCTTCGTATCATTTTGGCATTAGTTGCTCATTTCGACCTTGAGTTGCAATAAATGGATGTGAAAAAGGTTTCTCCTCTAGTGTTGGTGAACACTTGGTTTGTAAGCTTAAGAAGTCTATATACGGTTTAAAACAAGCCTCCCGCCAATGGTATTTTAAATTCTATGAAGTGATTTCTTCATTTGGATTTGTTGAAAATCCCATGGATCAATGCATATACTAGAAGATTAGTGGGAGTAAAATATGTTTCCTTGTTTTATATGTAGATGATATTTTGCTTGCAACCAACGATAAGGGTTTGCTGCATGAGGTGAAACAATTCCTTTCTAAAAATTTTAATATGAAAGATATGGGTGAAGCATCTTATGTCATTGGCATTAAGATCCATAGAGATAGACCTCGAGGTATTTTAGGTCCATCACAAGAAACCTATATTGATAAACTTTTAGAAAGATTTCGGATGAAGGATTGTTCACCACGTGTTGCTCCCATTGTGAAAGGTGATATGTTCAATTTGAACCAATGCCCAAAGAACAACTTTGAAAGGGAATTAATGAAAAACATCTCATATGCTTCTGCCGTAGGAAGCCTTATGTATGCTCAGGTCTGTACTAGACCTGATATTGCATTTATTGTGGGGATGCTAGGTCGATATAAGAGTAATCCAAGTATGGACCACTAGAGAGCTGCAAAGAAAGTGATGAGGTATCTACAAGGAACCAAAGATTACATGCTTATGTATAGACATACATACAATTTGGATGTGATTGGTTACTCAGATTCAGACTTTGCCGGTTGTGTTAATTCTCGTAAATGAACATCAGGATATATTTTTATGATGGTTGGTGGAGCTATTTCTTGGAGAAGCGCTAAGCAGACCTTGACTGCTACTTCTACCATGGAAGCTGAGTTTGTCTCCTATTTTGAGGCTACTTCACATGGTGTATGACTTAAGAGTTTCATTTATAGGCTTAGAATCATGGATTCTATTTCTAGGCCACTAAGAATTTTTTGTGACAATTCAGCTGCTGTCTTTATGGCTAAAAACAATAAAAGTCGAAGTCGAAGTAAACACATTGACATTAAGCATTTAGCCATAAGAGAACGTGTAAAAGAAAAGAAAGTGGTCATTGAGCATATTAGTACTGAATTGATGATTGCTGATCCTTTGACTAAAGGCATGCCACCTCTCAAATTCCAGGATCATGTAGAGAAAATAGGACTTGTTTCACTTTGTAATAATATTGAAACTCTTATATATTGTGATATTTTCTCATTCATGTGCACATTATTTTGAGAAAATATATTGTTACTGGACCAAGAATAAACATAAGGTTTATTCATTAAGTAATATTACCGCATTAAGATTAAGAAACTAAATACATCGTGATACATAGATGATAATATTCGCTCTGGACTTATCGCTATGATTCATGTATTTATTTCTTAAGAAAGTTGTTCGAGAAAGATTAATTCAAATTATTAAGCTAAACGTATGGACCAAGTCGGAGATGTAACCTTATCCGTTATTATTAAATATCATATTTAATAATAATATAACTGTTCTCATTAAGATTCATAATTCATTTTCATGAATTTCTTCATTTATTATGATTTAAATGATTTCATTTCAGTTTTTATTCATTATACATGAAACCGTTATTATTAAATTGAATATTTAATATCGTTAAAGTTTTTTAATTATGGTCCAAACGTTACAAATTTGAATTAATTCTTGAACGTTATGAATTGGTGATGATAAATGTTTTTGATGGGAGAACATCTATATATGAGAATTTTGGTCCCTAGGCTCAATCATCTCTTTGAAGCAAAAGGGTTTCCTACACCATCAAAAGTGAGAGTTCTAGGCCGAGAAGTACCAAAGTTCAAGAAGAAACCGTTGCAGAAATTCTTGATAACAATGGTCGGAGGTACGCTATTTCGTTTCCGCATCAGTTTTATTGTGTTTCTATTATAACGATTTAGAAACACAAGTTCACTTTAATATTTTCTTACAAAAGAGACATGTACCTACGAAGATGAACTTATTGCCTTCAACTTCCCATCATCTCATGGTAAAGCTATTTTTAGCTTCAGCGTTAAGTTTAAAGCCTTCGAAGGTAGGTTTTTAGCTCTCTTCTTGTATCCTAGTGGTTTGAATGAACATGACCAAAGCCTACTGCAGTAGCACAGAATCTGGTGGCCACCATGTGTAAATGTCAAGTTGGTTTCATTTGCGGGTGATGTAACATGGGTGAGAGAGTTCAATACAAAAAAGATGTCGGAACAAAGAGAAAATGAAGTGTTTGATGCTTGGACAAACAATTTACAGTAAGATTTGACCACAGAGATGATGCTTCTTTATATCGAGCTTTTGATTCTAACATCATAGACGAACAAAATGAGGATTTATGCTACTAAGAGATGGTCATTACTTTAGTATTTCTCAAGAATTGCAATCGACATGTTTTAGGCTGATCTTGAATCGAATGTTTGGGCAGAACATGATCAAGAATGATTCCAAGGAAACATCGTCGAGGAAGGTACACCGAGGAGATGCCAACACCGAAAAGGCTTCGTTGAGAAAGCTTCCATGAGGAGTCGAGATCAAGACTGATTTAAACGAACGGAAAAGAAAGAAGAGAGAGTTACTTTTTGAGGCACTATATATGTAATTTTTGTGGAAAAGACAAAAGAAAGATACTTGGTAGCCAACAGCAAGCAATCCCGGCCGGCTTCAATGGGAGCTATCTACCATTCTTTTCTCCTGTCTTATGCCTTCTTCCTCGGCTCACCTCCACAAGGGAAGCGTTGGTAGCTCGGGAGCAGGTATACAATGATGAGGGCCACACTGACCGGCAAGTACGAGACCGACAAGGGCGATGGCAAGGCCTCCACCATCCTTGCCATCAACACCAACGTCGGCGACGCCAAGCTCAAGGCCTCCGTCACCAACGCCCTCGTCGTCAACACCGCCAAGGACTCGCCCCCGAAGTTCTCCTTCACCCTCGAGAAGCCCGGCTCCTTCTCCGTCGTGTACTATCGCAAACATGTAATCCTTTCGACCATGGATTCACGCAGTCTTTGTGCATCTGTTGACGTGATATGAACCTTCAGGACGCCAATCGTCAAAGTGATGATCCTCCGGACGTCAAGTTCGAATTCATGAACGCCATCAAGGTGATGGAGAAGACGGTGGAGCTGGAGTACTCCCACGGGATGCAGGAGAAGAAGACGGCGGTGGGGGGGTCGGTGGCGTTGAACCCGCGGAACAAGGTGGCGGTGAGCCACGTGCTGGGCACTAGGGACTGCAAGGTGAAGTACAAGTACGAACACGGCGAGCGGATAAGGATGGCGGTGGAGCCGTCCTACGAAGTGGCCGCGAATGAGTGGGGCCTGGACGTGTCGAGCAAGTTCGAGGGCGGCGACGCCGTGAGGGCGAGCTACCGGACGGCGGGCAAGACGGTTGAGCTGGAATGGAGTAGGAACTCCAAGGTCAATGGCACTTTCAAGGTAGAGTTCCACGAGGACCTTCTTAGGCAATGCTTTTGGATCATATCTATCTCTCAGATCATCAATAATCCATTAACACCCTTAGTTTAGACTATCTGAAACTGCAAATGAGGCATGAGCTCATAACATTTATTGTTTGATAGGTAAGACAGATCAAGTTATAAGAACAAGAAAAAGAAATACAAAATCAGCTTAAAATGCAATTTGTTGCTGACATATGATGTCTCTGTTTCATTTCCATTTTGATCCTTTTTGTTTGTATTGTTTTTAAAATTCACAAATGAATGAATGGAGTATTATGTGCTGTGTATTTTCTGGAAGAAGTTAGAATTATAGAGAACACTTGTAGCCAGCCACATAATTGTAAGAATTTGAGATCTGATGTAAGATTAATCATTGATACCTTGCAGATTTCTTCATCATTCAATGTGATGGATCCCAAGATAAATCCAAGGTTTATGGCTGAGAGCACATGGAGCTATGATTTCTGATTTCTAGCCTTGGAAGGAAGTCTTCCAGAGCAGTTTGGAGGTCTCTTCCTCGTTGATCGAAGTTGATTTCAGAATTTTAATTTTGGACTGTGGACTTCTTCTTTTGAATGCTAATTGTGTCTTTTATAAGCTGATGTTTGGTGTATGTAACATTGCCTGCAAGAATAATAATAATAATACTATCTGCTTTTGTGTACAATGAATGATACAACAATTTCCCTATTACTTGTTTACATGTCAGTAATTTATGTGCTAGAAAAAGGGGCCAGAAATTTTTCAAGGAATGCCTATTTCATTTCCTATCAATTATGTCTTTTTTTTTTAATTTTGTCAATATTTTTGGACTATTTTTTTTTATTTTTATTTTTATGGATGGCATCTTTGTAGGCAAAAGCATCCACAAAATAGAATCAGCAAATGCATATGGAGTTTGCCTAACCAAAAAAATCACTTATTAAAAAAGTTTCAATCTCTCAGCATTAATTGATTTGAGGATATGCATTAATACATACCCATATCAAAATACCAAAAGCTAAAGTATTCAATTTACTCCAGTGATTGATTTGTTTACATGAATATCACATCACATGTATCTTTGAATTTTTCTAATTTTTAGTTTTTTTTAATTTTGAGAAGAAAAGATCAACTATTTCTATTCTTGGAATCTCCTGAAGTCTTGGAAGAGAGATGTGGTTAGAGGAGAAAGGCTGAGTAATCTGTAAATTATTAAACATTATAAATAAATTATCAACCTATTTTACCCATATTATATATATATATATATTCGATCTATTCAGGTTTCATATGTTGGATTTAAGAAGTCTATAAATTAGCTGATATATACATCTCATCTAACGGCTTGAATGAAAGTGATGAAATTTTAAAATCTTAATACTACTAAATAATTATATTTTTTGTATGTCCTTTAAACCATCAGTTTGTACATATCTTTGAAATAGAGCTGAATTAAGCCAAAATCACATCGTCATAGTTTTGGAAGATTAAAAAAAAAAAAACTCTTATTATTATTCTTGTTTTGTTAAATTTGGAGTCAATAATCATTAAGTTATTTAGGCTTAATCATCGTTTCAAGCAGATATAATTATAAGTACGCCACATTTATATGGTTTTATTGGTAACCGCTTCCAAACTCCCCCACGTCATCTCATCACACGTTGCGTCGTGGATGAGTGAGGAGGCTGCAACCTCCCAACGTGCGTGATTGTAACCTCCCGTGTGAGGTGACGTGGAGGATATTTATGTACCACCTCTTGTCCTTACTATAAGGCGACAGAAGGACAAAACATCCAATCCATTCTCTGCAGTACAGAGTGAGCAAAGGAATAGAAAGAAAGGGGGGGGGGGGGGGAAAAACAAAAAAACAAAAAAGTGAGGAGAGAAAGTCTTCTATTTTATTTGGTTCTCTTGATTTTAATTTTTTTTCCTCTAGTTATTCTATTATAAGAAATAATTTCATTTTTCTTTTTTATTAGAGAGAATGCTATACTCTCTTTTTTTATTTTTATTATTTTATAGTGACTATATTCTAGTTTGTTCATGGATGTTTTCCTTAGTCAATTGAGAGTTTTACCATGTTATATCTTGATATTATTATTTTAATTAATTTTATTGTTTCAACTTTAAACTACTTGCTGGTTTGATTTTATTCCCTTTACAATAGACTTGACATTAATTGACACGGCAAAGCAAAAGTTCCCATGGTATGAACTACATTGTCTTGTTTTTAAATTATATCATAGATATTAATTTAAAGATAATTTATCAGAAAAACACTCAGCATTGGGCTTTTATCATATGGCATCTCATGGATTTTATAAGTGGTGTTAAGGTAATTGTCCTTTAGCTAGATTTTTTTAAGTTGAATAATTTTTTTTTGAGATAAATACTGTTCAACTAAACAGTAAATACCTAATTAAGTTCAATTGAGTCCTATATTACGCTTTATTTTTTTTTAATTATCTCTCACCTTCTCCAAATTCACTCCTTTTCCTCCTCAGTCTACTTCACTTCCTTTATATGACCTTAAATAAGTCTTCAAACAATGATATATAAAATTTTTTGATATCATTACTTCCTTCATATTTAAAAAAAATATTATTGGTTAGTAAAGATCAATGGAGCAAATTTATTATATTGATCTCATATATAAATAATATTTTACTTGCTAGAAGTGTTCTTGGGTTGTTGTATTAAACCAAAAAATTTCTCACCAAGAATTTTAATATGATTGATATGAATAAAATATCTTATGTTGTTAGCATTGAGATATTCAATAATAGATCTCAAAGATTACTAGTATTGTCTTAGAAATGATATATTAACTGAATCTTAAAGAGATTTAGTATATATAAATAACATTAATAAAAATTTTAATCAAAACAACTATTTTTAAAATAACTTAAAAAATAATTAGATAAAAAAATTCAAATCTTTGCTGGATCAAATATTAGAGTTAAAATATTAAGTAGATATTAGAGATAATCATCACTAAAAGATTATAAAAATTATAATAAGATATCTAGAATAGATAAAGGATTATATGCTCGCATATATGAAATTAGATTGGCTTAAAATGAAGGTATTTTTCTGGTGTGTGTTGATTCTATAAATTACCTCAATAACAAGAAGTCCACTTTATGATTTATATTTATATCATTTAAAAAGATAATTTATAGGGAAAAATATAAACAATATATCATTGCATTATTAACAATAGAAACTAATTTTGTAGCTTACTTTGAGACCATTAATCAAGCTTTATGACTATAAAATTTTATCTCAAGAGTTATTATGGTTAGACTCAATTGCTAAATCACTAAAGATACGGCAAATCGTAATAGTTTTTTTCTTTAAAAAAGATAAATACTATTGTAACTCTATGAATTATAATATAAAGTATTTGATGGTCAGAGAAAAAGAGTCCAAAAATAATTAATGTCAATTAAAAACCTATGTTTCATTGTATTGGATCATTGATCCATTGACTTATAGCCTAAAGTATTTAAAATAATATGATTGAGTTTATGAGCAACCCATACAAGATATGGTAATACATATTTGAGTGAATATTATAACTGATATTCTTATTTACATAATTAAAGTTATTAGTTTTTGCTATCATGTTCATATTTATATATATATATTATGGTTAGATATGCTAACAAGATTATCTTAATAAGATAAATTATATGGGTCATTTTAGACTCCATTAGGAAGAGTTAATAGTGATATAAGATACAAAAGGAAGTATAACATTGATGATATATAATTACTATGACTCACATTAATAGTCAAACTTAATATGGTATTATATTTGTTGGACTTATTAACTTATTTTATAAAATTCATGAACTTGTATATTTTTTTTAATTTTAGAACTCAATTAAATAAAATTATTTTTATATAAAATTTTATTTTATTTAGTTTAATTTTAAATTTATTTTATATCTTACTAATTAATGGGCCAAATGGAAGAATGTTAGATTATATGACCCTATTTAATTAGGTAAAATATATTATAAATATTATTGAAAGTCCAATTATAATAGGATTCATAAGGAGATGACATTGATGGGAGGGCGTTCTTAATTACTTATCATATACTCTCTACTCTCGACTATAAATAAATATGACCTCCCAAGGATTTATAATGAAAATATGGATACATGGATATATAAATAAGAGGAGACGAGGATGTGCGATATTATTGAGATATTTTATATCTTCTCTCACCTCCTCTCAATTGTATAAATTAGTCAATAAGAAATTACATATCTTCTTTTTATCTCCCTTTATTCCTAATTCATCACTCATAGTGATCTTAGGAAGGATAGGAAGAGAGGAAAATGTGAATCTAGTTCTCAATGTATATCGATATTGTTATAGCTTTCAAATCCAACGACGTCGGTGCACTCACAAATCAAATAAAACATTTTTGAATGACATCGAAAGATACATATCTTAAATTTGATCTGTTGCTATTTAATTTCAGATTTTGGCATTAATTTTTTTTCATAATAGAAATATTATTTTTATTATTATATTCTCATCTTCTATAACTTAGTATCACAACTAAACTCAAAAAGAAGAAAGTGACTCAAATAATACTAAAAAAGAGAGCTAAATGGGGTATTAATAGGCTCCAAAAAGCTTCAAGAATGGAGCCCAATATTCAAATCCTTAAAAATTTTGAGATACAAGCGGTATCACTGCCAACATTTCCTAGTATTACCATCATAACTTTTGATCTCGCAATTCAAGACTCTAGTGATACTATCATTATAAAATTTGAATTTTGAGCAGTACTATTGTCACTTTAGGTGGTACTACTAATGTTATAAGTGATACCATCATCGGAAAGGTTAACAAGAATAAATAATACTCGTCAACTAACTCAAGTAGTATTATTGCTTGGGCCTAGTGGTACCATTGCTCAATCCTATTTTAGGCCACCAATTTGGCCTTTTAACAAGCCTAATTTAGTCTAACTTTAAGCCTAATGGCTGATAAGTTAGTATTATTTCGATCTAATACCAACTTAAATTGACATAAAATGATTTTGATCAAGACTTTGACAAATCAATCACATATCCGACATATTTACGAAGCTTTCAATACGTTGTATGCTCTTCTTGCATATCATCCAATCTTTCAACATTTCGTTTGAACCTCTAGTACATCATCTTTTCTTTCGTTATATAGCTCATTCCATTGGTACGTTGATTTTATCACGACATCGAATCTTCCAATGTAATATATAATTCTTTCGGTATGATGCCTAAATCTCTAGCATGAAGTCTGATTTTCGACATGTTGACAAATCCTTTAACTCGACGTTTAATTTTCGACATGATAATTTCTTAGCATAATGTTCGACTTTGCTTAATAGTTGGTCCTTCGGTTGTCTCGTATTTCTTTTGTCATTTATCTCAAAAGTATATTAGCCCAATAAATTTATCAATTAATTTTATTATCAAAATCAAGAATTCAAAAAGACTTAACTGATGGATCAATCCTGGAATACTATGCTTAAAAGTGCATACATAAATGAATATAAAATTTTAAATATGCATGGGTTAATTATAATTTTCTAAAAAAATATCAAATCTATAGTCCCACCAATTGACCTATTAGGTCAACCAATGACTTGTGATAAGAGTCTTAACCGAATGATCCACTATCAAAAACTAGGCTTAAAAGCAGACACATAAATGATATGAAATTTTAAATATATAAAGGTGTTAATTATATATTTTTAAAAAATATTATCAAATCTATAGTCCCACCAATTGACCTATTCGGTCAATTAATGACTTATGATATGAGACTTAACCGACAGATCCATCATTTAAAAAACTACGCTTAAAAGCGGACGCATAAATGATATGAAGATATGAAAATTTAAATATGCAAAGGTCAACTGTTGACTTGTGATACGAGACTTGATCGACTGATACATCCTCAAAAACTACACCTAAAAATGCACACATAAATGAATATAAAATTTTAATTATCCAAAGGAGTTAATTATAATTTTTAAGAAAACTATCAAATCTATAGTCCGACCAATTGACCTATTAAGTCAACCAATGACTTGCATCTCCGAAAACTACGCTTAAGAACAACGCACACACAAATGAAGATGAGATTTTAAATATGCAAAGGCGAGTAATCGTAATTTTAACCAAAGCAAATATGCTAAGGGGTGTAATCGTAAAAGTGCACACGCCTAAAAGTTCGCCGCACCGTCGGACATCGACGGAACCCTAAAAACCTTCTCCTTCCATTCTCTTTGTTAGCGGTGCAGGCAAGAGAGAGAGATAATTAGTGTCCTGTTACATTGTTGAGTTACAGAGGTTCACTAAGATGCACTATAAGTAGACTACACGACACGTAAACATATAAAAAGCATAATATAATATAAAGCATAACCTTTCATGATTATATTGAACATAAATCATCACGCAACCATTGTGAGCATTAAAGAGATTTAACATGAAACAGTAATAATATTATTCATGGAATAACTGAAAGCTTGCAAACATTACTTTTGTATGTGTTTGGAATTTTAACATTTATTCCAAATTTCAAAATTTTATGATTGCTTCTAACACTGATATTGTAAAGCAGAAATTAGCACAGAAAACATACTGATTGGTTCCAAACTAAATTAAGAATTGGAAGAAGCCACCAAGAAAAGCACTTCATTCTTCCAGTTTTTCATTTCATGCACCCAATAAACCAATCTCAGAAGAGGTTTTTGCTATTATATTTTGATTTTGAGGAGTCTCAGATTTCTAAACCTAAGGAAACATGCAAGTAATACATATTTATATATCATAGAACAATAATCAATCCTATGTTAACAGTCATGAAAAAGGAAGAAAGAAAGAAAGAATTTGATTATTACTCCAACTCAAAAAAAAAAAAAACAAAGGAAAAAACATTCTGCATCATTAAATTGTTTTCAACCAATTCAACAGAAATAAAATTCATATCCCATGTTTCTACTCTAAGATGCATATTCAACAACAGCTTGACATAAATAATATAAGTAAGCTTCAACAAAAGACTAATGACAAAATAATCAGATCATCTTATCATAAAGTTTTCTAAAAGATTTAAAGTCAATGGTTCAGAACATACACTACTTCACCTCCACTTGAACATGCCAAGTGGCATACCTCCTACTCTGTTGTACAGCCTTGTTCATCATTTCTGCAAAGTTGCCATAGATGGTGATGGTGACATCAATGCTTATGTTTGCCTCATTTCTTCGTCCCTGATGTCGCTGTGGGATTCTGTGATTTAAAGATTCTCTCTAGCATTACTGTAAGGTTTCATTAGTGTGGTCAAGATGTTGATGGCTCTTCTAACTAAGATAACATTTTGCTGATTAAGAAATCATTATGCAGCAATTATCAAAACTTGAAAGACATAATTGTGTTTGAGAATATATGTCCATATAAGCAAGTAATCCAAGAACGAAGACATTTTCATCTTCTTAAAGCAGCTTCGAGACCATTATGTTTGCTATACTTTGCCAATACATCCTTATTACAGAACAAGAAACCTAAATTGCATGAGATAACCAATGAATGATCAAAATGGCATAAAGGCAGGAACAAAAGTATTAATAAAACAACAGCAGAGCATCGACCTGTACCGGAGGAATGGGGGAGACATGACATTGCAGCTCCTAATGGCAGATCAAATTGATCCCAGTTTTACCATCCGAATGATCTACTTCTGGCGGTCGGCAATATAATTCGCTAGGTGTAGCAAAGGCGCCGCCTTTACCGGATCAAATCCGGCAAGCTGCTCCTTGGAGTCCTTCAGCAGCTCCTCGGCGAACTCCCTTGACTTCTCCAAACCCAACAGCTTTGGATACGTCGTCTTATCACTGGCCGAATCCTTCCCTGCCGTCTTTCCCAGCTCCTCCGACGATTTAGTCACGTCGAGGATGTCATCGACAACCTGGAACAGTAACCCAATGCACCTACCGTAATTTCTCAGCTGCTCAATCTGGTGATCGGAGGCACCACCCACAATGGCGCCGATGACCACCGAAGCCTCCAAAAGAGCAGCGGTCTTGTGGAGGTGGATAAACTCAAGCTGATCAAGGCTAAAGTGATTTCCGAGCCCAGTGGCCTCCATGTCAGCCATTTGGCCCAAGACGAGTCCCCCGGCACCGGCGCAGCGTGCAAGCTCACTCACAGCACGGACGATCCGGTCAGGAGGCACGGATCCGTCGGCAGGGTAGGATGCCGGGTCTGCCAGGTGGCCGAAGGCAAGGAAAGTTAGGGCGTCGCCGGCTAGGAGGGCGACGGGATCGTCGAAGGCGCGGTGGCAGGAAGGGCGGCCGCGGCGGAAGTCATCGTCGTCCATGATGGGGAGGTCGTCGTGGATGAGGGACATGGTGTGGATCATCTCGACGGCAACGGCAGCGGGCATCGCGCAGGCGTCCCGGCCGCCAGAAACCTCGCAGGCGGCCAGGCAAAGGACGGGGCGGACGCGCTTGCCGCCGGCGAGGAGGGAGTAGCGCATCGCCTCGTAGAACCGCTCCGGGTGTACGAGCGGCACGGCCTCGTCAAGGGCGCTGTTGACGGCCGCCGCCTTCCGGAGCATGTAGCCCTTGAAATCGAAAGCCTCGGCCTCCGCCGGTGCCGGTTCCGCGGCGGGGGACGGGCAGGTGTCAACCTCCATCACGCAGCACGGTCGCGGGAGGCGGCGTTGCGCGGAGGCGAACGTGGCAAGTCGCGTCGTTAGGGCCGCCGTCGCCGTCCGCAAAGGGGGAGGAAGGCAGAAGGCGGTGGAGGAGTAGGATGAGCAGGAGGAGATGTGGGTCCTCGGGCCCACAGCGGTGCAGCAGATACAAGCGGCAAGCGATGCCATCACTTGTATATATAGACTTACAAGCCAAATCTCTCTCTCTCTCTCTCTCTCTCTCTCTCTCTCTCTCTCTCTCTCTCTCCTTTAGCTCCTTTCTTCTCGTATGAGAATGAAGAGGAAGTGGAGTAGAACGAGGAGAGGATCTCTCTCTCTCTCTCTCTCTCTCTCTCTCTCTCCCCTTCAGCCTCCCCCTTCTCGTATGAGACTGACGAGGAACACGTATCTATGTATACATATATAGAGGGGACGAGGAGGATGGGAGGGAAGAGAGGAGATGTTAATGTTGGAGAAGCGATATGGTGATCCCAGAAGGGATATGGGAAGAATGGGATAAGGGGGGAAAAACAAAGGAGCTAATGAATGGGGAAGAAGACCAGCCTGGGGGATAATGGACAATTAGGGTTGGTGATTAGATCAGAAGGGATATGGTGATCCCAGCAGCAGCAACTGTTGCTGTATCTTCTTGCGGACCTACTGATGCCAGCGTGTAACAAGCAAAGTCACGCACGAACAGATGGAGGACGGCGGTGTGGGATCCGATCAACCCGCGAATACGGGGTGGGGAGACGGCGTGGTTCTTGTGCTGTCATTGAGATGCGTGCGGAAACTTGATTAATACATGTTAAGATTAGGACGTGGAGGGATCTTCCGTCGTTTGGGTCAATTCGCTTGGAGATGCGTGCGGAAACTTGATTTATAGTCGCCCTCACTCGGCACCTGCTGGTAGCTGAGGTGGCGTTATGCCATTAGATCAATCTCTCTTGTTTTCATCATGATGATGTCCTGATGATCTCCATGTTTCTATTTGGCTGAAAAGAAGAGAGCAAAACCTATCATTCTCCCTTTGATCTCCACTCAAATTTAAAGAGTTTCAAAAAATAAAATCAAAACAATCACCGCCAGAAACTAAAGTTGACCAAACTGAAAGAGTTCAGGCAAGCAATGTTGTCAATTATTGAGGATCTACAACCCTCTTTGCAGAGCATCTGATACCTAAGAAAGAAATAAGCATCGGCACAGAATTAGGTGAACAAATTAAAGACAGTGTGTGCACACCATTTAAGCAAGATGGAGGGTGTGACATTTTGGGTTTTCCATACTATCCATGTTCTCCCACAAACAGCTATCACACACATCATGCAGCAGCCAAGGGAAGAAGATGGCAAGCACAGTGAAGTACATTCTTATGCATATATGTTTGCTAGAGTTCTCATTTTTTGCTGCAATTGAGAATTTGTATAGTTAACTCCTCAATCAAAATCCTCCAAGCTCAATTGCATGAGTGCTTAAATATTGTCACAGGTTTCAGAAATGCATTATTGCCAAGGAATGAAGCCTCTGCTCTTACAAATTGTCACAAAAAAGAAATCATCAGATAAAAGTTGTGCAGATCATCATTGTACACATAAATGAAATCCAAAAGAATCATCCTAATTCATCATGATAAGTCATCCTAATAACTCATAAAATCCTAATTCTTTTGTTGCCATTGTTTCATTGGCAAAAGGGCTATTTCTTCATAGATCATAGCTGACACATGAAGGGGCCAAGAGTTCCATGTTAAAATATGCTGCTAAAGAACACCTTGGTCATGAGGAAAAACTGTGGTTGACTCTACTAAACTAGCTTAAATTAAATTTGGATACCAATCAATCAAATATCATAATAATTTGAATAGAAAAGTAAGTAGTAAGTTGGATCTGAATTCAAACACTACGATTGCTAGTCAGATTGGATATCATATTTGTTGTCACTTTAATATTAAAAATAATTATTTATCGAATTCAGTTGAGAGAATTGATTCTTAAATCATGAGTTGGATTTTGTTTTGTGTTCAGGTTAAATTAATAGGTAATAGGTAATCAGAAAATGGAGAAGAACAGAAGGAAGTTTATGAAATTAGTTAAAAGGAGGAAGATGAACGGATAACAATATCAGAAATTTGGGATAGCATTTATATTTTTTATTTTTATCTCTTTCATATTTTCAAATATGGAAAAAGCGGAAATAGAAAAAAAAATTCTAAGGAATAAAAAAAAAGACAAAATTGGATCTATGTCCAACGGATGAGAATATTCTACATGGAAGAGAAAAGCAAATGAAACGTTTTCATAAAAATTCTCGATATATTCTACATAATATAAATATTCCACCAAAAAATTTGATTTTAATTCAAAAAAATCAATATGTAGAATCAGAACAAGTGATTTACTCTTTTTTCTATCTTTGTTCAAATTACATATCATTATTTTTTATTTTTATTCTTTTCAATGAACTAAATTCATTTGTAAGAAATAGCTACTAGCTTTTGATGCATAAACAATATCAGCTAACCAAGCCACATTAGCATAACATTTAAAAGAAACATTCATTTATTTAAGCACTTAATCTTTCATAATCTACTCTCACTATTGAATCTACTCTCTATTAAATGAATGTCGTAAAAAAGGGATTCTTTTTTATTATAGACTCACAGAACTCATTATGAACTTTTGAACTCTTATCATATCTTTTTTTTTATCATTTATGAATAAATACTAACTCAGTATACTCCTAATATAAATTTTACATAAAATATTCAAACGAAAATTAAATATTAGAGCCGTTTTGGAGCATGAGAGAATTCGACTCCCTAGGTGAACATCTATCTTGATTACTAATTTATATCTCACTTTACTCTAAATATACTTCTTTCTAATTTTAAACATGACAAGATTTAAAAAAATAAATTAGGGTGAGTCAGTTATCATCTAATAATTCGTAATGCGATGATAGAGAACTAGATAGTGAACAAATGAATAACTGTTTGACGATGGACAATATAATGATCATCACCAAACGAGTAAGTCTTACGAAAAGATTGAAGTTGAAGTGAATAGCGATACTTCATAACATATATGATGATGGATTAGAATACATTAAAATGCTTCTGTAATCATTGAATTATGGCTATTTGTTGTACTAGTTGTTATTTCAATCTGGTTGGCACCCCTGATGCAGCAGTTGAAGTCAGTGTGAACTGTTGAAAGCAACATGATGCCTTCCCCATCTTGTTTTCTTTGATGACTATCTATCTATTCATTGAGTAAGAAAGCAAGGTAAGAGGTGGAAGCTACAAAATTTCCATCCCAAGAAAAGGGAGAAGGGTGGTTCTAACAATGTAAGCTAGGCTGTGAGGTATTCACTTATTATTTCTGGAAATGTGAAGCCCGTCAACACCTTAATAAAATTGGCAGGATGAAAGACATTTTCACAAAAATTCTGCATCCACCAAAGAGCATCAAAATGGCAGGATAGGCATAAAGAGTCAGTCTGGATCCAAATGTTATGATAGCCTCCGGCGGCGATAATGTTCTCTGAGGTAGACTGGAAGACATTGCTAGTTTCCACAATATCAGACTTGGGAGAAAAGGTGCCATCACATTCCAAGGTAAGGTAAAAAATGAAAGGGAAGTGTGTTTGGTAGAATACATCTCTCGAATGGATTCTGCTCTCATTTGACCAAATCTTAGATGATGTGAACAAGATAATATCTGGGATATGGATTCTGCTCTCGTTTGACCAAATCTGATATCTGCAATCACATTAAGATAAGAGAAACTTGAGGAGCTATGTGGTTGATGATGATAAAAGAAAAAATCCTCTTGTTCAAGCTTTAACATTGAACGAGCCAAACAAAGACTACGCTGTTCTAAGTAAACATAGCAGAGTTTTGTATTGAGGTATTGCCTGTCATGGAATGAATTCATAAACTCCCAACACATGCTTCCATAGTCAATTCTTGCATGTCTGAATTGACTGTTCTGTTGTTAAAATTATTAGTCTTCTGATGTCTTTTCAGATGTTAGATGTGACGAAGCCATGTTGCCAATTCTTGTATGGTACATCAATCTCATTAATTTCCATAGCATGCCATGTACACACATTACAATCATTGCAAGAAGCCAAAGATGAACATTTCAGGAACTCGGGGAAAAAAAAACACACAGGAAAGTTCTCTAAATCCATATGAGCTTTAAATAAAAGACAAAACAGAAATCTCAAAGTTTTAGTTAACATTTAAAATATGAAGAATTAACCTTCAGTTATATACTGTAACTTACGAAAGTTACAGCATCTTGAATCAATTGGAGATCAATCATGCAGCTCTGTGAGTCAATATTGGCATCATGGATCAAGTAGGTGTCCTACACTAATACCAGAAGATAGAACTGCAGGCCACAAGTTTCAGATAAGTGTATCAATCTACAACATTGGATCAACCAAAAAAGTTACAAGCTACAGACCCCCTCAAAAAGTGTAGTGTTTCACTCACGAGGTAGGAATTTAGGTGAAAGCATCCAAGTTGGAACTGTTCCATGGAGACCTCGGGGAAAAAAAAAATGCTATCATAGAACTCTTCAAACAAGAGAACATATAAAGAAATAGCTAGTTAGTATAGTATACTAGGAGCACAACTTACACCACACCAAGTTGTGTCCTAAAAGAAACGAACCCATGAATCTTAGAAAGTGCAGTTTTCCAGGGACAATATTGCAAGAAGAAGATTGACTAGTACCGTGAACCATCAGGGAAAGGGTCTAGCGCATCTTGCTTCCCGTTCACAAAGAAGTCGACAACAGCTTTCATTCTAGCAAACTTTTCTGGATGGTAATTCACGTGAACGATCACAGGTTTCAACCGGCGTAAATGGGCATCTTTTCTCACGGTCTTAAAGAGAACCTTGCTGTTCATAAAGAGATACATGTCCATGGTCCTCTTGGAAGCATGAAGGCCCTCATACCCTGGATGCGAAGGATAAAAGAGCTCTTCGTTAAAAACTGCTTGGTCCCATGACTTCTGTCGTGCCAACCGGTCCGCCACACGGTCCAAAAGCTCAATAGAGGGAAACGTGGGTCTTATGTAGAAAAATCCAGAGTTATAAACCCAGATCCGCATTGTATGAGCGTATCTTGCCCAACCCATCGAAGGCTCATCAAAGACATCATCATAACCATAGGCTGTCATGTTATTGTGACCGTCACTCATTGACTCCACATCAGAATCCCTGTAGAGATGATCGAATGGGTTCTGCAAGTAGATTATATCGACATCTGAAAGAAGAACACTGTACCCAAGCTGTAAAAATTCTCTCAAGATGCGGAATTTCAATCCAGAGACAGCATGATTTCCACCATTCCTTCCAATGCTATCAATACCTTCATCAGGATTTCTTCGATAAACAGGAACTTTGCTTGAGTTGCAAAATCTTTCTATCTCATCATCCAAAGCTACTACTAGATAGTTGGGTATACCCACTCTTTGAATATTCTGGAACCACAACTCCAACATATCCTTGACATTGGAATTTGCTAGTGCAACTATAAGCTCCTTCCTAACAGCTACCTTTTCCAGAATCTTTGCCAACCTAGGGTTCACAGATTCATCAGGAACTACAGTTGGATTTGTTCTCAGGGACTTGACAGTACCGAAAGGGCCAGCTTTACGCTGCTCTCCTAGAGCTACAAACTGGTTCTGAGCCTGATCTTTACCCTGCTCAGCCAATTTAAGTTTTGTCGTCAGCTCCATGACCTGTTTCTTCAAATCTTCATTCTTCTGTGAGAGCGATGCCAACTCAGATTTCAACACGTTTGTCCTCTCAGATGTTTCACATTTTGCTGAGTTACCCTAGACAAATAAAAGGAAAATAACATAGGTATACAATACAAGTAGTGATCAATCTAAACTGCCCCAACAGGATGACAATAGAATAAATCCTTTGCTCATAGCTTCGTTTGAATTTGGAAAGTCAAAACTTATCTCATTTTGTTGTTTACATGATAAAACTACCAATCTTTGTTTTATAATCTATTGCTTGGAACCACTGGCTCAATCTTAAAATATCTACACAACTGAACTTGGTCATGAAAAGAAAAAAAATGATAGACTACATCAGAGTTTATAATTAGATACTGATGATGGAGAAGAATAGAGCAGATAATCTAAACAGACATAAGATAGGAAAATCCAACAAAGTCCAGCAACCCTGTATACTGGATGAAATGCTAAAATGGTAATAAATTCAAGTACAAACACCAGTAATTGTTTGAATAGGTAAAAGAATCAAGCTGTACTTTTCCCAAAATGTGCCTAAAATTTGGCGATTTAAGCTTCAGTTATCAGAAGTACCTATGAGCATCATGTTTGGTTATAGACTTTTCCATGTTCTAAACATAGAAAGGCCTGCAATTTGTGGTCAGGTTGGTGACATGGAAAACAAACACGAAATGAAATCATCAAGTCCCATTGTTGATGTTTGAATTAAAATAATCAAATTCTCATTCCAATGACAGAGCGGAATCAAAATAAGCTTTAAAGCCTGGATCTCATGTCTGACTCTCCCTCAAGAATAAATTGTAATTCCTAGAGATAATATTCATTTGACCTTTACATCTTCTATTCTCACTAAAAGAACATTAACTAACGAAGTAAACACTAAGGTGCAACATATAACATAAAAAATAATATTAATGAAATATGAACATAAAAAATTCTATTATTATATTAAAATAAAATAATATGTAACAAAATAAGATTAAAAAATTATATCGCATACAAATATTTTAAATTAATCAATTATGTTATTTATTAGATCCAACTTTAATCGTGATTCTTATTTCGAAATTCAAGTACAGAAGATGTAAAAGGATCGGATCATTCTGATTCCAGTGTTTCCAATTCCAATTCTAGTGAAATTCAATACCAATCCTGATTTCAGTTCAAATTCCAATATCAGCATCAAACCTAACACCTCCTTAAGACTGTACAAAAATTTGAAGACCTTGATTACACCATATATTACTGCTAGCTAAATGTTTTCCAGGAAAAATAATGAAACTTATAAGTGCCAACCAATCCATCAGGAAAGAAGATACTGATGAGAGCATCACCTTCACGTACAAAGGATATACACTGTAACCACAAGTAGACATGAACTTGTTGAGGAATTAGGAAGTTTTAGCTCCTGACTACATATAGTATCACTCCAAAGTGTGCTTTGGGCCACAGGGTCAACATGCACTCTCTGTGCATGTTTCTACCAGATAATCCCCAATGTCTCTCACTTCTCAACCCCATTAAGTCGTACTCTAAATAGACAAGTAAGATGTATAATGACAAGACTGAGATAAGGAAAATAATTTTGATGATTAAAAATCAGAAATCAAAACTATATTAAATAGCTTGAAACCATGCTTCAGTCACAAGATTGATCATTATCAAGAAGATCATTTTGAAGTATACAATATGAGTCCCAGATAAAAGAAACAACTTCGTTGCCAAAAAAAAGTTCAAAAACCAAAACTAAATATAGGAAGATTGATATTTATCAAATAGATCCTTTTAAACTTCCAAATTCCCACCTGAAAGATAAGAACGTCAAAGTTCACTAATAATCTGACGTACTGTACACAACAAAGGCTTTTGTGCCTAGCATCAGAGAAAACTAAAAAAAGAAAGAAAATTGGCCTAATCACACATTGTAAACAAACAATAGAAAACTAACAAGATACCCCTCTCAATAATATCTAGATGCGGAAAAAAGAAAGTAGAAGCATAATTTGAGCCAAAGAATACCAAAATATCTTCTTCCCTCTTTAAAAATAAAAAAGAAAACCAAATCAAATGTAGCACATTAAAAAAATCATTCAGATTTGTGAGTGGTTCCTTGTGATCCACATAGAACAAAGTAGTAAATAAATTATGTCGACGCGGCTCGCTTTCTTGCCAATATTGCAAAATTTTCAACTTTCTTTTGCGACCGTTCTCAGGATCTCATCTCTTAAGTTGGTTTCTTGTCAAAGATCTATCTTGACATTGGAAACCCAACAGAAACAACAAACGAGAGAGGGTCGAATCGCCATACCAGACTCCAATCAGCGGCCGAATCCTGGCCGTGGGAAGGCAAGGTCGAGAAAGAACGAAAGAGGCCGTCCGGGTAGAGGAAGGCGCAGACGCAGCCAAGGAGGACGCCGACGGCTACGGCCATGGCGATTCGGGATCCGCGAGAGGGCGATCCATTGGATCGCGCCAGGAGGCCATCCCGCCGTCCCGCCATCCTCTATGAAACCGCCGATCTGGAGAAGCAGAGTAAGCGTAGGAGGGAGGCCGAGGACGAGATAAAGAGTCATAGAAAAAGGAGATGCATTTATTTATGTTGTAGTAATGAAACGTTACGGTGGAAGAGAAATGAAGAAGAAAAACAGTAAAGAAAAAAAAAATAAAAAGTAAAAAAAAAGTGGAATGACGGAGACAAGCAATTAACATTATAAAAATCTAAATTATGTATTATAATAATTTTATATATAAAAAAGCTTAGGTTGCTCAAAAAGATTAAAAAAATAATTATTCATAAAAGGATTAAATGAAAGATAAACATTTGATATAATATGGATATGTCCTAATGAGGGAAGACAGACAGACAGACAGACAGACAGACATCTAGAAAACTTTATCAGAAAATATAAATAAATTAAATACTGGTAACTTAAATAATAAATGATTTTTAATGGAACTCAATAACAACAAGATATTTGTGTAGTCAATTCCACATAATCTTAGACCTTATTATTATTATTATTATATAATTTAAAGGTGTGACTGAGTTACACACCAACACAACTCGAGAAAAAACATTAAAAGACATTTGTATTGAGTACATTTGAATAATAATCTGTCGAAAAGAAACTTTGTTTATGATTTCACCAAAATTACAGCTTCATGTGATGATTTATTTCCCTTCTAGTAAAAGAAAAAGTATATCAACAATATCAATTTAGAGTTTGATAATTTCTTTGCTTTTACTTTAAACAATGATGAATGTGTTAAAGACTTTTTGGTGGTTAGCTTGTTATTGCGTGGCGATAGGATTTCAGTTTCAGTCAAATGTAAGAAAGAATTATACGTAGCATAATGTAATGAAAAGAAAAGACAATCAAATGGTCATGTAAAATACTATTATCACAAAAAGAAGAGTAGAATCGACATTCATTAGTCATTATATTATAGCGAAGTCTTCTAGCATTCATTAATTTTAGTTATCTATATTTTTAGTAGAAGTGTAATTGGTTAGAAACTAATTCACATTGTAATAAATAAATTATGTTTGAACTTAAATTATGAGCTTAATTTAGAATTTGGAAACGCATATATTTAATTTTGGATTTCATTTTTTCTTTTATGTCTTATGCTGTATATTGAAGCATTGCATATGAGTTAGATTTCATATGTTGTATGTTAAATCATTTATAATCGATTTTAACTTTTTGTCATTGTATAATTCGAACGTTATAATGTTAAAGGTTCCTTTGATGTACGGATACAAATGGTGAAAAAAGGAAGTATAGCCTTCAAATGTGGGAGCTATATATATATATATATATATATATATATATATGAGATAATATTTATGTTTACTAAATTCTGAAAGGATACATATTTATCAAAGATATAATTGTTTAAAATATTCAATTCATTCTCAAAATTATTTGAACATGTTCATGCACATTATTCTCTCCAGGGAGTTATCTACTTCATTCAAATCATTCTCTTTCACTGGATTGTAGAAATTATTTTTATGATATATTATTCATATATTTTAGTATTATTACTAAAAATTATTAAGTGTGACAGGTTGGATTCTGAAGTGTGAGAAGACGAGATCACTCCCACTATACCTTCATAATAGATAATAAACCAAGAAAAGAAATTAGAGTAAGGTCATGTACCACTATGAACCTTCATAATCATTTCTTGCTATTCTCTCTCGGTAGATAATAAGAAATGTCATGTTCATAGACTTCAATTTTTCAGATTGTACTTTACCTGTGGTTTTTTAATGTATATTTCTCAGAGATTAACAATGTATGAGATTGTCTCCGACAAGGTTGGTGAAGGAGAGTTCGTATCCTCTTCTCTAGACATCCAACTAGCTGAAAGAAACCTCAATATAGACATCCTATATGGAACATATGGCTATTTCTAAAACAAGTAGGACTGAGACTTCAACAGTCTTGATGTCCTCTTGCTCGTCTGGGATAATATCTGGTGGAGTCGTCTCTAGCTATTTGTTTCATTTCTATTTCAAATGAATAGTAAGGTTTACATGTTCCTATTTATTGATTACATGATGAGGACCTTTTTGTCAAGATGTTAATCATACTCAAATATGGGGGTATGAATTAGTATAATAATCTTCTTAATCAATTCTAAAATTTGATCGATAAATTAATATATTTCAAAATTTTGATCGATGAAATTAACGTTGTAAATAAAAGAATAAAACTAAGTAATAAGTAAAAGGTAAATTAAGATAGATAAAATAATTTATAGTGATTTGATTTTTTCGACGTATTTCTACTGTGAGTTTGAGGTCATTAGTTTTCGGTATTGATTTTTTTTCTAACATTTGAATATCTAACTACTTTTGTTATAATTTTTTTTTGAAATAACCTTTACACTTTATTTTTACAAGAGATCTCTCACCTCGTATGACTTAAAATTTTAATCAAATTCAAAATAAGAAAAAGACTCAAACTATGTTCAAAATAAGAGTTTACAATACTTCATTGACTCATGAATAAATGCTCCATCAACTAAGTCTTAGTGAGATATTTATATGCCTAAAAGACTTCAAAAATATAGCTAAAAATTTAAATATTTAAAGTTTCAGGATATGAGCACTCTACCATCAATACTTGGCAATGCTACCATCGTAACTATACTATAAATTTAGCCTCTAACTTTACTAGCACCAACCTAGGTGGTACTATCGTCAGCCTAGATAGTACCATCATGGCATAAGTAGTGTCATCATCAAAAAGATTGACAAAGCACAAATTGTTAGTTGACTCAAGCGATACTATTGTTAGGGCTTGATGGTATACCATCATCAAAGCCCAGTTTAGTTCACCGGTTTTACCTTTTAATAGGCCTAATTTAGCTTGGTCCGATGGCTTTCTTGATAAGTTGATAATTTTCAATCCAATACCAACTCAAATTGACTCATAATGACCTATTTTGATATCATTAAATCTTCTGATAGTTCATTTAAACATCCAACGTATCATTTTTTTTTCCTTTAGCATATCACCCATTTCATCAATATGTCAATTTTCCTATAACATCTAATCTTCCGATGTAATATCCAATCCTTTCGGCATATCATCCATTTCTTTGGCTCGACGTTCAAATTTTGACTGAATAATTTTTCGACATAATGTTCAACTCTCTTACCCAGCAATTGACCCTTCAGTGGTCCAAGTTTATGATCGAAATATTTCTTATGTCACTAATCTTAAAAGTATATTAGTCAATAAAATCATCAATTAAATTCAACAATGTCTTCTTTTTTTATGATATCAACAAATTGATAAGGTGATTTTAATAAAACTCTGATGTCTATTTGTCATTTAAAAAGGTAAATAACTTGAACTCAAATTATCATATATCTTTTTAAATGCTTATATTAAATTCATGTTGAAAGAAATTTGATCTTGTTCATATTATGATTCAATCATTTAAACCCAAAAATCAATGTTCAAGTTACAAATTTCATGTTATAATCATTTCAAGTTTCAAATTTTAACCATTATCAATGTGCAATATCAATCAAAATATAACTATAAATTAACCATTTACGTAAATCAAACTATATAATAATAAAAAAAATTATTATTTCTCCCCCTTATCCCTCTTTGTCAATAACAAAAAAACATGAGTTATTATTTCTCCCCCTTTATTATTTATAAAAATAAAAAATATATCAATGATCTAATATGTAAAAATAATAATTACTTTAATATCATGGTATATAAAAGATCTCAATATTACGTCATTAAAGATAAGTTGAAGTTATGGATATTGAGAAATCAATTGATAATAGGTCTTAATAAGATTCTCCTTATCTATATGTTATCCTAAAAATACGATGAACTTTCTTCTAATGGCCCAATTCTTACCTAAACTTAAGTGCAAATGCTGCCATAATCTAATTTAGCTTAAAAATAACTCAAATTGACTATATAAAACTTTGATCTTGACTTAACAACTTCATCTAGCACAACATCAAAGCATTTGTAGATCTTTCATTATAGGCATTCTCCGAACCTCCGACATATTATCTTATCTTTAACATATCGTCTACTCCGATATATTATTTCGTCATGGCACTCAATCTTTCAACATGATATTCAGTCCTTTAAGTATGATATCGAAATCTTTAGTACGAAATATGTTCTTTGACGCAACGATCAATTCTCTTGTTCACGTTTGCTTCTTTGGTAATTCGAGTTTATGATCAAAATATT
This sequence comes from Musa balbisiana, assembly GCA_004837865.1. NCBI lineage: Eukaryota > Viridiplantae > Streptophyta > Magnoliopsida > Zingiberales > Musaceae > Musa > Musa balbisiana. The sequence continues at coordinate 31,492,059 of CM017193.1, read as the reverse complement.
TTTTATGTTATTTATCTCAAATATATATTAATCTAATAAATTAATTAATTATTTTATTATTAAAACCTGAAATTTAACCATTTCTCCACACTTCTATGAATATTTGTGTCCCTTACATGGTTACCAAAAACTCCAACGCTCGCAGAAAATTTGCGTGTCAATCAGGGAAAAAGAAAGAAAAGGAAAATATTATATATCAGCTACCATTATATTGGTTTAAAAAAAATCAGTTTAAAGTACCCCATAAGAAAATTTTCATTATATTTTATACACGTACAGTCTTTCCCTAACAACTTTAAGATTATGCTTTTGAATCACTAATAATCCAATCAATTTTTTTTATCGTGTGTCGGAATTTAATATCTTCCCTATTTATTTTATTCAGTGCTTAATTAATGTTGTTTCATATTCTTTTTCCCATTTTGCTATTATTATTAGGGTTCAATTTCACTTACCTGTGTGCCCACTTTGCACAAGAAAAGAGTGACGTTAAGCTATGAAGATATTGGGTCCCTATATATTATATATATATCCGTCCTTTAAGTATGATATCGAAATCTTTAGTACGAAATATGTTCTTTGACGCAACGATCAATTCTCTTGTTCAACGTTTGCTTCTTTGGTAATTCGAGTTTATGATCAAAATATTTTTTATGTTATTTATCTCAAATATATATTAATCTAATAAATTAATTAATTAATTTTATTATTAAAACCTGAAATTTAACCATTTCTCCACACTTCTATGAATATTGTGTCCCTTACAGGTTACCCAAAAACTCCAACGCTCGCAGAAAATTTTCGTGTCAATCAGGGAAGCAACATGAGCACAGATGAAAAAAAAAAGAAAAGAAAGGAAATATTATACTATCAGCTACCATTATATTGGTTTAAAAAAAAAATAATTGATCAAATGGCGGATCAAGTTTGAAGAATAATTGGTCAAACCACGAGACTAATAGTCAACCATACTAAGTTATTTCTATCATAAGAAATATTTTTGTCTCTTGAGCAGATACTTAAAATATGATATGATGGTTAGTTGTACCGAAAGATTAAAACAAATCGGATTTGTGGCCACATGCTAACATAACTACAATATGATGCCGTGTTACCATTGTATCCATCAAACATGACCGAGGATTACTATGTCCATTCATTGAATATAAACCTTCTTACAAAGACCACTCGCCAGTCCAAAGGTTACAAAAACCCAAGCCTAAATCACATAGATTGAGAAGAAAATCTAGGCACAATACATGTAAATAATTTTCTTTCTTTTTTATGACCTTGAGGTTTGAATAGGGTGAGTCCCAAGAGTCATTAATAGTATAATTAATTAGAGTTCAGCACTAATCCTTTGATAGGACTTAGTATTAGACTAATCATTATAATGGATGCAAGATTTGTTTTGGCTGACGTCACACCTAATAACAACAACAATAATAAATATTATATTTTTCTTCTCTCTCCCGTAATGCTTGCGTTGGCTCACTTCGACTTATCTCCCTGCGATCTCCATTTCGTTGACTCGATTGGCTTCCTTCGCGGAAGCTGCAATTAGTCTATGAGGGAGAAGAACGAATTGCTCCCCGACGGGCTTCATTTGCTATTTCTTCTGCGTTCCGATAACATCCCCATTCTTCCTCTCTCTCTCTCTCTCGCACTCCCTTTTTGACCTCTTTGCTACTTGGACTCGCCCCTCTGTGTTTCCTCCTCTAACCGATCTGATCCCTTCCGAGCTTCACAAAATTTCAATCTTTTCTGATTTAAGCCCATTAAAAGGCACCCAGCTTGTTCATTTCTCTTCTTGATCGTTCTGTTGTTGGGTGACTCGGAGCTGCGGAGAAAGTGAGATTTTGCCATCCGATTCGTCTTTTTTCTCTAATATTTTCCTTTTATTCTGCCAAAATTTTGGATTTTTACTAGCATTTTAGGTGATTTCATCCATAAAAAACCCCCCTTTTTTAGCTCATCCGAAATGGGTGGCCGGTTCAGCCGGAGGCCCAGCATGGTGCCGGCCCGCCAGGATAGCGGCAGCGGTGGCGGCGGCGCCCCCTCCGACGCTGGCCAGAACGGTATTCCGTACACGGCGGAGCTGAGCAACTACGAGGCGGCGTGCCGTGATGACCCTGACCTCCGGTCCTTCGATGCCACGCTACAGCGGCGCACTAGTCACGCCATCTCCACCCTCGCCCTCGGTGTCGAGCTCCGCTCCCTCTCCTTCAACACCCTCAGTGAGGTCACCGGCTGCCTCCTCGACACGAACAAGGAAGTGGTCGATGCCATCCTGGAGTCCAAGAAGGACATCTGGAAGAACCCCGAGCTCTTCGACCTGGCCAACGACTACTTCGACTGCAGCATCCAGACCCTCGACTACTGTACCGAGCTCGAGAAGTGCCTCAAGAGAGCTCGCGATAGCCATTTGATCATTCACTTCGCTCTCCAGCACTTCCAGAATGAGAACAAGGACAACGACGAGATGGAGATCGAAGATGGGAAAAGGAAGTACGCGATGACATTAGAGAAACTGAGACATTTTAAGGCTGCCGGAAATCCATTCACCGAAGAATTCTCTCAGGTGTTCCAGTCTGTTTACAGGCAGCAGCAGCTAATGCTGGAGAAGCTGCTGCTGAGAAAGAAGAAGCTCGACAAGAAGCTGAGATCCATCAATGCATGGAGGAAGGTGTCGAACATAATCTTTGTGTCTGCTCTCGCAGCTGTCGTTATATGCTCTGTTGTAGCGGCTGCTGTAGCTGCGCCGCCCGTTGCAGCTGCCTTGGCTGCTGCATGCACCATTCCGATCGGTTCGGCAGGAAAGTGGATCAACTCGCTGTTAAAGAACTACCAGAATGCTTTGGGAGGAGAGAGGGACCTTCTTTCTTCAATGCAATTTGGCACCTGCATTGCTCTGAAAGATTTGGATACCATAAGGTTGATGGTTGATAATCTGGAAATTCATTTCAATTCGCTGTCGGAAAGTGCAGATTTTGCCCTCAAGGATGTGGAGGCAATGAAGTTTGCAATCGAGGAAATTAAGAGGAAGTTGGAGCAGTTTACGACGAGCATCGAGAATTTGGGAGTGCAAGTTGATCGGTGCAGCAGGGATATTAGGAAAACCAGGACAGTGGTTTTGCAAAGGATCATGAAGCACCCAATTGAGTGAGGAAAACAAAAAAAACAAATTGGTAAGGCACAATAACTGCTTTAATTTTCTTCACTCATTTACTTGGCCTGTTTGATTGGGTGTAGAAATTTGATATCTTCCTCGATCATTACAATCTGCAGCCATAAACATGTTGAACTAATGTCTCTTCTTATGATGACATGAAGGGGTAAGGGGGAGATCGGATTTGTGTCATGCCCCCTGTCCACTTATTTTAGCTTTATTTGGAACTCTACAAAGGATTTCATTCTTGCCATGAAAAGAATTGATTTTTCAGTAGGGTGTATTAAACATTTTAACCCAAATTATATTGAGTTGCTATCTACCTTATATCGAGACTTTAAATTCAATCAAAATCTTGAAAGCTCTCAGATTTCACCCGATCCAATCTACGCCCGCTTCATAATTTGGGTTGCCAGCCTCAATGTCGAGACTTCAATTTCCTTCATTGACGTCAGCATGAGTTTAACCTTTAGATGCAACTGGAAAGTCTACTTGATTTGTAGTTGTTATGTATGCTATTGCAATTGCATAAGCAACTCCTTTTACGATCTTGCTTGATAGTTCAGTAATTGAGGACCCTACTGCCTTGCTATATGAGACTTGAAGAAAACTTGGAATTTGCATCCAAGGTTTTCTCTTTGGTAAATTATCAATCTCAACTGATGACTGATGAAGCAAGACAAAGGTACCTAACTCAGATGAGACTCCTCTTTCTCAGTAAATCAAGGTCTGTGATAAAGGAACATGGGTCTGAGCAAAAATATATTTGTCTAGTCAATGGATCATTTGCCTAATGATGCTCACTATATAATTAAAACTGCTGATGATCAGGAAAACCTTAATTTAAACTAACTCGGGGTTTTTGTTCAGTATGGCATTCCCCTACAACCAGAGACTTTACAAACAGTCAAAGACTAATTCTTAGAGGCCTTTGTCTTTGTCCAGAGCTTGATGTCTGTCTACAATTACAGAACATGCAGTTGTAGAGAACTCGTGTGTGTGTGTGTGTGTGTGTGTGTATATTCCAAAATACAAATACATTATGTCCAACTTGTAAGATCACAACATCATATTCTTCTGATTTGTGGCTTAGCAGTGGTAGATGCCGTTAATGATCAGGTAAAACTAAACCGTTAATTAATTTTCTTATATTGTTTAATTCATTGTGTGCTTGCTTAATAATATGAGAATATCTCTATTGCAGTGATGGCATTCACTTCTCCTGCAAAAGGAGCAAGATAGTGGTTAGAAGAGATTGTTAAGGGGACAAGAGAATCCCACCGGGAGCCACATTGTTGCTGCCGACGAATGTCTATGATCGATCTTCTTTCACTGGGAAATCCAGTGGGACTAAAAAGACCACAAACCTTATCGACAACGAAGGCGTCCAGCATAACATCCAAGTGATAGAAGGTCTAACGAAGGCGTCCAGCATAACATCCAAGTGATAGAAGGTCTAAATTTAGGATCTCAGCAGCTCTATCGAATGCGATGTAAGATTAAATGTGTTTATCCCTTGTAAAATAACAAAGCATAATCTGAGCTACAATAAAAATAGTACCCAAATACCAAAGACAATATATTCAAATATGATTTTTCCAATCAATTATTTTACATCTTACGATGACCCTAAGTTCTTATCAGTAACTAATTTGTTGTGATTTATAATAGAAAAATAGAAGTGAGCAAGGAAAAAGAGATTAACAGATATAACTTAGGGGAGAAGCTTAAGCGACTTGGTAACAATCCTTCACACAATTTAGGGAAGGCTGTAATGGTTCCTCCTGCTGTCTATTATGCATGGGTGGTTGAAAGAAACACCAGTCTTCTATGAAAAGAGAGAATTTGGTCGTATGATCTTTGGGATCAAGATCAATAAATTTGCACATAAATAGACACATACTAATGTTTTGTTTTATGATGATGAACACTTGGCTTTCCACTCGATCTTGATCATGAAAATTATGTTTGCATTATATAAAGGTATATCTTGGGATTTAGTGTTCGAATATCAAATTTCATGTGGAAGTATAACACCAAATTGTTGGCTATTTGCATTTATTCTCCAACGGCTGATGCATAAACTATTGAGCCTATTAGAAATAATACGAAGAAAAGGAGGTTAAAATAAGATTATACTTATGGTCATAGGAATAATCCACAATATTATGGATGCCAAGAAAACATCCTACCTTCTTATGTCGATTAAAAATACATATAATATAGAGATCATAAATGAATATGAAAATGAAAAAAATGATACAAATAATAAATAGCTTCTCACAATATTGTTTGAATAGTCCCAATCAATCATCAAAACAAAGATAATGAAACCGCTTAGTGTGCCGAGCTACTTATAGAAAAAGATTGCTAAGCATATTGTTCGAATAGTCTCAATCAATCATCAAAACAACAATCATGAAACCACTAGTTGTAAGATTGCTACGATTAGTAAGTATAATCAATAAAAGTGAATCTTTAAATTTCTTGTGGTACGAGTGAACTAATCAGATTGTATAGCATCAAATTACTAAAAATGTGTGACAAATAGGTCGTATCTCTTTCATCTACAGTGAATCTGATTTCTCACTCACTCTTTCTCATGTGCTCATTACATGAATAGAAATGAAGAATTTAATCATCTATGGATATGGATTGGAAAGAAGAAATAAATAAAGAAGGATGGAAATGCAAGTTATGTAACCATCAATCAATATTTCACTATCTAAACTTAAAAGCCTTAAATATTAAGTCGGTGGAAAAATTCAATTAACTACATGCCACATAGTACACGACATTAAACATCAATAAATACCAATTAAAAACCAACAGTCATTTCCATAAACGACACTAATTGTCACTGCCAGTGATCAGAACAAGGAGAGCTACTTAAGAGGAGAGATTATGAGCTGGAGGAGGAGGAGGAGGAGGAGGAGGAGGAGGAGCTCCACAGAGGCTGCTGGGCCTACACAACTTAGCTGGCTGCAAGATTGCATGAGAAGTCATCAGATGCACAAAGCTTCTTCATGAGAATTACTTCAGGTTGTAGTCACTGGAACACCTAGGCTGGGGGATTACAGTCATTAATTTATGCCTTGTTTGAGCTGTTCATGGTTGATCTTTTTGGTTCATCGAGTTGGTGTTGGGTTAAGAGCTGATGTTGTAGTCATGTCCCAGTCAAGAAATTATTTTTGAAGAGAAAAAGAGAGACAGCATATATATAATAATAACACTAAGAAATAGAAAGGATGCTGTCTCCGAGCTTCATACTCTGGTCCAACACGAGAGGCAGAATCCTCTCCCTCCTGCACATAGAAATGGAACCGGAGAGGAACAAAAGCAGCCGTGAGTGGTGTACATTCCTTATGGGGTTTGTCTTCTTCATCTGCACAATGGGTAGATTAAAGCAATGCACAAGAAATGGACTTGAAAGCTCCTTTAGTTATTGTCTGCATGGCACATGACCCGAGGACGGTAGCAAAGGAGACAGCCTTGGAGTTGGACATGCCCAAAGCATTTAGGAGGAGGAGCAGAGCTCCATTGAGGTAAGGGATAATGAAGCATATTTTATTTACTGAGATGATTCATGTCATCACACCCATCTTTTTCTCCAAAACACCTCAATAAGGTTACTGTTGCATAAGACCAGTGTCATCCCCCTCCACAAGAACATGTCAGGATGATTGTATCATCTTTGATCCAACACTTGCTGGCAGCCCCAGGAGTAGAAATCTTCCAGAGCAAAGAAAAAAGATGAAGTCACTGACATCCATGAGATACTGAGAGTGTTTTGTGCCAACCTGGTTCTGAAAGTGACCATGCATCGGGCTTCTTTGCCTGCATATTTCTCAAGGTGTTGCGTTCATCTCCACAACATGTGATGCCGGAGGTCGGTCACTGCTGACATAAACTTAAGTAGCAGTTTCACCACTTTATTAAGCTTGGAAACACAAAACATGCATCAGCTGGAGAGGTTGGACAGCTGTGGATTCTCCATGGAGACTCATCCATTTAAATGCAGGTCCCATGACAGTAAGAGACTGTGGGTAGGTGGGAAAGGAGGAAACAAAGCCTGGGAGCTCATTCCAAGACCATGAGTGTGGACAAAAAAGCTGGATAGATCCTACAATCTCCATTTTGCTACCTCTTCTCATGACAAGAGAATCATTGAAGGGAAAAACAGAAAACAATTTATTATATTTTTTTTTTTTGTTTTTCTTCTCTTCCCATTCGCTCAGGTTGTTTCCCGCTGCACATTGACACAGCAAAAGGAAATAACAGAGAACTAAAATAAACCCCTGAAAAGCCCCAAAGAAAGATCTCCTTGAGATATGTGGACGAATCCTTGGGCATCTTCTTCGGAACAGGTAGCAAGGCGAGACCAGTCACCACATCTTCCTTCTTCCCTCTTTCCTTGGTACCTGTTGATACAAGTGCATATCTTCGTGAGCATATATATGCTAATGTTTATCCTTGAAACAAGAAATGGAGGGGTTAACAGTGTCCACACAACTGGTCTTGACGGGGTTGGCTTGACACATGAAGAGGATCGAGAGTAGCCCATTTGCTCCTGTGGCGCAGACCTTGCCTGCAAGATCAGGGGATTGATGGTGCTTTTTGTTGTAGTTATGGATGGAGGAAAATGGCACATTAAAGTTAGGAGAAAGAGCCTGAGATGCACTTTAAAGTGGGTGGTGGAGAAGCCGTAAGAGAAGTCCATGGATTGCTTCATGTGGTTGCAGCAGTCATTGATGCTATGCTGGGATAGAAAAGAAATGTAATCAGATTCCCAAAGAGCTTGAGACAGAGAAGATGACGAGGAACAAAGACTACTACTGCATGCCTGTGAACTGCTGAGGAGTTGGGAACTGGCAGTGTCATCCAGAACAGAGGAATGATCCCTTTGCTGCGCTGCTTCCGCTCTCCTCTTCTTCCCACCATCCCTACCCATTGCAGCAGCGGGAGCTGAAGCAAAGTGGAGGCAGCCATTGCTTTCCCAGCGAGGAGTGGAGTGGCGATAGCAGTGGCCACGCTCGTCATCAACTTCATGCAACTGCGGTGGCCCAGAGGACGCGTCGGAGATCATGGACAGGTCCTCTTCTTCTTCTTCTTCTTCTTGTCCATGAAAGGAGCTAGCATCTTTGTGGCGAAGAGAGCTCTGCTCGTCCGAGGACTGGGCCAAGTACATGGTCCAACCAGATTGGCAACCGCTGCTGCACTCCGAGCTCATCTCGTCCTCCTGTATCATTTGTCGATGGACATAGGAGGAGGAGTTCCAGCAGGAACTACCGCTGTCGTTGCTCCAGCTTTCACTAGATGTTGTAGTGGTGATGATGGACAAGCTTCTTGTGGTATATAAGAGGCGAGGAGAAGAAGAAGGAGCGGAAGAGGAGGAGGCTCCAGGGGCAGGAGAGCCAAATCACAGGCAAGCTTTGTCCTTGTGCCCCTGCCACCCTTCCTTCAACCAGTTTTGTGTTCCTCGGTACAGATGAAAATTAAGACAGCCAATTGGGCATTGGGCGCTTTGCTGGTGATCTTGGAGAGACAACTAAGAGATAGAGAGAGAGAGAGAGGCTCCTCTCTTCCCCTGTCCAGGTGATGTCAATGTATTCTTTATGTACAAATGATAGGAAACCAGATGATGAGGGGAAAAATATTATATATCTATCTATATATATATATATAATAGGACGATTTTCTTAGAAAAAAATCTCATTTTGATTTTTTTCCCAAATAGTAACCTCCTTTTGATTTTTTGCAAACAATATCCCTAATTTGAAAAATATTGAAAATACTTCTCACCAATTCTTTCCATAAAATTTTTGTCACCCAATTTTTTATATCAATTTTAAATTATTATCATCTTTTCAATTAGCATATATAGTATTTCTTTTAATAATATTTATAATATTTTTATTAAGATGTTGAAAACACTATAAATACTATTGAAAAGTATTATAAATGACATCATAATGTTATGTCTCTTTCATCCTCATTATTTGTAAAGCTTTATTTTTAGGTTTGTAGTTAATTTCATTATGGTTACGAGTCCATTTAAATCATGTATAGTGTTTTTAAATAGGTTTTACAAGTTTTTATTATGGTAGCTAAAATATTATTATAAACTATTTTTTTTATTTTTATTTAGGTAATGTTATTCTTAAACTATTTTTAATACCTATGTAATCGTAATATGATATATTAAATAGTTTCTAGCACATTTATAATATTTTCAAGTAAGCTTTACAATATTCTTGATCAATTTTATTTCACCCAGTTATTTTATCAATTTTAAATTATTATCATGTTTTCAATTAACATATATAGTATTTTTTAATAATATTTTTATTAAGATGTTAAAAACACTATAAATACTATTGAAAAGTATTATAAGTGACATCATATTATATCTTTTTATTTTTATTATTTATAAATTATTATACTATTATATTTTCAGGATTGTCTTTAGTTTCATAATGGATATGAGTCCATTTGAATCATGTATAGTGTTTTTAAATAGGTTTTACAATCTTTTTATTATGATAGCTAAAATATTATCATAATTTTTTATTTTTATTTAGGTGATATTATTCTTAAATTATCATAAATACCAAATAATCATAATATGATATATTAAATAGTTTCTAGTACATTCTATTTAGCACATTTATAGTGTTTTCAAGTAAATGTTTTTACTGTATTGATTGCTAAAATACTATAAAATATTAAAAATATTATAATATATCAAAAACACTATAATATATAAAAAAATATTATAACGGGTCGAAAACGTTTTTGAGAGACATTTAGATATTTTCGAATTAAAACTATTTTTTGAAAAACCAAATGAGAGTAGTACTATTTGTACAAAAAATCGTAAATTTTTTTTGTCTTTTTCTTTACTTTGCTCTCTCTTTTTGAAACTCATTCAGTTAATTTAACATGAGCCGATCCAAAATTAAATATAAGCTTATACAATTGAATAATACCAATATATTTATGTATATTAATAAAATAAAAATAGTTATAAAAACTAAATATTAATAGATAAAAATAATATAAAAAATAGTAAAAAAGATAAAAATAGTATTAATTATACATTTCGAAATATAATAATATTATTAATTGAATCAATAAATATTAAATAATAATTAAATCCAATGTCATTGTAGTTTCATGTCAAACAATAAAATATGTTTATCAAAATCCTTTGTATCCAAAATAATAAAATATTTTTCTCCTCAAAATAATTAAAAAAAGGGTATTTCAAACCTCACAAAATTTCATATATATATATATATATATATATATATATATATATATATATATATATATATATATATATATATATATATATATATATATATATATATATATATATATATATATATATATATAATTTTTACCATCAAGATTCGTTTCAAAGCTTCATACAGGCAATAAATTTCTAGGCCTCAAACAAATGAAATAAAGGCTTAATTGATAAAAAAAATTAAATTTATTATAATTTTAACTTTTAATATGCTAAAATTAATGAAAATTATTTTAATCTTTAAAGAACCATAGCGGATAAATATCATTTTAGAACTAATTTTCGAGAGTTTCATATTAATTTAAATAATTTTAATTTTAAATGATCTAGGTTATACTAATTTTGAATGAGATTAGACTATTTTTTATGCTCTTATTAAAACACAGTATAACATACAAAATCACTGTAGGTATTATTTATTTCATTAATATTCATTCCAAGACTTTATATAATAATACATAATCAGTTCTTAGGCTTCGATGGGGCAATTGATAATAAATAAATAAATTTAGTATAATTTCATCTTTTAATATGCTAAAATTAGTGAAAAATATTTTTTATGATAAAATTTTTTGAAACTACCAAATCTTATTCTAAAACTACTTTTCAAGAGTTTCAGGTGAATTTACATTTTTTTTTCTTTCAAATGATATAAGGTTTACACTTTCTTTTACTACTTATTCAAAAATATATAACTCTATTCCAAACTAGTGTAACTCAATTGTCAAAAATTTTATGTCGAGATTCATTCCAAAAATTCATACAAACATATTAAATGAGTTTTTTAGGCTTCAAATCCTTGAAATAAGAACCTAAGTTATAAATAAAATAAAATAAGCATAATTTTCTATTTTAATATGCTAAAATTAGTGATATATATATATATATATAATATATATATATATATATATATATATATATATATATATAGTTAGAATCTAAAACCTTCAATCTCATTATACAATTAATTTGTAGGAGTTTCGTAGCAAACTTAGATACTATTTTTGTATGAATATTATTATTTTGGTTATATATATTTTTTATTTTCTATTAAAAATAATATATAATAAGTTTTAACTATTATATTATTATTTTTATTTTATATTAAAAAATATAACTCCATTCACGAAAAAAACTTAATCTTAACTTCTTTTAATCCACTCTAAAACTTTACATAAGTATATAGAAAAAGTTTTTAATCCATTAAATGAAAAACTAATTGATAAAAAAAATAAATTTAGTACAGTTTCGACTTTTTATATAGTGAAAGAGCAAAATGTCTATGATGGCGTTGACCTGATCAAAGAGAATAATTGATCCCAGCACTAATTTTATGATGAAAGGGATCGATTGTCAACCTCAATTCTCTCTTTCTTCTTTTGTTGCCATTGTTCCAGTGGCAAAAGAGTTCCACCTTCCTGTCTAGAAACACTAAATTGAAGTGGAGCCTCAGTGCTTCAGAAACCAAACGAGGCAGAATGAGATTATCCGAGAAAAGCAACAATCTGATTCAGATGTCATGCCTCTCTATTTAGTCTCTTTCTTCATAGATCATAGCTGACTCATGGAGGGGCCAAGAGTTCCATAATCTGGTAAAAGAAACCTTGGTGGTCAGTTCGATTTGCCTAAATCAGATTCCATACCACTTAATCCAATATCAAAAGGTTTTAGCAGAAAGTAAGTATTAGTCGGATATGAATTCATATACCTCAATTAATTAGTCAGATCATATATTATTTTTATTTTTAAGTCATGTTTGCTTAGATACTAAGTAATTAGTCTGATTCTTTTGATCAATGGATTTTTTTTATTAAGAAATTTTTTTTAGTATATTAAATGATGTACAAAGATCCTCATATGCCAATTCAAATCTAAAAATTAATGAGCTTTTTTTTTGTTATTTCTTTTTTATCAACCAATTATAAAGTCATTTTCTTTGCTTGTCCACTTGATATAATAATAATAATAATAATTATTATTATTATTATTATTATTTGTAATTTATAGTTGCAATCTAGCTGTTGAGTTATACCTAACAGCTTGCTGGTAAGTTGATGCATGAACCTTTTATCCCTATTCATTCATTGCTACATAAGTGATAATATGGTAGGTATATATATATATATATATATATATATATATATATATATATATATATATATATATATATATATATATATATATATATATATATGATGATCCTGCAGGACCATTTGGGCCATCTTGAACCGAATTGAATTTAATGAGGTAGGATCTGAAGACAATATTAGTCACATACATGCCATAAGCAAGAGATTATTCATCCACAAATCCATAACTTTCTTATACATTATTTATTGTAGCACACACCATTTTAAATATTTCAACAAAAAAAAACCACATTTTGAAAGCTAAGCATGTATCAGTTTACTTAGGCGTTTGAGATCGTTTGTGTCTTCTCTATATTATTCTTTTTTTTATTCACTTTTTAATGGGAAATATTGTTAGTGTTTTTTTTTTTTGAAAACCGAACATTTTTCTTTTTGTTAATTTATTAAGTAAAATTTTTAATTATCTTTTACTATTGTTTCTTATTCTTATAAAAGAAAGGCTTTATCTTTTGGACAATATTTAAGATGTCTTTAATTCTTAGCTAGTATTATTTTTATTTGAAGGTGTCAACAGTATATCATATGATCTTAGGCTCGATTCATTTTTATATTTTTTTAATCTTTTTTGTTATGCTACATTTTTTTTATGCTCATCAATTTGCATCAATCCTCTCGCTGAATGGTAGAATTGGTCGTTATCTCATCCACTTTATGTTTCTTAATTAGTTCTAAATTTATTTCTTTAATTTGTTGATTTTGATATGATTATCTTTGTTCAAAGTTCTACCCTCATATAAATATTTATTGAATTTAAGATTTTGATAATAAAATTAATTGATAAATTATTATGACCTAATCTATATGTTAAGATAAGCGTACAGGATTAACTACAATTATAGTAAGACATAAAGTAGATGATGGCTCGGAGTCGAAAATTTGAATGATGTACCAGAAGTATGTCGGGAGCTTACCGAGAGTTCGTCGGAAGATCATTGAGAGTTCGTCAGAAGATCGTCGAGAGTTCATCGGAAGATCGCTAAGAATTTGTCGGAAGATTACCGAGAGTTCATCGGGAGTTTGTAGAGAGTTCACTGATAGAAAAATCGACATACCGAACTGTTTTCTCTTGCCTTAAATTGTAGTTAGCATATTAGTTAAGTTAGAATCAGAAGATAATCTTACTAACTCAATTAGGAGGCCAATTAGGCCCTTAATTGGGTTGATTTAGACTGATTGAATAAACTCATTCAGCACCTGAAGTTATGGTCGGTGGTGGCACCACCAGGGCCGACGATGGCACCGCTTGGGACTTGGTCCTGCAGGTGTTCTAGGCAGTAGTACCGCCCCTGTCAGGAGCGGTAGTATCACCGAATATCAGTCTGCAGGTAGTAGTATCGCCCAATAATGGCGGTGGTACCGCCAGTACCCCAAAATCCGGAGAAGTGACACTTTTTGGCTCCAATTCTGAAGCCATTGGAGCTTATAAATACCCTACCCTTTTCTGCATGAAAGGGCACGAAAGAGTTAGCATAATCTTAAATTTTTTGGGTGTTAAAGTGTTGTAAAAGTGCTAGAGTTCTCCTCCTCCCTTTCTAAGTGTTGAGATCATTCAAGAGATGTGTGGGACTTATAAAGGTTATCTCCTAAACCCATGAAAAGAAGAAAGTGTTGTAAAGAGGTAATTGGCCTTCGCCTATTGAAGGAAGACCATTAGTGGACGTTGATGACCTCGATGGAGGAGGAATCAGAAGTTGATATAGGTCACAACAATCGAACCACTTTAAATTCTGGTTTGCTTTTCTAACAATTTACATTATTATAAACTTCTTTAACCTTCTTTTTACACTCTTACACAAGCTTTCAAGTTTAATATCTTTCCGAAATGGATTGAATCGAAACAAATATTCGCTGCACTAATTCAACCCCCCCCCCCCTCAATGTCGCTCTTAATCCTAATAATTGGTATCAAAGCTCGATCACTTTCGTTTGGTTTAAAACCTAAGAGAGATAGTATTTGCCGACAACCAAGAGGGTCACTCGATTACACATCCGCCCATGTTCAATGGAACGGATTACACATATTGGAAGACTAGAATGAGGACTTTTTTATTTCTATGGATTTTGAGCTATGGAACATTGTTGAAAATAGTTTTCAAATGTCTTTTCTTCCAATGAACGATTGGAATGAGTTGGAGAAGAAGACTTTCACTTTAAACGCCAAAGCTATAAATGTCTTATTTTGTGCTTTAGATAAAAACGAGTTCAATCGAGTATCTATTTATGAAACGACTTTTGATATTTGACACACACTCGAAGTTACTCAAAAAGGCACTAGTAAAGTAAATGAGTCGAAAATTAATCTTTTAGTCAATACTTATGAGTTATTTGGGATGAAACCAAGGAAGACCATTAGAGACATATACACCCGATTTACGGATGTCGTCAATAGTCTAAAAGGACTTAGTAAAAGTTTCTCAGATTTTGAACTTGTTAATAAAATTTTAAGATCCCTTCCAAAGAGTTGGAACCCTAAAGTAACGACCATTCAAGAGGTCAAAGATTTAAATAACTTTCCTCTCGAAAAACTAATCGGATCACTAATGACCTATGAGATGACTTGTAATGCTCATGAAAAGCTTGAGAACAACCTTCCAAAGAACAGGAAGGATATAACACTAAGAACTCAAGAAGACCACTTGAAAGAAAATTCAAGTAATGAGGACTATGATGATGACTTGGCACTCTTGACAAGAAAGTTAAAAAAATCCATAAAAAGAAATAAAATTAGAAATGATACTAAAAATAAATTTAAACCAAAGAAAGAACAAGTTATATGCTATGAATGCAGGAAGCTGGAATATTTCAAATGAGAATGTCCCCGAGCAAAGAAGAAACAACCAAAGAAGAAGAAGACTCTTAAAGTAACGTGGGACGACTCAAGTGCATCCGAAAAAGAGGAGCAAACAAACACTAAGCAAGTTGCTCACTATGCGCTAATGGTTATTAGAGATGAGGTAAGCAGTTCATTAGATGTAAATTTATCTTTTGATGAAATACTAAGTGTTTTTCATGATTTATTCAATGAATGTAAATTAGTTAGTAAAAAATATAAATTATTAAAAAAGGAGCATGTTTCTCTTGTTAGTAATTTTGATAGACTAAAAATTGAGTATGATGATAGTTTAGCTCCTTGCACAAAATGTGATGAATTAGAAACGCTTAGAAAGGAAAACTTGCTATTCAAAGAAATTTTAGAAAAGTTTAAGGTTAGTAGCAAGTCCTTGAACATGATCCTTGTCAATAAGGGTCACATTCATAGAAAAGGCATAATTGGATTTGTAAATAGCTCTTACCAAAATCCAACCACTTTTGTTAAAGACCCTACCTTACATGTTTCACCCCGAAACAAATGTAACTTTTGTTGCAAATTTGGATATGTTGCATACAAATGTCCATTTAAGAGATATAATCCATATAAATTGATTTGGGTTCCTAAAGGAACCTCAAATAACCTAATGCAACATGATAAGTTATATAAATCGATTTTTGAGGCACCCAAGGTCAAATTGATATATAAAAATCATCCTTTTTTAAAAAAATATTTATCGTCACAAGCTAGGAGCAAGAGATAGTACATTAATAGTAAATGCTCAAGGCATATAACCGGAGATCCATCTCAATTCTCTAAGCTCACTTACCTAGACGAAGGATATGTCATCTTCAGAGATAACAACAAGGGTAAAATCATTGGTAAAGGAACCGTAAGTAATAAATCTAACTTATTTATTAAAGATGTGTTATTGGTTGATGGCTTAAAGCATAATCTTTTGAGTATTAGTCAATTATGTGATAAAGGATACATCATTATATTTGAATCCAATGCTTGCATTATTGAAAAATTACACAAAAATATATCTATCATTGTCCTAAAAAAAAAAAAATAATGTATACACTATCAACATTGATAATCTTTGTAATGAAATGTGTTTTTTGGTTTTGAATAACGATGCTTGGCTTTGGCATAGGAGATTAGGTTATGCTAGCATGAAACTAATCTCTCAAATCTCATCTAAAGAACTTGTAAGAGGAATTCTTCACATTAAGTTCAATAAAGACAATGTGCATGATGCATGTCAACTAAAAAAATAAATTAAATGTAATTTAAACCAAAGAACCAAATAAGTACCTCTAGACTATTGCTCCATATGGACTTGTTTAGACCAATTGCTACATCAACTCTTGGAGGTAGCAAATACACTTTTGTTATCATGGATGATTATAGTATAAATACTTGGACTTACTTCTTGACACACAAAAGTGATTGCTTTAGATATTTTTATAAGTTTTGTAAACTTGTTCAAAATGAAAAGGGTTTTATAATTTCATCAATTTGAAGTGATCATGGTAATGAATTTTAAAACTATAATTTTCAAAATTTTTGTGAATCTAATGGATACAACTACAATTTCTCTACTCCAAGAAATCCTCAAGAAAATGGAGTAATAGAAAGAAAAAATAAAAACTTATCAGAAATGGCAAGAACAATTTTAAACAAACATAGCCTACCCAAATATTTTTGGGCCGAAGCCATAAATACGACATGCTATGTAATGAATAGGGTTCTAGTAAAACCATTACTATCCAAAACTCCTTATGAGTTGTGGAACAACAAAAAACCAAATGTTTCATATTTTAAAGTTTTCAGGTGTAAATGTTTTATCTTGAATAAAAAAGATGCCTTAGGAAAATTTGATGCAAAATCTGATGAAGAGATTTTTCTTAGCTATTCTTCTATTTCTAAGGCTTTTCGTATTTTTAATAAAAGAACTTTGGTTATAGAAGAGTCTATTCATGTTGTTTTTAATGAAGTTTTCAAAGTTAAGAAAAATGATTTTGATGATGATGTTAATTTTGATGCCTTGAATTTAAATGAAATCTTTTCTCCATCTAACAACTTAGATGTATCTTCTTCCAAAACATACTTGCCGAAGGAATGGAAGTATGTAGATGCTCATCCTAAAGAGCTAATTATAGAAGATACATTAAAAGGAGTTCAAACTCATTATTCTCTTAAGAATTTTTGTATCAACATCGCTTTTCTCTCCCAAATTAAACCTAAATGCATTGATGAGGCCTTGAAAGATAATTCATAGGTTATCATAATACAAGAAGAACTGAACCAATTTGAGAGAAATGAGGTGTGAAAGCTTGTTCCAAGGCCAAATGACCATTTAGTTATTGGTACTAAATATGTCTTTAGAAACAAGCAAGATGAATTTGGTATCGTGGTTAGAAACAAAGTTAGATTAGTGGCCAAAGGTTTCAACCAAGAAGAATGTATCGATTATGAAAAAACATTCGCTCTTGTGACATGATTAAAAGCCATAAGGATGCTCCTTGTCTATACTAGTAGTAATAATTTTAAGTTATTTCAAATGGATGTTAAGAGTGCTTTTCTTCATGGCTTTATTTCTAAAGAAGTTTATGTTGAACAAACTCTCTGATTTGAGAATGATAATTTCCCTAATCATGTGTTTAAATTGATTAAAGCTCTCTATGGGTTGAAATAAGCCACAAGGGCTTAGTATGAGAGACTTAGCTCATTTTTTATTCAAAATAATTTTTCTAAAGACAAGGTCGACACTACATTGTTTATTAAAAATTTTGAAAATAATTTTCTTATTATTCAAATTTATGTTGATGATATTATTATTGGTTCTACAAATAAATCCTCATGTGAATCGTTTACCAAAAGTATGAGTCAAGAGTTTAAAATGAGTCTAATGGGTGAACTAACTTTCTTTTTAGGCTTACAAATCAAACAACTTAGTAATAATATTTTTCTTAACAAAAAAATATATGCATTAGACTTGCTAAAATGGTTTTTATGGATAGTTCAAATGTTATTAACACTCTTATGAGAACCTCCACTAAGTTAAATATTGACGAAAGTGGAGAAAGCTTTGATCAAAAAACTTATAGAGGTATGATATATAGTTTACTATACCTCACTGCAACCAAACCGGATATCATGTTTAGCGTAGGACTTTGTACTAGGTTTCAATCTAATCCTAAGTTATCTCATCTTAAAGTAGTCAAAAGAATACTTAAATATCTTAAAGGAACTACAAATCTAGGATTATGGTATCCAAATTTTGAAAACTTTAAATTAATTGCTTATGCAGATACGGATTTTGCTAGATGTAAATTAGATAGAAAAAGCATATCTGGAATAAGTCAATTTTTAGGACATGCAGTTGTCTCTTGGTCTTCCAAGAAACAAAACTCGATTGTACTATCAACGACCGAAGTCGAATACATTGCGGCTAGTGCATATTGTGCACAAGTTGCATGGATGAAAAATACATTGAAAGATTATAAAATTTATCTTAAGAATATTCCTATAAAATGTGATAATACAAATGCAATATGTTTAACAAAAAATTCTATTCAACACTCTAGAACTAAACATATTAACATTAGGCATCACTTTATATGAGATCATGTTAATAATCAAAATATATCTCTAGAATTTATTGACACGAAACATCAATTGGTTGATACTTTTACAAAACCCTTAATCGAGAAACAATTTGATTTTATAAGAAGAGAATTATGAATGCTGAATTTCTCTGATACATCAGTTCCTCTTTAATTTTTTCTCCAAATTTTCTTATCGAATTCTATTTTACAAGATCATTCACTTGAATCATGAATTTATAGTATACGTAATGACCCATATGAATTTTATCATACAAATTTTATACGATATTGGCATATGAATTTTATATGATGCGTATAAGAATCATATACTTATGGTGCAAATTTTCTCCTCTTACAAGAATAGAATTTATGATGTTTGTGTAAATGAGTCTTGCAAGAAGGAACCACACAATGTCAGCACCACACCTCAATGCAAGCTATGCTCACTGCCTGTACGTGGTGGCACCGCCCAACTGGCAGTAGCACCGCTAGTGGTCACGAGGTGTAGGCGATAGCATTGCCCAACTAGTGATGCCACCACCCGCAACCTGCCTTATATAAACAACAAGCTAGGGCCGATGGTAGAACTGACCCCAACTCATTCTACACCTTTCCAAATTGCTCTAAGCCTCTTGATCCTCTTGCTCTCCCTTTAGCAATTCAAAAGAATCCCCATTTTTTACTAAATCAAGAATCAATCTCAAACACTATTTTAGTGTTCATAAGAAGGAAAAACCACTAAGGTAATCCCTAAACCAAATTGATTTCCCCTTTGCATTACTTATTCTTGTCTCTTATTTATCTTCATAATTGTAGTCTCCATGACTTCTAAAAGATCCTCAAGGGAGAAGAGAAGAAGAGATTAAATAAAACCTATGACTCCCTATTTTTCGATTCTCAACAACATGCCCTTAAATTTCCAACTATAGAGTCTAGAAATGTTCATAAGGGTAAATATGTTGACTTAGAGGAATTAAGTGATTTGGAACCTATCAATAGTTTGTTAACCTAGATATCCTCTCAATCCTTCAAATATATGAACCTATCTATCCTAGACTTGTTAAATTGTTCTATAATAACTTGCATGTAGATGAACACGATAGGGTCTCCACATATCTCTTAGGATATTATATACTCATCACGGATGGCGTAATTTGCAATCTCATAGGAATTGTGGAGAAAGAAAGATGTTATTATTTTAGAGGCCAATGGGATGAATAATCAGTTGGGACCATTTATTCTAAAGCCCTAGGAACTATCTTCGGTAATCCTAACTTGTCTATTCTTCAAAAAAGCTGTGAACGTTTACTACCTTTCAACACCAAACTACTTTATCATATCTTGATAAATATTATAATTCCAAAACAATATCATCATGATAAAGTTAACTAAATGGAAATATAAACGATGTATTGGATTATGAAAGGACATAAAAATTATTTTGGCTACCTAATACAACAAAACATGATTGAACTATCGAAAAAGGATATGATACTTCCATATAGTGGCCTGATCACAAGATTAATCCATGCATATGACATAGTTATCCCACCTAACGAAGCAATTATGAAAGTAAATAGATTTAATGTCATTAATAGAAACCTACTAAAAAGATTAATGTGTACATTCAAAAATGAGATATGGACTAGAATACTTAGAAGGATTGATCCCCTCCCACCTGATCTAGGATCTGAAACACTAATATTTAAGGAAAATGAATCTCCTCCTACTGATCTTTTTGAGGCAACACCTCCAGCAGAGCAAGCACCCTCCTCATCTACCGACGACATAGAAACTCGAATGGATCGATTTAAACAACATCAAGATTAAATTTTAACCGAGTTGTAGCAGATTCATCGACAACTTAATACTTTGTTTAGACATTTTAACTTCCCACCACTTGAATAATTGTGTGTCTCTTTGCTGATGATAAAGGGGGAGAAATTAACTAATGAAATCTCTCTCTTTTATGTTGCTTAACTTTTATGTTGCTTACTTTGATGTTGTAAATCTTGTGCTTACTTTGATATTTTGATCTAATTAATGCTGAAAATTTCTATGATGTTATGATATCTTTAATGCTAAGAATTTCTAATGTTACTATACAATGATATAATAACGGATTTTTAATATTGTGAACTTTTGAATGCTACAATGCAATATTGATGATATTTCATGTAAGTAGTGATGAAAGGCTATGCTAGAAATATTTTATCATGCATGAAATGATTGTGCATTTAATATCTTGATGACTTGAAATTATGATAATGCACAATGTAGATGATTTCTAATTTCGATTAAAGTTTGAATTGAAGGTTGTGAATTCAAGTTTGGATTCTCTTAAGTATGGCATATGGATTGGGGGAGTTAAAGTTAACTTCGTCACCAATTAGTTATCAATAAGGAGGAGATTGTTGAATCTTGAATTTTGATAATAAAATTAATTAGTAAATTATTATGACCTAATCTATGTGTTGAGATAAGTGTGCAGGATTAACTACGATCACAGTAAGGCATAAATCAGATGATGGCCCAGAGTCAAAAATTTAGACGATGTACCAGAAGTATGTCGGGAGCTCACCGAGAGTTCGTCGAAAGATCAATGAGAGTTCGTCAGAAGATTGCCAAGAGTTCATCGAAAGATCGCTGAGAATTCGTTGAAAGATCACCGAGAATTCATTGAGAGTTCGCTGAGAGTTCGTCGAGAGTTCGTCGGAAGCTTACTAGAAGACTCACCGAAAAGATCGGCAAAGGTTCGCCGATAGAAAAGTCGACATACCAGAATATTTTCTCTTGCCTTTAATTGTAGTTAGCACATTAGTTGAGTTAGGATCGGGAGATAATCTCACTAACTCAATTAGGAGGCCAACTGGGCTTTTAACTAGGTTGAATGAACAAGCCCATTCAGCATATGAAGTCACAGCCAGTGGTGGCACCGCTTGGGACTCAGTCTCCCAAGTGTTCTAGGCGATGGTACCGCCCCTATCAGGCGGTGGTACCGCCCCTATCAGGCGGTGGTACCACCAGAGCTCGGTCTCTGAGCTTTGTCAAGCAGTTGTACCACCTAAATTGAGTGGTAATACCGCCCAATGTCAGTCTGCAAGCAGTAGTATCTCTCAATTGTTAGTCATATGTGCCCAGCAAGTCAATCACGTGAGTGATGACACATGTGACTTGACACGGAATCTTTTTGCTTATTATATTTTGACATTTATCACTTTATATTGATCATTATGTATATACATATATATATACATATATATGTATATACATACATATACATACATATATATATACATATACATATATATACATATACATACATATATATATACATATACATACATACATACATATATATATATATATATATATATATATATATATATATATATATATATATATATATATATATATATATATATATATATATATATATATATATATATATATATATATATATATATATTGTGATGTCCTTGGATATATCCTTGGATCTGTGCAATGGGAATCGGATCGTGATGAGATCACGATAATGAGACCGATTCACCTTTAAACACAGATCCTAAATAATCCCGGTCATAGGTTACTCAAGAGGGACATCGAGATAATCAGACAAACTTGTGTACTACTGTATACCCGTCCATATGATAGATGCAGTTAGTCTCATAGTTGCTCGTGTTGGGATACTAGGTATACAATACAGGTGCTCACTGGAGAATAAGTTCACTAATTGATTTGCTTACGAAATGTTGGGTGGTTGATGATGCCTTATTGTCAAATAACAATTTCGTAGTCCTAGTGGTGTATCTGGTCCTTAGACTTGAGACATTAAGGATGTCCTCTATGAGTGCTTCATTCTTTAATACCAGACTTATAGGTTTGGATATCCCAGATCTAGTACAGTTGGTCATTGAGTGTGATAGTCGACCTTACGAGGGCTATTGAGTATCAATAGAGGATTATCCACTCTCGGCATCATTAAAGGAATATCTCATGTGTTCTTGCTCAAACAAATCCTTGGCTAGGGTCATTCGGATTGAGAGAAAAAGAGTTCTCCAGGAGAATCTGATTAGAGCGAGACTCGAGTAGAAATCATATGAGTCTGTCGGCACCATGCTCGGTATACGATATCTAGAATATTACATGGATGAGGGACTCTAAGTACATAGTAACTAAGGACAAACAGGTCCAATGGATTGGATTCCCCTGTATCGTTTGGGGACTACAGCGTAGTGGCCTAGTACGTCCGTAGTTGATGAGTCGAGTGAATTATTATAGTGATAATATTTTATTGAGCCAGAAGGAGTTCTGACAGGTATGACTTACAGCCAGCTAGATATTGAGCCTAGAGGGTCACACACATATGGTAGGCGTTGCGATGAGTAGAGGTTCAGATATGAGATATTCGCTAGAGCCCCTGTCTTATTGGATATTCAATAAGCCCATGAATTATTGGATCCTATGGTTGAGATCCAATAAGAGCCCATAAGAGATTATTGGATAGAGATTCACTAATCTAAGAGGCTTGAGTAATTAGATGTAGATCTAATACCTAATAGGAGAGGATCCATTAGGGTTTGATAAGGGACCTCTATAAATAGGAGGGATTTAGTGGTTCATAGGCTAGAGCCTTTGCTTGCCTCTCATATTCTCCCCCCCCCTCTCCACCTCAGAGTAGGCCTGAAGTTTTGAGGAGCATCGTCGCAGACCTGCTGTGTAGATCACCGCTAGAGAGGATGGCACTTGACCTCCTTCACCCTCTCCTAGAGATCTGTAGGGACATAGGGATATACGATCTCCCTATGTAACATAATTTATTCTATACGCAGTTTTAAGTTTCATGGATTTTGTGCACCAATCTTCGCATAATGACAAACAAACATTTGGGGAATTGAGGATTTTGTTTTCTGTTCTTCCGTTGCGTATATGATGTCGCCCCCTAGATTTCCCAACACCAATAATGGCGATGGTACCACCAGTACCCCGAAATCCAAGGAAATGACACTTTTTTACTTCAATCCTAAAGCTATTGGGGCCTATAAATACCCCACCATTTTCTGTATGAAAGGGCACGAAAGTGTTAGTATAATCTTGAATTTTTTGGGTGTTAAAGTGTTGTAAAAGTGCTAGAGTTCTCATCCTCTCTTTCTAAGTGTTGAGATCATTCAAGAGAAATGTGAGACTTGTAAGGGTTATCTCCTAAACCCGTGAAAAGAAGAAAGTGCTATAAAGAGGTGGTTGGTCTTCGCCTATTGAAGAAAGATCATTAATGGATGATAGTGACCTCGATGGAGGAGGAATTGAAAATGGATATAGATTACAACAACCGAACCATTCTATATTCTAATTTGCGTATCTATTTGTGTAATTTACATTACTGTAAACTTCCTTAACCTTCTCTTTACACTTTTACGAAAGCTTTTAAGTTCAATATCTTTCCGAAACAGATTGAATCGAAATGAATATTTTTCAAAATCTATGATTTTTCTGCTGCACTAATTCATCCCCTCCCCTCTTAATGTCGCTATTAATCCTAACAACATTGACTAGGTTGTATCTATTAACTTTACAGGAATCCTAAAACGTAGAGTGGAAACATAGGATTTAGCTTCTAGAATTGAGATTTTTTTTATATGTTGTATAATATTTTGGAGCAAAAAAAAATCTTACTCTCATAAGTTAGATCTCCTATATATATTTTCATTATAGACCTGAAATCTAATTTCTTATATTAAACAATGTAGAAAAAAAGGGGGAAATTTTACTATTTTGTTTTACCTAATAATTCATTTTTGTTCTCTATGTATTTACTAGTTTATTTTAGGTTAGAGAATTATCCTTCTCTCAAATTTGATCACGTAGGTCATATAGAGAGAGAAAATATATATAAAATAAAAATCAGACATCAATAAATAAAAAATATATTAGATTTAGTGCGGTTTGATATCTTTGGAGAAAACTAAATTTTTCATTATATAAGAAAAAACTAATATATGAAATTACTCTCTTGACCCAAATTCAAGTCTGAAATTTATTGTATACTCTCTCATGTAAACTTAAATATTTTCAAAAGTTTTTTCTCTTGATTTTCTTTAAATTCATTAGAAAAACACTTTAGGAGCATCCAAATGTTTTTTCTCTGTGTCTCTTCCTCTTACTAAAACCTATATATTTATAACAACAAATCATGATTTTGTAGGAACTATTCTTCATCTTCCTTCTTAATCCCTAATGTAAATATTAATCCTTATTCATCAAAAATTTAAATTTAATTAGGATTCCTCCAAGTAATTTGAATATAATTGAAACTCCGTAAAATATTTACCAAACCCTATCAGATACCAATTTCCTAATTCAATAATTATTTATAATTTAAATATAATTAAGATTCCTAAAAATACTTACGAAATCCTAACATATACCAATTTCCTCACTCAATAATTATTTGTCTAACACGGCAAACAGATTTATGAATGAAATTCGCATCCCTTAAAAGAGAAATATCATCATGAATTCTACTGAGATGTAGTCTCAGTATTTATATGTACATATCGTATAATATGTTATCTAACCGAAGATTTGTTTTGTTATTTAGACATTCTTCGGAGATATAATTGTTATTCGATGAATCATATTGTAATTACTCCGAGATAATACATGTCGATTTCTTGAAAAGAAACATGTAATTAAATGCTAGAATGCGCATATAAGACCGCTTGTCATATTGTGATATCATGTGAGGATGAAATGATCAAATCTGTTTGGTCTGCAACATGTTGTGTTGGTGTCTCGTCCTTGTCCCCAAAGCAACAAGTGATTTGACTGTTCTTACGAAACTATAGCCATCTGTTATTTTTGAACATTGAATTCACGAGAATTGTAGCATGAGAAAGAGATGAAATAAAAGGAGAATTAATGGTGAAAAGGAACATGTATACGTACTTGTATGATACTTGTTGTTGAGTTCAAACTTATGTTTGATTAGCCACATGAGAAATCGGATCAATTATATTAAAACCCAAGGATATTATTTATTATTTTAATATAATATTTATACGACAAAAATTTCCAAGTAATAATCTCCATGAGATTGAGGAATCTTTTTTTTTTCTTTAGGTTGAGGTTTGTCTATTTTTGATCTATTGTCGTTGAAGGCTTCTTTTTTATTTTTATACTTAAATATATATTATATATTATTTGGTTATAAATCCAACTTATGATGATACTGTTAACAGTTTATATGTGGGAAGATTGACGTATTCACTGTAGACTTGTTATATTCTTTATTATTATTATTTTCATAAAATGGCCTTTTTCCCTTTTATTTTTGGTACTTGAATATTTCTTATTCTTTTTTAATTATGAATAATACTACTTTATTCTACCTGCAGCAGAATTTCTTATTTATTTTAATATTTCTTCATAGGATTTCTTATTTCATAAATACAACTGGAAGGTACATTAAGTCCGTCCTTTTGCAAGTTTTCACAGCAAGAAGAAAACGAATCAAGTCAATCATGGCGTCGTCCTCAGACTTTCACTCTCAACCGTCTTCTTCTGCTTGTGTTCCTCCAACTCATTTGCAGCTCAGGCGTTCATACCCTAATTAAATGCCTCAACTAAACTTGTTATTCACCATGAGTTGCCACAACGTGCCTCACATCATATACATCCTGGAATCCTAATCAATGACTCATTAAATGTCGGAATTTGAGCTGCTACTTTGCCCGAAACTTGTGATTCGTGGTGCTCCTGCTGAGGACGGGAACGGCTGATGAGCTGCTGTTTCTGCTGCTTCCTGGGTTGCGTTACGTGGAAGGCTTGCATGGGTCATCCCCGGTGTCGAAGAATATAAGTGCAGTGATCCACTGATCACCTGGGTGCGACCCAAGACCAAGTCTTTCCTTCATATATATTAAGTCGCCATACTGTTCGACACTTGTCCAAGCACTACATAACACGTACAGAGAATTAACCCACCAGAGAGAGAGAGAGAGAGAGAGAGATGGGGAATTGCCAAGCGGCGGAGGCGACGACGGTGGTGATCCAACACCCGGGAGGAAGGGTGGAGAGGGCGTACTGGTCCTTGAGCGCGAGCCAAGTCATGGCTTCCAACCCCGGCCACTACGTCGCCGCGGTCATCGTGGTCACCGCTCCCCCCTACGCCACCTCCGCCACCGCCCGCGGTGGCGACGCTCCCCTGAAGCACCTAAAGCTACTTCGCCCCGACGATACTCTCTACATCGGCCGCGTCTACCGCCTCGTCAGCTTCGAAGGCAAGTCGCTAAAGTCCTACTTCCCTTTCCTCCGTTTCCTTGCTCTTGGTTGTGAGCGTCGGAGGCGTGCGCAGAGGTGGTGAGGGAGTTCGCGTCGAAGAAGCACGTGAAGTTGGGCCGTCTGCTTGTCAAACAGAAAGAAAAGCACCGGCCCGGAAGCGAAAGAGACGGCGACGGGGGCGCCTCCATTGCCATCGCTGCCTCGGGCCAGCCAGGTAGTGGTCGTGGTGGTGACGGTGGCATTGAACTCGAGTCGGAGGCTCCGCCGGCGACGGTATGTGGATTTCTGCAGTATCTTATTGTTGTAATTCATAATTCATCTACGGCGATCGACCGGATACATATGAAAGGAATTAAGTCTTATATATTCCTCGATGTTCTCATTTGTCACAGGAACAGGAAGCGGAGGCACTTGTGGCCGCCGAGTTGCAGGATGCGACTGTCGGGAGCACCAAAGCAAAGATAGCACGCCATGGGCGGTGGAAGCCAACCTTGCAGAGCATTGCCGAGGTCGCAATTAGCTGAAGCACTCATCCTCGCACTTCAATCCTAGCTCTAAGTCCGAGTAAGTATATACACAAATAGTTTCTGTTTTCGATTGATGATGATGATCATCGCGAGGTATTGGGTGTGGAAGAAGAACATGTGATCTATTTTCTTGTATTGTCCGCAAACCAAAAAAACACGCAAGCCAAGTGGCGTTGGCATTAAATGATATGACAGAATAGGTTCACCAGAGTTTGGCCAGCAGAATAGGATGGGTGACGGATGTCTCCGTCACTGCAGCAGCACCTTTATGCTTGTCATTTTCCTGGAGGGGAGATCATTCGAGCTGGAATGGGAGGTGGAAAGGTCGTGGTCCATCTCCCCTGGTTGAAGTGAAAGGGAAAGAGCTCATGGCCTGCTCCGAAAAGGAGGAGGCATTTAACTCGACCACCTGACACTGAGATAGATGCCTTGATTTTGACCATGAGAGCTCCTTTCTTCCAGCTGTGTCTGTATGCGTTGACGTCGTCGGTATAAACGCTCCAGGATGCAGTTTTTGAAGTGCCAAAGAAAGTGTTTTGGAGGAAAACCTTCGAGGGAAATTTATTTTTATTTTTTGAAATTAAATGGGCGAATTCTCGAAAAAGAAATTATAAAATGTTTTTTAAAGTTAATTTTCGAGAAAAGGTATCGGTCTTTCTTAAACCTTTTTTACCCAAATATCCTCGATATCTATCCTTTTTTTTATCTTTTTTATATGAACTAATTCATAAGTTAAATTGATCTAGTTATAATATTTTTAGTATTTTCAACAATACTAAGAAATCATTGCAACTTTGTGTTTTTACCCTATTTTATATTTTTTTGATATTATTAAAAAAATATTATAACATAGTGCAAAATACTATAATGCAGTATTTTTCTATATTGTGTCATGGTGTCTTTTTGGTATTGATGAAAATATTATAACATGATATAAAAATATTGTAACTTGATATGCTCATCT
This sequence comes from Musa balbisiana, assembly GCA_004837865.1. Classification (NCBI taxonomy): domain Eukaryota; kingdom Viridiplantae; phylum Streptophyta; class Magnoliopsida; order Zingiberales; family Musaceae; genus Musa; species Musa balbisiana. The sequence continues at coordinate 31,463,234 of CM017193.1, read as the reverse complement.
TATGATCAGCCCAAAGGAAAATAAAGGGGAAAAAGGATAGGTAGCAACTGACCATCAAATCAAGTGCATTTTAGGTACTGAGAAAAATATTATTAAAGAATTAAAAAAAACACTTTTGAAAATATCATGGAGGTAATCTTTTCTGTATCTTCTTAATGGAGTTCTCTATTTGTCATGATTTTAAGAATATTCACCATCAGAGTAGTCGGATTATACCTTATGGATCAATCCATAAACTAAATCAGTTTAATTTCTAAATTACAACATATTTGAGAAGGCTTATAATATTTTAAAAAGCATTATAAGCCTGATAAAAAAAATAATGTAATTGACATAGAAATCTATCTATTTACTTATTTTTATTCATAAAATAATAAAGATATCTATTTGAAACCTCATTTTGGTATATGAGCTGCTTCTATTGAATTTTGAGTCTATTTGTCTCAATTATATCCATAGAATTCCTTATTACATGTGGTTTTAATTAATGGAATTCAAAAAAAAAGATAAATATTTTAAAATTTGTAGAATATGTGTCCCAATAGAATAAGAAATTCTAATAGAAAAGAAGATGTCTTTTATAAATTTCTAAAATATACTTATATTTTGATGAGACGAGAGAAAGACATGATAAATGTTTTTGGTGCCGTTAAGTTTCTCCTTAAGGTATCTAAAAGGTTGGAAGAAAAGATATAAAATCTTCAAAGGTTTATATGAGAGGATGTGTAAAAAAATTTATGCTTGAATGGAGATAACTAAGATCTTATAATTAATTTCATATAATGAAAAATTTAATTTTAGATTTATGAATTATATTAGTTTTACATTAGATTTTTATTACTGACCTCTAGATATTCTTTTGTTTCTTCTTTTCTTCCTCAGTAACAAATGATATCATAGTCTAAAAAATTTAATTGTTAGAGATTCAATAAAGATGAGTGACAAAGATTGAAATGAGCGTAAAACAAAGTATTTTCTCTTCTAGGGATAAAAAATAAATAAACTTACTAAGGGAGAGATTGTTGATTGATAAATGTTTTGGGATTCCTATGGTTAATGTTGGAAAAAAATCTTAGTAATTAGGATTTGGTTCTTATGTAAATATCTCATATCATTATATTTTGATAAAAGAAAAGCAAAATATGCTGAATACTTTTGGAACTCAGTTATCTTTCTTTACTGTATATATAAATTCTTTGAGAGTTTATAGGAGAGAGTAAATAAAAAGATTTATATTTAACTGTGGATAACTTAGTCTTATAATTGAGTTTACATGATGAAAATTTAAATTTTTTTAATAAATATTAAAATTTATTGTAATCTTATATTAATTTTTTAAGTATGCTTTTGATTGATCTCAGATTTTGTTTTTAATTTTTTTTCTACTCCTCTGCAACAAAAACAAACAGAGATGTTTGAGCCTGTGAATAATAAAAAAATAAATACATTAACTATTTTATATCTTATTTATTCAAATAAAGACAAGGGGATTAAATGGATCAATGATGATGGTCTTTGGATTCTCAAGGACAAATACTAGCATGTAACCAATTAATAACCTTTTCAGTAAGGCCAATTGGCTCAATTATACTTTTAAGGAGGTAATTACTCCTCCTATTGGGTGACAAGGCTTACCATCAAAGGGACCCGCCCATCACTGAGAAACCTACAAGCAAAAGGGGACTTCCATTCGAGTTTCCCATGCTGGAAAGGTATCACCTACAATGAAATAAACCCCCAACAACAGACACTGTCCTAAATCAATGTTTGGAAGTAGCTGCCATCTTCTACTGACCTCCAACAGCTAGTGATTCTGCAATATAATTTGAGCTACTGCATCCAAAACAAGCCTTCTTGTTCTCTATACTCAAATGGACATACATAGGTCTAGCAAACCAGACCTGAACCCAAAAGGCCAACCCAATCAAATATACTAGTGACCGCTGGCACTGGTCTAGCCAGATTTCAGTTGAAGGGGCTTCATATTCATCAATCTAAAATCTTGATTGAAAATATTTTTATGTGTGAGATAAAGGAAGATGAATCGAAAGATAGTATGACATTATCGAGTATTAAATTTGACTCACAACCTAATAGTTTAAATTGGATCAATCTAAATATTCTAGAGTTCTCATATATATATATTTTGAACTAGTTGCTAGTCAAATGTCAAAATGAATATGAATGTTAATATTACAATTTTATAAATCTAGAGCCTAGATATATGATAAATTATTAGGAATATAAATGAATAAAATCTTATATTTATCTATTTTCTTAAGCTTTTATTTATTAAGATAAATATGATAATATACTGAATAATGATATTATTTATTACGATAGAGTTTGATGGGATAATTGATTTATTAATTTAATCCACTTAATTTAGCTTTCAAGATATCAATCAAGTAAACAAACCAACCGACTACCATTTATTCGGGAAAGTCATCAATCAATGATCATCTTGTTGTCTGTCATAATAAATTATAGAAAAAAACTCATACTTATCTCATCAAAAATATTTAAATTATTTTGAGCTTCAAAATATCTCTCGTCTATATGGCAAACACTTGAAACTCTGGAAAATCTGACTCGTCCCTGTCACAAGCTTTGTCCATATGCATGGCAGACACGCATCCAATGAACGTGACAAAGTTAAAACAGCATAATTATCTATAAATTTTGAATTGCATTTGAATATATTTTGGTTTTTTTCAGACACTTTATTCAAGTTTTAATTTTGAAGAAATGGACTTTTGGCTCATTTTATTAACGTTGATTTCGGTAATTTAAGTTTGAAGAAAAGGAAAAACATATTTGCAAGGGGCTGTGCACTCCAATGAATTTTTCTTGTTTCGAAATTGTGCAGGTATGGATAGTGACAAAACGTGGCCCCACCCAACAACCCCAACGTGGCTCCAACCGCCCGTCCCCACTTGGAACGCGTCTACCGTCCACCCATCTATTATGACTTTGACTTGGAGGGTCCCGATCGTCGCATCTCGATCCAATCATCGTGCACCAGCCGTCCATGACTGTTTGATCATCATTCCTCTGGCGATTGACCTCCGAGTCACATTTAAAAACGCCGAGGCCGAAGCTTCCGTGCTTATCGTTAGCTATTAATTTCCCTATTTACCCCTCTAATTTAAATTAGTATTCGTAATTTCATAAAGCCAAAAAAAAGGAAAAACATATTTGCAAGGGGCTGTGCACTCCAATGAATTTTTCTTGTTTCGAAATTGTGCAGGTATGGATAGTGACAAAACGTGGCCCCACCCAACAACCCCAACGTGGCTCCAACCGCCCGTCCCCACTTGGAACGCGTCTACCGTCCACCCATCTATTATGACTTTGACTTGGAGGGTCCCGATCGTCGCATCTCGATCCAATCATCGTGCACCAGCCGTCCATGACTGTTTGATCATCATTCCTCTGGCGATTGACCTCCGAGTCACATTTAAAAACGCCGAGGCCGAAGCTTCCGTGCTTATCGTTAGCTATTAATTTCCCTATTTACCCCTCTAATTTAAATTAGTATTCGTAATTTCATAAAGCCAAAAAAAAGGGAAAAACTTAGGTATCTAAATCTTGAAGGGATATCAACATATAAAAGGGTAAACAGGTCATATGAAATTTCAATAGGGGTAGATATGTAAAAACGTCATTAATAAAGTACACCATCCCTCCTCCGTCGGAGGGAAAAATCTTCCTCTCTCTCTCGCGGCCGCCGATTCGGAAAGAACGAACGAGGAGGATGAGCTACTACAACCAGCAGCCACCCGTCGGCGTCCCTCCTCCCCAAGGTATCTTCAATTTTGAATCTGATGCACGATCTCGGATCGAGGTGGAGAATTGCTCCTGATGATGATGGTGATGTTGATCTTTTTCATTGTTTGGGTCGGATTGTTGGTGGTGATCAGGTTATCCGCCGGAGGGGTACGCCAAGGACGCCTATCCGCCGCCCGGGTACCCGCAGCAGGGCTACCCGCCCGCGGGCTACCCACCGCAGGGGTATCCGCCGGCGGGGTATCCGCAGCAGGGATACCCTCCGCCCTACGCTCAGCAGCCGCCGCCCCGGCAGCAGAGCAGCGGCCCTTCCTTCGTCGAAGGATGGTAATGAAACCTGAACCTTCTCTCCCTCCCTACCTACCTTCTTCTGTCCTTCTACCCTTTTCCCATGTCTCCCTCATCGGATCTGGCTTGTTGGTCCAACTTGGAGGCGCCGGGTGACCGGATCGGTGGCCCGTGGTGCCGGATCCGCCTCGTCGCGGCCGTGCCCGGCCGTCGGTGCATGATATCGTGTCCTGGGTTATCGTGCGCCGCTGGGAGTTGCGACCTGTCAACGACGTGCGTGGTGACGTGCCAACCACGTTCACGCCTATGACGTGCTAAAGACGTTTACTTTCCCATATTTGCAGTTATCATTCATTGTTTCTGATTCTTGCACATATATGAATTGTATCCTCATTCACTGTTACCAATCAGGACATAAGGATTCGAAACACTTTTAATCCTTGCTAATTAAGAATATTTGAGATGATATTTACTTGTTTGAGAAGTTACTTAGGCGTTCAATTTCTTGCTATAACTAAATTAGGAACTTATGCCATGATATTTACTTCTTAAAAAGATTATTTAAGTATCAAAAGTTTCTACCTCTATTTTACATTTCTTTTCTTTGTTATCATCACTCTTCCAAGGGAGAAAACGTTTCTGCTAATTAATTTGTGGTGTCCCAGATTGCAAAGAAGCAATATTGTTGTGATGCTAAGTCAAATATACGAAGTTTTATTTTCACAGGTGATTTTCTAGGTTTATGCTGTCATGATCTGTCACACATAATAATTGATCTCTAGTAGATAACTGGTGGAGAAATTCTAATTTCTGTCATCCGGTTTAGACATTCATGGAGATTGGTGGTGAACCAATTCGATGCAAATGCAAAAATATTTTAGCGGGCACTGGGCCAAATATCTTCTGAGAACAAAATATGCATTTTATATTAGAGAGTCATATCTGAAAACAAGCAGCTTTGAGCTGCTTTCTGTGATAAATGTTTATTTGTGTTACTCTTTTTCTGGTTTTGCAGCTTGGCTGCTCTTTGCTGCTGCTGCCTTCTGGAAGCTTGCTTCTGAGAGGGAATCAGAAGAAAAGGAAAGACATAGTCACCATATGGTCTGATTTAAGGTGAGAGTGGTGGTTCCATCAAGTAGTTTCCATGTAAACAATGATTTCTCCCTTCTCTTACCTTTGTTGTAAGAAACCTCGAATTTAGTGTGCCTTCCTGGTTTTACATTTGAATTTTCATACCTGCTATTTAATAAAAGATGAATGTATCCTTTATTGGTGTTCTGTTTGCTAGTATCTCTACAGTTGGTATTAATTTGATCTGTAATAGTAGTGGAAGCTCAATGGACATTGAGCTGCCTTCAGGTGTCAGTAATAGCAAAGATGCCCTGAAATAAGAATAGAACAAATTATTCGTGTTTGGTGAGTTCATTAATTCTGATTGCTCATTGGGCCTAAATCTTTTGCTGACGATCTAGTGTTGAATTGTTTGACTGGAAGTTTGAATTGCAGAATTTCCAGGAGATTTCATACCTGAGCCTATGAGCTAATGATGCCCTTAAATTCCAGCATTGTGATAATTATAATTCACTTACTTGGTTCCTGGATTATAATCTTATTTTGAAGAGAGGCAATTCTGATGAAGAGTAGATGAACAGGTAATGACTGAGGGAGGATATGGTGGGTTCTAAAATGTTTAAAGAACAGTTCTGTCATGTTTCCATACTGCTCCGAATTAGGTTTCATCTGACAGCACAAGAAGAAAAAATAGACTTGGAGTCAACGTCAATAAAAGGGCGTTCTTTTTTCATGTGACTAAGTCGATATATACTGTTGTCTAATTTCATGCTTCGCTTGCTATTTAGGTGTTTCTTTTTTGCATGTGATTACAATGAAGTGCAAATTGGAGAGTTGAACATGAGATAATTTAAATCCCTTATCCCAAACAAACAATTAATACCCAACCACCATACCTAATATTTAGTTTATGACTTGTTGGCTTGTAATATTTAGGAGGACATTGATGGAAACTAACCTAATTCCAATTAGATTTGTCAGTCAACTTTGCTACGGGCTTTCCTAGGGAGGCTTCTTGGTAAACTAGTCAACTTGGTTGTTGGATACAGAGGCCACCTCTAAAGCCAACCTTGTTGTAGAAGTTTGACCAGATCAGAAGAATCCAAGCTAAACCCTGCAATGGTTTATGATTATTCTGACCATTCCATCCAACAAACATGTTTTTTGCTAAGACAAAACCATGAAAAATGCCGACAGGGAAAGCAGGCCCTCCTCAAAGTTGTACTGCCATTTTCTCACACAAATATTTATTATCACTATTTTAAAAAATCTATTGATAACTTACTAAATTGTCACTATTACATAAAATCACATCGACAACAATATATATATATATATATGTATATGTATATATATAATGAAAAAAAAAGTAATTCCCATGATAGATATATACTGCTTAATAGTATCCGTTACCAATAAAACTATTGCCGATGTTGGTGCTGACTTGTGAAAAACAAGTTGGGAAAAGGTTTCTTCTCTTTGTTGGATTGGAAAAATACTGTTCTTTAAACAATTTCTTGTCTGTCAATATCCATTATTCTACTAATTCTACGTGATTAATTGTGTCTAATGGTATAAGTAAATTATTCGAGCTCTAAAGTTCAAATATTCTTTTATTGGAAATAGCAAATCCTAACACATTGAGTGTTCCAAGAAATTGCGTTTGCAAATTGCAAGACCAGGTGCTCCTTATTTACATAATAGATTATATCTAACACAGGTAGAATAGTTGATAGATAAGCAGATTATTTGATAAGGTTAAACCCTGTGCCACTCTTTCGATTGATTTAATTTTGTCCACTACTTGAAGATTATAAAAGAAGGGTTACATATTGCAATTTATTAATACAGTGATATCCTCCTTTGTTTTCACAGCTGAAACAAAACAAATTTAGATTCCCGTTTCCTCAAATACCTGATCAAACACCTTTACAAAATTCATAAAAGAAGTTAATACTGATGTAGGAGTGAGTGGTTTTGCGTACGGTGATTGAAAAAAAAAAAAGGTTGATGTGAAAGATGCTGAAGTCAAGTTTTAAAAAAGTGAGTATTTCTTAACAGATCGATGTCAATGGTAGTTTTTTTTTCCTGAAATTCATGTATTTAGATTATTCATGATATCATATTAAATATCTATGTTTTTGTTCAAATGGAAAAAGTCATGAGTTAATTATTCAATATATTAGAATGAGAGGAAGCTTTCAAACTAAGGATATTTAGATAAAAGAAAATGAATGATTCTATTGTCATTATTATGTACTAGAAAATATCTTTAACATAAACTCCATCGGTTTATAGTAGGGGGATAAGTCCTCCTCATCAAAGACATTACTGATATAGTTATCATCATTAACTCTCTATAGTATTTTTTAAGGACCTATGCTCTTAGTATACAACTTTTTTTATAATCTTAGTGGGATATCTCTTAGGTCAAATCCTTATCATTGTTTACTCTTTCTCATGAAAAGATTTATAATTACAATATATGCTTACTTATATAATAAATTGTTCAAAATAATTTTTCATCTAACCTCGTTATTTAACTCGTGAACGTGTTGGCAAAAGATTGAATAGTATCTAAGGGATGAAAGTGGATGATAAAAGGGGTAAGATTGATATATTTTCTTCGTTGATAGCTAATATTAACCTAGAATAGATTAAGATCAGTTGAATAATTGATAGCACTATTAAATATGAACTCGACCATAGATAGTACCATATCCTAGTTGGCTATGTGACATACCAAATATCGAAGTAAGTTACCAATGACCTATTGACTAAGTATAAAATGGTATATTAAGGAGAATCTATGTTTAGCTCCTAATAATTTTTAGGATGTCTTCTAAAATTAGCTGACAAAATATATATCTTTATCAAACAATAAAATTGGAAAGACATAAGCATGAGAGGTCTTAAAGTAAGGGATAAAATATATCATCTTTGAAAATCAATCAACAATATTAAAGATGGAATCATGCTTGGGAATAATACGGGAGATGCCTAAAATAAAATCCATACCTATATCTTTCCAATGTAGGTGCGGGACTCGTAGTAGGGTGTATAGGTCTTTTTTGCTTTTCTAGTCTTGACTATTTGATAGGTGTGACAATATCTAATAATCTTAACTACATCCTTTCCTAGATTGAGTCAGAAAAAATCAATCTTCTATAAGTGCAACAATGTGATCCATATGGTGGTGTCTAATTGTACCTCTAACATGCATCTCCCAATTAGAAAATCCCTAGTTAAGGTCTTGGGAATACACAACATGTTTTTATAAAATACATACCTATCATATAGTGTATAATCTAGGTCACCGATAAATTTATGAGATAATTAGTGCATAGGGTTTGATAAAGTCATGGTAGTCTACATAAGCATCTTTTAATTTATCAAATCTAATCACATTTACCTTAAGTGTGTGTCAAAATATGTTTAACTCTACTTAACAAATCAGCTACCTTATTTTCTTTTTAGACTTCGTATTTGATAACAACTATAATGCTGCATATACTCAACTTATTTAGTATATCTAGAGCTATGTTTTTTTCAGGCATTAAGGTAAGATAGAGTTTAGTGATAATTGTACAAGATAAATTCATGGTATAAGAGATAGTTAAGGGCTTGTACAATTATATTTAATTCTTTGTCATAAGTGTATATCTTCTTTTAGCTTCATTTAGTATTTCAGTGAAGAAAGTTATGGGATGTCTTTCATGACTCAAAGTTCTATCGATACTAATTCTCGAGGGATCACACATTATCTCAAATATTTTAGAGAAATCAAATAATCTAAGTATTTGGGCTTCGATCATTTTAAACTTAATGTCCTAAAAGGCTTTGCTCGTAATTTTGATTTGTGTGAACTCACTTTTCCTTATACAATATGTGATAAAAGCTATGATAGTGCTAAAATTATGGATGAATGTATGATAAATAGTCACTAAGTCATGGAAGTTATAAACTTTAGTGATGGTGGTAGGTTCAGGTCAATCTCGAATGATTTTCATCTTTTTTGGTCAATCATAAGTCATTCAATAGATACTATGAATCCAAACAAGATAATATTATCGATAAGAAATAAATATTTCTTGAGATTTAAATAGATATTTTTCTTTTAAATAACTTTCAATGTCTATTTAAGGTGTCCTATATATTCTTCCTAACTTTTACTGGAAAATGATAATGTTAGACAATCAAGAACTTTCTAAGATAGGGTCGTAACACCTGGATGGGTCATGACTCTCATGAATATGAATAGAGTATTAGTGAGGTCAAATAGTATAACTAGCTACTTGTAGAGGCCATCCTTAGTATTGAAGGTAGTTTTCCACTCATCACTATGTTAAATTCTAATTTGATGGTAATCAATCACTCCTAAGATTAATCTTAGTAAATCATTTAGGATCAGTCAAAAGGTCTAACATATCGTTTAACTTAGGGATAAAGAACCAATACTTAATAATGATTTTGTTAATAACTCTACAATTAATGGACATGTGCTAGCTATCATCCTTATTTGAGGTTAGGAGGCCAAATTAGTATAAGGACTAAGGCTTTCTAATATGAACCCCTTGTGAAGTTATTCAACAACCTGCTTGTTAAACACTGCATACTTAGTAGAATTCAACCGATAGTAGGACAAATTAGGTAAAAATGTTTTAGAAACTAAGTCAATGACATATTGGATGTCATACATTGGAGATAACTCATCAGGAGTTTCTTAAGAGTTATGTTAAAAAAATATTTTAAATTTTTTTAGATATCAATGAGTAGTTTGGTCTAAGATTCAAGGGGGAACATCTCTAGCTACTAAGGTAAAAATAATTTATGAGTCTTTTAGCTCGGAAAGGGTCAAACCTAAAAATATGCAAAAACTTATATGTTATCCTCTTAAAGGTACTAACTCTAATATCTTAAGGGGCCAAGAGAGCAATTTAATCTTCTTCTCATCATGCTTAAAGTACTAGGTATTAGTTTTATTATAATGTGTGACATTCATATCATATAGCCAATATTTATTAACATATAAAAAATATTCATTGAAAGCATATCATATCAAACATGACTCTTATATATAACTAAACTAATAAAAACTAAACATTTCTTAGTAACATGTATGCTAATTTATTTATTCAAGCTATATTTAATATTATGGATTTGGTTTGAGTCTAAATTTGATTATAGCAATATAAGACATTACATTAAGGTTTCTTCCTCCCTCTATAATAATCATATAATTATGATCATTACAGTGTATATGTGAAAGATGCTGGTGTGAAACTAATTTTCAGAAGTCTTAGATAAAGCCAAAACATAATGTACAATCGTAATAGTATATTGAGTTGCGTTAGCAAAATTATTCCTTTCATCATTATAACCTTATTTTGCATAGTCATCGAGTTCATTTTTATTTAGGTGTAAGTTTATATATGGACACTCTCCGGTACAATGACCATAACCATATTTATGATATTTAATATACTATGGTTTATCTTGAGTATTTCTAATAATAATGGATTTGCTTTTGTTATTTTGCTTTAAGTGGGGCAACACTAGGTTACTTGGGAGTATTTTTATGAGTGCATACAGGTGGGTTTATGAGTCTTCAAGTTGTATTTCTAATATATTGTTCAGCTTTAAGAGCTCTTTGAAAGATAATCTCCAAAGAGTCTAGGTCAAAGTAGGATATTTTATGTTGAATGTCTCATCATAGGTTAGTAATAAATATAGTTACCGTAAAAATAGGTTCTTCATTAATATCACATTGGACCATGAGCTTATAAAAAATGACTCGTGTAGTCAGAAATTATGGAGACTTAGCGCATGATGCTTAATTATTTTAGGAGTTGGTTTCTAAATTAGAAAAATATTTTTTTTTCTATAAGCTTAAACTTTATTCTATCCCATTAATATATGGGAATCATGTCAAGACACTATAGGTGACACTTTGTACTAATTCAATACAGTTTAGTCGAACTAATTAACATCAAGCAAACAAACTTAACTTTATAATTCTCTAGCATCAATCACTAATTAAAATATTGGTCATAGCCACTAACTAGTTCAAAAATACTCCAGAATCAAGATTCCCATCAAAGTAAGTTAGGTTTAACAAAATTCTATAGGTAATATCATTCTCATCATTCTGGATCCTAGGTCTTAGTGATTTCATCAGTGTCTTAAATCATATAATTTATTCTCTTAATCTAACTATTATAGTGACATATAAAGGAGCTTCATGAATCAGTATAGCATATTCTCTAGATCATCTAGGTTGTAGTAGATTTATGTAGGCCTAATGGTTAGGTTATCATCAGGATGATCCCTTCATCTAGGTGGCAATCGAGTGACTTTATCGGTGGTTAAGTGCTCTTTGAATTTTGATAGTTTTCTTCACAACAAACTAAATGAACTTTCATAGCCTCAAGTTTAGCATTGATTTAATCTAATACATGTATAACTGAACTTAAATCCATCATAGATTATCTTAGATTGATAGGCTCATTGGATGGTAAACAATTTCACTATAGATAGTCATATAGTGAGAATATGTACAATTTGGGCTATCAAGATAGAATTGAGATTTTAGGGTGTTCGGAGAGGCTATAGGTGGTATTTTTGGCTAAAATTTTAGAGATTGTTCTGGACTCAAAGCGGAACAAGTGAGTTAAATTTGGATTTATTTGGAGGTGTCTGTATTGAAAATAAATAAAATAATACTGATAATGAAAGTTAAAAACTAATGAAAGTAAATGATGATACAAGGAAATAAAATAAGTTGTATAAGAATTAAAAAATGATTTGACTAATGTGGCTTTGATACGAATCTAATGTTGGGGTGAGTGATGATAAAAAATAAAGAATATAGTGAAAAGTGATGTAGCAATCTTTAAAAAGATAAGTGGTAGCAATAAATATGCTAACTCAAATTTGATTAATGATTTAATAAATATATAAGCAAGTGTAAAATAATAAGATTTAGAAGACTCACTTTGGTGAAAAAGATGAAGGTGAATTATATTAAGAGCTAGTTTTAAATAAGATATTGGTTGGATTAATATAATAAAAAAGGATCTAATATCTTGGCCTTAGCAATGAAATGATGATCAAGCGGATAATACAATAGAAAAAGTGGCATGTAAGGCGATAATTGTCAATGGGGGATATGTTGACGATCATTAGTGACTAATGTTATTATTTTTTTTAGTGGTGGTGTTGCTGCTATAATAGTGATGATATTGTTATTATGGTTGAAGATGAAAGAGAAGGAGGGTGGGAAGGAGGGAAATCTCTATTTACTTAGACATCCCATGTAAAGCTATTGGTGATTACAATATGAAATATGAGGTTTATAATATTTTTATAAAGATGGATCTCCGATAAATGTCACATGCCTCGTCATAAAAGAGTGGTGGGTTGGATAAGAACAAGTGTGTATCTTTACATGAATATCACATAACCCTTTTTAGAGAGAGATAGTTAAAGATTACTAGGTGATGGGTAGGATAAGAATAAGTATGTATCATTACATGAATACTACATAACCCTTTTTAGAGAGAGATGGTTAAGATTCATAGGACGAAGACTTATCTCTATATGTATTTTAAGATTTATATCTGATGTCTCTTTTGATAATATCATATAAGCTCAATCCCAAAACCTAATACAGTTCGTCTCATCCTCAAATCTTATTATAGTTTAATAAAAAAATATATAGGACAAATCCTGAATGAATATTTAGACCTAAATGACTACGATTTAACAATCCATTTTTATATTATCTTAGATCATAATATAACTTTTAGATACGTACTAAATCACATGAAAATGATAAAATATTAAAATAAAGTGTTCGATGAAATGGTAAAAATTATTAATAATCAGTATGACATTTGAGGTTTTGGTATTAAATACCGTTGGACCAAAAGGCTAATGGGCTTTACGAGCCCAATTAATACAGGGCCGTCGAATTAAACTAAGTCATTAAATGAATACAGGAAGGCATCTATTAAGTACTTTAAAATCTTCAAATATTAACCGTCCGATAACAAGCTACAAATCCAAATGTCACAATCATACAAGATTTTATATATATATATATATATATATATATATATATATATATATATATATATATATATATATATATATCCCTCTAAAGATAGTGATTTATATATATATATATATATATATATATATATATATATATATATTAATATTGTGGGTATAAAGGTATTTAAATTAATATATAATCTAGATTTCGATTATCTATTATTTGAGAAAACATATTAAGGTTATATTAAGACCTACAATGACAAATAAGCTATTTCGAAACTGTACAAGGATAAATATGTAAATAGCGACAAAGATAAAGCCTTTCTAGGGCAGCAGCCTCATTATCGTCCATCGTCTGCGCCGAACGATTTGGAGGTGGAGGATCTGCCGCAGCCATGGCGGTCGGGTTGGGATTTCTTCTAACTGTCCGTCCTCTTGAATCTTCTTTCTACCCTTTGGCTTCCTTCTTTTCTCATCTACTCTTCTTTCCCTCTCTCCTTTGCCTTCAGGAAGAACAAGAGGATCTCCAAGGGGAAGAAGGGAGGCAAGAAGAAGGCGTGAGTTCTGGCCCCATCCATCCTTTCTTCTCTCTCTTGCTGTATCTGACGCTTTCTCGTTCTCCGGTTGACGTTTGTTAGGGTTGATCCTTTCGCGAAGAAGGATTGGTACGACATCAAGGCTCCTTCGGTCTTCAACGCGAGGAACATTGGGAAGACCCTTGTTTCAAGGACGCAGGGCACCAAGGTGTGTTTCCGCTATCGTTGTTTCTGGTTCTGCTTATGTCTGGTCGAGAAGCATTTGGTTGTTTTTTTGGTCAAAATGAGATCTTAATGTGTCGAATGCTGAAATTGTTTTACATTTTGGATTATAAGATAATATTTCTGAAATGTATGAGCCCTTGGAGAAAGTTTTGCTTTGTCAGAGAGCAAAATTTTGCGGGATATGGGTTTCTAGTTAACTATCAGACTCAGGTGGGAGTGAGACTGCGTTGAATGGGTGCAATTCTGGTATTTAAATTATATATAATCTAGATTTCGATTATCTTATTATTTGAGAAACATATTAAGGTATATTAAGACCTACAATGACAAATAAGCTATTTCGAAACTGTACAAGGATAAATATGTAAATAGCGACAAAGATAAAGCCTTTCTAGGGCAGCAGCCTCATTATCGTCCATCGTCTGCGCCGAAACGATTTGGAGGTGGAGGATCTGCCGCAGCCATGGCGGTCGGGTTGGGATTTCTTCTAACTGTCCGTCTCTTGATCTTCTTTCTACCCTTTTGCTTCCTTTTTCTCATCTACTCTTCTTTCCCCTCTCTCCTTTGCTTCAGGAAGAACAAGAGGATCTCCAAGGGGAAGAAGGGAGGCAAGAAGAAGGCGTGAGTTCTGGCCCCATCCATCCTTTCTTCTCTCTCTTGCTGTATCTGACGCTTTCTCGTTCTCCGGTTGACGTTTGTTAGGGTTGATCCTTTCGCGAAGAAGGATTGGTACGACATCAAGGCTCCTTCGGTCTTCAACGCGAGGAACATTGGGAAGACCCTTGTTTCAAGGACGCAGGGCACCAAGGTGTGTTTCCGCTATCGTTGTTTCTGGTTCTGCTTATGTCTGGTCGAGAAGCATTTGGTTGTTTTTTTTGGTCAAAATGAGATCTTAATGTGTCGAATGCTGAAATTGTTTTACATTTTGGATTATAAGATAATATTTCTGAAATGTATGAGCCCTTGGAGAAAGTTTTGCTTTGTCAGAGAGCAAAATTTTGCGGGATATGGGTTTCTAGTTAACTATCAGACTCAGGTGGGAGTGAGACTGCGTTGAATGGGTGCAATTCTTGGGAGTTGAACTTTGTCCATGGATGGTGTACCCATCGTCTGCTAATTTTTTTTCAGATGTTATTCTCTAAATATCAGTTCTTTTTTAAGCGTGTTGTTATGGGCTGATCAAGGAGTGTTGCTCTATTCTTATCTATGGAGGATATCACAATCTATTGTCTACACATTAGAAAATTATTTTCAAAATGTAGAAAAAAGATAATGAAGCCGGAGGGAAGGATAAATAATAAGGTATGTTTAAAACTGATTGATCCGGATGCTCCAGCTTCACTTTTTAATTCAGTGTGAATCCTACAATCATGCACTTTCAAGGGGAACTTATTTTCTCTTGATGAATTAGTCCATCAATGTTAGATATTACGAGAATTCCCACACCGGTAGAAACTAATGAGAGAAGGGTTGCACTTTGAGCTAATAAATAATACACACAATGAAATAAACATGTACTGAATATGGTTCATAGACATTTTGTTAATTAAAATGTAACTAAGTCAACTATCTGCTTTCAGTTCAGTTGAGGTTAACTGGGTGCCCTTGGGCTTCAACATGCTTTAGCTATAATATGTGTTTGTAAAACCAAGTAAGAATCGGAAGCCCACAATGTTGCAATGGATTCTTAAAGATTTTCACCATCACAAGAATTTGGAGAAGGCACAATGATATTATTGAGACTTGCATTGGTCTTCAAATATGCTTCCAAGTGTTTTGTGGATGGCATACCTCACCTTCTTGGTCGTCACACCAAATTTTTAAACAAATTGTCATTCTTGGTTTTAAGATGATATGATATCTCTATGCAGAATCTAAAGATTGAATATATCATAATGGTGATACTTCAAATGAATGCTAAAAGAATAATACATATGTGGTACTTGAATTGGATTATCAACCATACATGCCTAAATGCATAACAATGGGTTAAATTTGCGGATCTTTGAGTACATTTTTAATCCATATTTTGTGTCAAAGTGATTATTTTCTGACCATGAAGGTCCATTTTTGAAACTGGATATTTTAATTTATACAGGATTAAGTTGTTGAATTAGTTGGCTTGGCTAAGCCAACTAATTTAAATTGATTGAACCTAGGCTCTCAAAATTGAACCCAACTTTCAATTGTCTCAGGTGCATGCCTAAGTCACCCAGCGCTTGGGCTTGGGCACATGCTTGAGTCACACCTCTTTGAAGCAACTCCCCTAACCTATTTCGAGGCACTTAGGCCTCACCTTGCATCGCCCGAACGTCAAGGTGAGAACTTGAGCGCCTATTGAAAACATTGCTCTATAAGGTTTTGTCAACTAAAATGCTATTGAAGTTATAATTAATTCATTTCTCAAGCCTGAAATGATAGAGGTGAAGAGATAACCATAAAGCTTTCTTGGTATGAGCTTGTTCTTTGTAACTTAAGGCCTAAATAAAAAACAATTACACAACCCGATCATTTCCCATGTCACCTCTGATTGCCATAAGATTTGACCTTTTTTGCTTTTCATAATATACCATCTGGCATTATTTATTTGTATTGCTTGAATTTTGTGGTTTTCATCTCTAATGGTTCATTCAGGAATATGTTTGTACATTAATATTCTTGGTGTATGTGGTGAACTCAATTTTTTATTACTTAAATGTGTTGAAGATCTTTCTTGTCATCTCAGATTGCATCTGAAGGTTTGAAGCACAGAGTTTTTGAGGTTTGTTTAGCTGACCTTCAGAATGATGAGGACCAGGCACACAGAAAAATCCGGCTTCGTGCGGAGGATGTGCAAGGGAAGAATGTTTTAACTAACTTCTGGGTATGTGTCTTGTACTATTGTGCTTAACTCTTTATTTTCAACCGTCTTATTTTGTTTACTTATCTAGGGCATGGACCTGACAACTGACAAGCTTAGATACATAGTCCGAAAGTGGCAGACTTTAATTGAAGCACATGTTGATGTGAAGACCACCGACAATTACACTTTGAGGATGTTTTGTATCGGCTTCACTAAGAGACGCCCAAATCAGGTTAAACGTACGTGTTATGCCCAATCTAGTCAGATCAGACAGGTAAATTTGTCGTAAAACGCATTTGATATTTATTGTATTTATGGGGGGGACAGTTTTAGGCATGCTGTCTTACGTGGCCACAGATACGCCGCAAGATGAGAGAGATTATGGTTAATCAAGCTACAACTGGCGATCTGAAGGATTTGGTACAGAAATTCATACCAGAGGTCATAGGTAAGGAAATTGAAAAAGCAACAACAAGCATTTACCCCCTGCAGAATGTTTTCATCCGCAAAGTCAAAATTCTCAAGGCTCCCAAATTCGATCTGGGGAAGCTTATGGAGGTACTCTTATCCCTTCTTTACCTTTTTCTTTTAACATGACTGAGTGGACAATTGCAATCTGTAGGTTAATCAAATGATTTTCAATGCCCTCTTTTTCCAGTCTCGATAACAATTGCCATTTGCAGGTCCATGGTGACTACAAGGAGGATGTGGGTGTCAAGGTAGACAGACCTGCTGAAGATGTCCAGATGGAAGGTGAAGAAGTAATTGGGGCATAGATATCGAGTCTTTCTATTGCCAACATCCACATGAATGCAGTTGCTGCAGTTTTGTTTTTCCTGTTGCTATTGAGTTGATCAGTGACATTTTTGGCATTATTTCCAGTATCGGTTTGAATATCCTTTTAACTTCTAAGTTGACTTTTCTTTTAGTGGAATGGATGAACACTTCACAAACACAGAAATCATTTTTTAATATTAAATGTACTTGATGATCCATTTTATTAGCTGCAGCACGAACTATGGGTTTTTCGAATTAACTAAGATTTGAAGGTGTCTTTTATTCCTCCACAGAATTTATCCATTTGTAAGATCTTGATAGATTTCAACTATCGATTCCGAAACTAATGGTTTAGAAATTGATTCCGATTCTAGTTTAAATTAATTTTAATTTTTTTATTTTATTTAAAAATAAAATTATAATTTTTTATATTTAACTTCCACAGTATATATTCATTACTTGAGTCATTTTACCATATTATGTACTTATAGATTCTAATCGAAAAGGATTTGTTGTAAATTATCATCAAGTTCTCAATAAATAAATAAAAACTTTAAGAATGATTCTAGAAATGATGATTACTCATATGGATTTCCAGTGATATTTCTATATGGATTACCCAGCACAAATTAAATTGAAAACTAATTACACTATGGATTATTGAAAAAAAAAAAAAAAAGCAAAAAACCAAAACTAACTTCAAAGGGGGCAAAAGGCAAATAAACATCCAATATATTAAAGAAAGTTCTAAATGGAGATTATCAATAGCTACCTAGAATTTAAGTTTCTAAAGATCCTCCCAAGGCGATCTTTACATTAGTTTCATTTAGGAAATGTCTTACTCTACCAAATGGATTCTGACAAAGGTTTTCTGTAAATATATTATATTTTCATGGAAATCAATCCCCTGATGTCATTTCCTGCTGCAAACTAGTTCATTCTATCCGCAACAATAACTCATTAGCATGTAATGGCAAAGTAAATTAATCTTGCAATACTAAATAGGTTACAGATGACGAATAATAAGAGAGTAAATCTGAAGTCAAGGAAACTAATGAGTTATCACAATAATGAGAAGAGCCACGAGCTTCCCAGCATTGTCGAGCCTTTCCCTTCATGGTCGTCTGCGGATCCAGCACTCCTTGTCCTCCAACGGTAGCCGCGTCGAACATTCTCCGCGACCCAAATGGTACTCGGACGAAGCCCTTGCAAAGATGCCATACGAATCCAACGAGGTTTTGCTGCGGCGGTAGAAAAAGCTTTGGATTCGACGGGTGTCCAAAATGACGGCCGCCGTCATCTTCTTATTATCTAGAAATAAAAACAAAACAAAACTCTTACATACGATGAGCATTGGTATTTTCAAATTATCAAAATAATATTTTAAATCAAAATAAAATAGGCAATCAAGAATGAATACTTCTCGATGTTTGGTCGTTCCGGAATGGATTATTCAAGTCTTTTCGTAATAAAGCAAATGTTTTATTGATTGTTTGACTAATTGACTTCCGGTTTCTTGAGAGTGGTTGACAAATTGTTGAGTTCCTTTTTATATTTAACTTCCACAGTATATATTCATTACTTGAGTCATTTTACCATATTATGTACTTATAGATTCTAATCGAAAAGGATTTGTTGTAAATTATCATCAAGTTCTCAATAAATAAATAAAAACTTTAAGAATGATTCTAGAAATGATGATTACTCATATGGATTTCCAGTGATATTTCTATATGGATTACCCAGCACAAATTAAATTGAAAACTAATTACACTATGGATTATTGAAAAAAAAAAAAGCAAAAAACCAAAACTAACTTCAAAGGGGGCAAAAGGCAAATAAACATCCAATATATTAAAGAAAGTTCTAAATGGAGATTATCAATAGCTACCTAGAATTTAAGTTTCTAAAGATCCTCCCAAGGCGATCTTTACATTAGTTTCATTTAATCCAGCAAAAAAAAAATCACCTGTCTATAATTCTCAATAATAATTACACGGTTTTTTCATTTCAAACCAAATCAAAATCGACTCTAATCGATTCGATTCCGATTCTGATTCCTAGATTTGAAAAATTAAAACTATCGATTCCGAAACTAATGGTTTAGAAATTGATTCCGATTCTAGTTTAAATTAATTTTAATTTTTTTATTTTATTTAAAAATAAAATTATAATTTTTTATATTTTAAAATTTTATATTCTAGCCCCTTGTATGCATCTCATAAAAAAAAAAAAAAAACTTGGATCCAAAGATACTCCAAGAACTCATTAGAGGTTAGGAGCATGCAGTGACCTTCTGACATTGAAGAATATAAACTCCTTGAAGAATGTAAACTATGGTCCAGAAATTTATAGATGGATTGGCTCCGTTGACTTGTAGACTACCTTGAGATGAGATATGATGATGACAATGTTCCCAATTAATTATGAAATGTAACTATGGATTACTTAAAAATCAGATGGAATAATTCATGAGTCATCTTTAATGGTACACGTATTACTGGGTACTTGTGTTCATGGAACGAACCTCTAATTATTCGATCTAACAAAGCAGAGGACATCGAAAAAGTACACAAAATTCTCGACTCTTATAAATTAATCTATATATTTACTCGCTTCCAATATATTCGGGACATGAACACATTAGGATTGTCTAATACAGAGAGTGATCCTTACTAGTTTCGTGGCTATGCAAAGTTTATGTGATCACCACATTCTTGCATCTATCTCAAGCTTAAATATGCACCGTAATTAGATGCGGCGAACTAGAAACATGAGGCTGTTCTTCCCACTAGATTTTGACCTGGTCTTTCTCGAATGATGGCATCAAACCTGCCACAGAATTGACCAGCTGCATGAATGGTCATCGCTGTTTTTGTTGCATGCCACCATTTCCGAAGGCTAATCCTGTAATCATCTGGGAACGACCATTACATCTCCTGAAGACAAGGAAGGGGAAAGCAGACAACACATTCTTGCATGGCACAGGGTGTTACCATCTACAACCCCTGTGCAGGGAGGCGCAATGCCGAAGATATATAGAAGCCAAGCATTAGCCAGATTCCTCGAGGTGAGATCTCTGCGGCATCTTCATCTCTGTTCAATTCCAGCAGAGCTCATTCTCGGGCCATATCCGTACAAGTTCCCAAGCTCTTCGTTTGATCCTTGAAACAAGTTCGTCTCTTCTCGTTTAGGTATTGCATGCATTCCTCAAGCTTGTAAGATTTCCCTTTGATTTTGATGACATTTGCTCTGTTTACCATCTACAACCCCTGTGCAGGGAGGCGCAATGCCGAAGATATATAGAAGCCAAGCATTAGCCAGATTCCTCGAGGTGAGATCTCTGCGGCATCTTCATCTCTGTTCAATTCCAGCAGAGCTCATTCTCGGGCCATATCCGTACAAGTTCCCAAGCTCTTCGTTTGATCCTTGAACAAGTTCGTCTCTTCTCGTTTAGTCTCGTTGATCAAGGAAAGGGTAGTTCTTGTCCCTTAACATTCCAGGTATTGCATGCATTCCTCAAGCTTGTAAGATTTCCCTTTGATTTTGATGACATTTGGCTCATAATTTAGAATTAGATGAGATTTAACTGATGCACAATTGCGATCCCCGTGAAGGGAAGAGGAGGAGAAGAAAAAGCTTGCGCATGGCAGATCAGAGGTGGGAGATGAGCATCCATAGGTGTTGCCCGCAGCCACCGCCAGTCCTAAGTTTAGCTGCTACCAGCAACAACTGCGAGAGGCTGGCCAAGCACAGCTGCTGCATGGCTGACAACCTGACCAGGGATCTACTCCACAGGCTCTTCGCCGACGGATACCGAGCTGATGTCTGCGTCTACACCAACGACGGCATCATTCTGGCCCACGCCAGCATTCTTGTACGTCCCCTTCCTCCATCTTCCCTGTCGAGAATCGAAGCACGGTGTTCTTCTGGTTGGTTCGACGTTTCTTTGTGATGAACAGGGCATGGCTTCGCCGGTGATCAAGACCATGCTGAAGCAGTCCAAGAGAAGGGGAGGGCGTCGGAGGGCGATCTCCATCCGCGGTGTTCCTCACAATGCCGTCCGCATCTTTCTTCGCTTCCTCTACACATCATGGTAACAGCTTACACACTGCGACTCGGAATCGCTGGACCCGTTGATATCTTGTGTTTGTTCTGATAGCTACGTGGAGGAAGAGATGAACGAGTTCGTGCTGCATCTGCTAGTGCTGTCGCATGCATTCGTGATCCCATCGTTGAAGATGGTGTGCGTGCAGCAGCTGGAGAGAAGCCTGCTCACCACGGAGAACGTGGTGGACGCGTTGCAGCTCGCGAGGCTCTGCGACGCGCCCCGCCTCTGCCTCCTCTGCCACCGGTTGATAGTGAAGCAGTTTAAGGAGGTGTCTGCTTCCGGGGGATGGAAGGTGATGAGGCAGAGTGACCCCGTGCTCGAGAAGGAGCTTCTCGAGTCGGTGACCGATGACGATTCGGTAAGCTCCTTCGGCACACTTTATCCTTCTCGTTTTAGCTCTCAAGGTCGATGAACACCTACCTGGTTCTGATTACCAGAGCAAGATCGAGAGAGTGCGGAAGATAGAGGAGAGGAAGATCTACCTGCAGCTGCACGAAGCGATGGAGGCGCTGGTCCACATCTGCAGGGACGGGTGCCGCACCATCGGGCCTCACGACAAGGTTCTGAAGCAGAACGCGGCGCCCTGCAACTTCCCCGCCTGCAAAGGCCTAGAAGCGTTGGTCCGCCACTTCGCCGGCTGCAAGAACCGAGTGCTCGGTGGCTGCACCCACTGCAAGAGGATGTGGCAGCTTCTCGAGCTCCACTCGCGGCTGTGCTCGCAGGTGGACGGGTGCAAAGTCCCACTTTGCAGGTAGTAGGTAACCCACTCATGGTCATCGGTCCATTCCTTTAGAGGACTCCTCCTTCCATGCTGACGGCTTGTGGTTGCAGGCATTTCAAGGAGAGGTTGAGGCAGCAGAGCAAGAAGGACGAAGTGAAGTGGAAACTGTTGGTGAGCAAAGTGCTGGAGGCGAAGGAATTCTCGCGGGCACGCGTTCACTCGTCGGTGGTGGTGGTGTGCACGCAACCCCAGCTCACGTTTCATTGACCTGTCACGGCTCTTCTTTTGGAAGAGCACGATGAACTGTAGATGAATGCAATATAACTTGCAGGAAGGAACGGACTCCTGGTTGAGCTGCCATGGTGAACTCACCGTGTCGTAGTTGTGACCTACTTGTATGACAAACAAGCAACATAGAACGTATAAGAAACATAAACGAAAGGAGCTAAGTTGTTACATCAAGGCTGTTTGATTTGGGTCACATAAATCATGCCAGCTGCAATTACAAGCGAAATATCCTATGCTACATGGAACTATAGCACCTTTACTTAACACCAAAGAGAAAAGATATATATATATATATATATATATATATATATATATGTATGTATATATATGTATATGTATGTATATACATATATGTATATACATACATATACATATATACATACATATATATATATATGTGTATATATATACAATACATACATATATATATATATGTGTGTATATATACACATATATACACACACAAATATATATATATATATATATATATATATATATATATATATATATATATATATATATATATATATGTATATATTAAAGGTGCTATTAATATTAAAGGATTTTTTTTTGATACCTGACAAAAAACACATTATTTTTTCTCCTACACTTCTCTGCACCAAAGCCATAACTTGGTATCTCAAATAACCTGGAACCTGTCAAGAAATGTAAAATCATTTCATCAACCCTAATATCCCAATTATATTTACAATAAATAAAGAAGGCTAATATCCCAATATATAGCCTATATTATTCTGATGCATAATTTGGCATGAATGAAAAGGAAATTTATGATAAAAATTTTCTAATATGAAAATGCTTCAGGAAAAATAAAATTACGTGAATAAAAATAGTTATTAATTTAGTGTCAGAGTAATTTGGAAGTAAGACAACAATTATATTTCTGTTCATCCATATTATATTTTGTAAGACAGCAATATTAAAAGAAGTAAGAACTAGAAATCATTTGCACAGCTCTTCAAATTTCAATGTATCATTTGCACAAGCCAACTTTATTTTGAGCAAATTCCAATTCATCACAAGTTCAAGATTATATATGATCCCCAGACATAACATCATCTGAAGTTGGGTTTCCCACTAACCCTAAATTTAATGCTCTCAAAATTATCTGATTAACAGTTACAAATTCCTAGTTTTACATGTTATGTTTGTGCAATAATATTTGAAATGGTTTTCTCATTTATTAGGATCGTTACTTTTCTACATGAACAGTGAATTAACGTTTTTCTTGGTCGATCGAGAGTTGAGCTTTTGAGCTCTTCTTTTTCTCGTCTTTTTATTCTCTCTCAACAATCCAAGTCGAACTCACAAGACCCCAATGAGCACAAAGTTTTGTCGAGGTGACAACACTACAAACACACAGTCCATGCTGAAAGGGTGACCCGAACTGCTCCTACGACAAAGGTGAGCTTGTAAACATGTCTTAAGCCCTTTCCCCACTTCATATTTTGGCTTTTGTAAATCACCAATAACCCTAAAACCATTCTACATTTTATGTGTTGCATTTAACTCGCACCTAAATTTTTAGTTGTATGTGGGACTATATATGCTATTTACAAGACAAATATACAAAAAATTATTTGGATGTTATTAGAAACGTATCTTCTTTTTGTTCTATTTCTTGACACTCTTATATGTTGAATGATCATTTTTGATGTTGGATTTAATTTATTTTATTGTAGATATTTTTTTGTTGTAAATAACAAAAAAAAAGAAAAAAAATGCTTGAAAACTTTTACAACTCACCAATGTTTATTATCATATTCTTTTCCTTCTTTTTTTAAATGAACAATTTTGAGGTTCCAAAATCAAACACCCATTTTTGCTACATCACCATTATATTCATTCCAATAAGCAGATGATGTTTCAACTTGTCTTATATTGCTAAGCTTTATAGCTATTTATTGGTTGGAAAGCAATACTGTTTTTTTTCTGATCTGAATCCGAACCCTATTAATTATTTAACTGTCTCAATTTAAATCTAACTCAATTATATATTTTCAACATCAAATTCAATTTAAGTAGACACGAGTATATATCCGAAAGAAAATAAAAGACCTCATGTCATTGTTATTTAATGATAATACCACCTGATATAGCATTTATAAAATTTATCTTTTTTTTAACCCAAATTCAATTATTTGGATATTCGAATCCGAACTAAGATTCTATTTTTTCTATCCAATATAAAGAATTCCCATCGTCTGAATAATTACCAAAAAATCATTTCCTTGAATTAGAAAAGTAAAACTACACAAGTAAAGAGAGGAAAACACAACAGAATTCACAACCTAATAACAAATTGAAGGCTATTTTATTTGATGCAAGCTTGTTTGTTTGCGTACAATACCTCTCGACCATTACATATGTGGATGTAAGGCACTGCACAAACTCTATAAATGAGCCACTGCTTTCCTTTCATCTCTCAGGCCTCCTCTTCCTCCTCCGACTGTCCTTCCTACCCTCGACATGGAGCCTCTCACCATACTCGCATGCACCACCGGAGTGATCGGACAGATCGCCATCTGTGTCCTCCGCTTCAAGCCGGCCTTCAACTTCGCCCGGCGGCTCGTCGACTGCCTTCAGCACCCGCGCCCCCCACCTCCGCGCGCCGTCACCACCGAGGCCATCATGGACGCCGTCCACGAGTTGCGTGGCTCTCGGAACTAAGCTGTACCAAAGAACGAACAGGCCATGCATGTTCCATGCCACCACAACTCCAAGGAACGAGTCGAAGACGATCATGTTGTGCATGCCTGTTGAGACTCCCATGCACGTCGTTTGCTGCATAAGTAGTGTTGCTTTCATCTTTAAAGAATATTAGGTTGGAGAAGGCCAATGAAGTTACTTACTCATGCTCACTAAGAGTTTGTGACCAACAAATGTAACCAAATCAATTGATGGTGCTCTATTTGACGAGAACATGAGAATTAATATTTCCAGTTTGAGACCAACAAATGTAAATGTAGCTTCCAATCACTCTCCTCTCTCTATTGGATTTGGTCACTTTCCTAGAAAGACAAAAAAACCTCATGCATTTTAAATTTGATCTCCATTGGCTCCTTAATAATATGATTTCAAATCATCTGTTAAACACACCTGAGCCAACATTCACAGTGGAAAGGATGGCTCCCTCTTCCACAAGGGCCTACATTCTCTACTTAAGATTTGGCTGAACTCCAAGGGCAAAAACTTAGAAAACCAAATCAAGACCAACCATGAAAGGATTCTCCACCCTAGAGCAGTAGGACTCCCTGATCACCTGATTCTGAGTTCCTTAAGCTGCAAACTCTCTCCAGTAAGTTGTTTGCCCTTCATAGACAATGACATATCAAATGGTAGACTAGATCGAAAGCTCAATGGATCAATGAGGGGAATAAAAGCATTAGATATTTTTAGAGTATGTGCTCCCTTAGAAGATGGAAAAATTAGATTTGGCTCATCAAAACCAATGGCTCTCCTGATTGCTTAGACACTAACTCTATTCTTTCCCTCTTCGCAGACTGGTACGCTACCATTTGCCAACTCCCTAGTCGAGACTCAGAGCTCTGATTATGTCTCCTTTACTAGGTCTTTCTCGTTTGTTGAAATCAAACTAGCTCTTTCCCAGATGGGGGTTTGGCAAGATAATATGCTGGCCTCCTTTACTGACTTTTACTCCCGAGCCACCTTTTCCTAAAGTTGGGGCCACACTTTGGTAGTCTTTATTCCTAAAACAACTAGTGCTGCTTACATCAAGGATTTTAGACCCATTGCACTGTGCAATATGATCTACAAAATCCTTACCAACTATCTTAAATTATATATAAACAAGTTGATAAGTCCCAAACAATTTACTTACTTTTATCAAAGGTAGAAACATTCATGATCATATCTTTATAACTATGGAGCTTGTTCATGCTATGTGCTTATCCAAGGATAAAACTTTATATGTCTTTCTAAAGTTGGATCTAGAAAAAGCTTGTGATTTGATTTCTTGGGAAGCGACCAAAACCTCTTAAAATCTCATAAACTTTTTTCCTAAACTCGTTAATAGGATTACAGCATGTGTTGCCTCCCCTATCTTTGCTTATTTGATCAATGGTGAGCACTCAAATTGGTTTAAGAGTAATCATGGGACAAGGGAAGGAGATTCTTTGTCCCTCACCTATTCATAATTGTTCAGCAAATCCTCTTTTATGTTATTATTGCTAAAGTTATGAAAAGAAGGGAGTTAATCCTTTTTCAATTGATGACACCCTGCAATATTAAAGGTATTAAAATTTCTCATCTCATATGCACAGATTATCTCCTCATAGCCTTTAAAGCCAATTTCAATTCCTACTTCGGAGTGCTTAAAATCTTGAAAATCTTAGAATCCCTTATTTATCTTAAAGTCAACCTTGATAAATCAAACATTTACTTCTCTTCCCATTAAAGCCTAATGACTAAGCACTTTATATGCTCTAACCTAGGTATCAAGGAGGGCAACTGGTTGCTAAAACATTCTTTCTCTAAAGGTCGATTGTAAGATATGTATCAAAGCACCTTGATTGATAAGGCATTGGGAAAAATCTAAGATTGACACAAGTCCCTCCTATCCCGAGCTGGCAAACTAGTCATCATAAACTTTGTTATTAAGTTACTATCTACTCAAATCCTCCTTAATTGGTAAACTCATTTCTATGTTTTCTAAATTATCTAGAGACTTCTTTTAGAATTATAATCCAAAGAGCAAAATAAATCTTATCAATTAGAATATCATGACCTTGGTATTCATAATCTTCTAGTAGTTAAGAAAATCTTAACTCTCATGACATCCTTTGAGTTCAAATATTTTTGACTAAATATAAAAACTTACAGTCCTTCCCAACTTAAACAGAACATCCACTACTTACGAATTTATTCATAAGTTGATCAATAATATCAAGGATGAATTCTGAAAAATCAATGAAAATGAAAACAACATTGATATTTGAGAGGACCCGTCCACCTTTCTCCTCACTCCAATGATGATTTCTAGGCTTAGACTAGCACTCTATCAAATAGTACATAATAAGTAATACCCATAGGTACCTCCTCTTCAGATATTACACTCCTGAGGAAGCTTGATAGGGTTGAAAGGTGATTTGGTGTCTTAGGATTGTTCCCAAAATCAAGATATGCTTATGAAACTTTCTTAGAATCATTTTCTATTTTCAACTACATATATGTTATTATATATTATCAACAAGACTCGTGTTATGTTTATCATTTGCATCTAGACTATTCTTTAATATAATAGTATAGTTTTACCTTTGCTCAATGGATTGGGTTTTGCTGCCTGATTCTCAAAATTCATAATATATTAAGCGGGTGGAAAAGGCCTTGAGGATTTAAAGAATCCGATCCGTTATCATCTAACAAACTAAGAAAACTATTTCCTTGAATAGATCAACAAAACCACAGAAGTTGAGTGAAAACCAAATATAATTCACACCTAATAGCAAGTTAAAGGCTTTCTATGTGGTGCCAACTTGGTTGTTTGTGGTCTTACATGGTAGGCAGTGCAGACATACTACAAATGAGGCATTACTACCCACTCTACACCCACTGCATTCCTTACATCTCTCAGGCCTCTCCCTTCTCCTCCTCCTACTACATTCTCCTTCCTCCTCTCGACATGGAGCCTCTCACCATACTCACATGCACTGGCGGAGTGATTGGGCATATTGTTATCATCGTCCTTCGTTTTAAGCCCGTCTTTGACTTCGTCTTATGGTTGATCGATTGCCTTCAGAACCCGCACCCTTCGTCTTTGCAGGTCATCACTGCCGAAGCCATCATGGACGCTGTCCACCAGCTTTGGCTCTCAAGAGTGAGTTTTTGGAAGGATCGATGGCCAAGTGATGATCCATGCCACCTTAGCTTGAATAAATGGATCCAAGCATGTAGTTTCGGATGCTTTGGAGGAAGACGATGACAATGTGTGTTATTTGCTACGGAAGTTATGATTCTATGCTTCTTTTCTTTGTCCGTGATTTGAGCCAATTGAACACAAGTTGATGTACGACTGCGTGTTTTAAACTTGAGAAGAGAAGTTTGTTCTTCTGTTGAGAAACATAAGAGTATTAGGTCGATATCGATAGAAGTTTTTATTGAAATATCATAATTATCTAATTTATATCAAAGAATCGGAACCAAACCGGTTTCTATATGGTTTTGGTTTTCATTTGCTCCATAAATTAATCATTTGGAAGTCTAGATTCATCATTTGGAGAGATATTTGATTGTTTAGGTTTTCCATTTTTCTAGCAAGTTCAAAATTGAATTGAAATTGAACCACTATAATTTAGTATGATTCAGTTTGAAACCACCAAACTATAGACCCGATTTGGTTTTGATTCAAACTGACCCACTATAATCAAGTCTGATGGATTGATACATAAAATTATGATTTAAGCATTCCTCATGTTTCTATTAAGGTATCTAAGTTGATTATGTTCGAATTCACATGTGAACGTCATATATGTCATTTTTTGTAATAAAAATATTTTATATTTTTTTAAAAAAACATCTCCTCTAATATAATTTTGATGCGATGAAACTATTCGATAAAACTAAACCCAAATATTATTCGAGTCTATCAGATAAATTGATATAAAACTAAATTCAAATACCATTTGGGATGTTTTAAAATAATAAAATTATTTTAAAATTGGGGATGTAGCTCAGATGGTAGAGCGCTCGCTTAGCATGTGAGAGGTACGGGGATCGATACCTTGCATCTCCAATTTTTTTTAGAAGAAGTAATTTATAGTGGTCATCATGATGGACCTTAATCTTGGTTCATGTTCCAAGTTAATGATCTCCAAATTTTTTTTAAAAGAAGTAATTTATAGTGGTCATCGTGATGGACTGAGAAGTAATTTATAGTGGTCATCGTGATGGACTTTAATCTTGGTTCGTGTTCCAAGTTAATGAACAAAGCATCCAAAATAAGAAAATTATTTAAAATGATACTGTTTAGAAAACATTGAACATGATAGTCAAGAGAGATAAAATTATATATATATATATATATATATATATATATATATATATATATATATATATATATATATATATATATATATATATATATATATATATATATATATATATATATATATATATATATATATATATATATATAAAGGTTTCGCAGATTTGGAAGTGGTTGAGTCCTAGTACATAATTATTTGTAAAATAAGTATATATCATTTCTAGAGGAGAAAAAAAAATCATAATATGAACATGTGTTTGAAAGTGGTTGGATCATGGTATCATAGCATGTCTTTTGTAACTATCTCAAGTAGTGAAAGTATTGAGGGTGTCATAGTAGAGATTTGAAACTATAATTTCTTAGTTCATCATATTGTTGGTTTTCTATATATATTATAAATATGTTTATGTAATGGTACTCTCTCGATCATATTTTTATTGTCATCTCTGTTAAACTTATCCAAATGTTTATGACCTATGCTAACCGACATGAAGAATGAATAATTTGGGAACGTGAAATTTGTTTAAGTAAAACCTTTGTAAATAATTTTATAAAATTGGGGATGTAGCTTAGATGGTAGAGCGCTCGGGGATTGATACCCTACATCTCCAAATTTTTATTAATTTATAGTGGTCATCATGATGGACTTTAATCTTGGTTCGTATTCCAAGTTAATGAACGAAGCATCCAAAATAATTTTATTACTATTATACTATATTTTAACACAAATAATTATTTTTAATATGCAGGCAAATCTAAAATGATAATTTTCTTAGAAAATATTCACATTTGGGTATTTTTCAATCAATACCCCTATTTTATTTTTAAAAAATAACATCTTAAATTTAAAAAATACTTAAATTACCCCTCAAAGTTTTTTCACTTGTTATAGTGTTTTGACTATCATAGTAAAAATATTATAAGACCTTACTCGAAGGTATAGTAAAAGATTTAAATAGATTCTAAATCCAAACTGAATCAATCGTAAGTCTAAAAATATAGTATTGTAATAGTCTATGAGCAATGGTTACTAAAAGGACATACATAATATCATGTCATGTATAGTATTTTTTTAATAATATTTATAATATTTTAATATCTTAATAAAATACTATAACTACTATTGAAAAATACTATAAACGAGAAAACACTATAACAGTTGAAAACTAATAAAAAAATATTATAAAAATTTAGCTAGAAAATTTTTGAAGGATATTTTAGATATTTTTAAAATTAAAATTAAAATTATTGCTTAAAAAAATAAAAAGGATTTTTTTGAAAAAAAATTAAAATATGAGTATTTTTTATAAAAGCAGTCACTTGATAAAAATAGATAAATAAAATAAATAAGTTATAACAAGCCCCGACCTCGTCGGCTCCGTCCGTGTCCTCTGTGCCCTAAATCCTGCTCGCCGCGGTCCGCTCACAGCCCAACCGTCTTCCGCCGCCACCCTCAACGGCGGCGTTCACCACCATCCTGTTCCTCCTCTGTTAGAAGTCGCTAGAAGCTCAGTGTGCCACCGAAAGAAATCCTGCATGATTAGTATTGAACTGTAACAAATCAACTCATTGCATCGGATGGGACTCTCCTTAACATCGTTCTTTCTTGCGCTTACCTTGTTCACTTCGCAGTTTGAAAGGTGTGATCGGGACTTGAAGGTTTCGTTTCTTCTTCATTTGATCGATCGGAGCAGTGAGCAAAGATGAGGAAGTTGAAGTTCCACGAGAAAAAGCTCCTCAAGAAGGTCAATTTCATCGAGTACAAACGCGAGGGCGGCCACCGAGAAGCCCTCGTCACGCGCCGTTACCACCTCACGGAGAGAGATGACTACAAGAAGTATATCGTTCTCTTTCGTCTCCCTTAATTTTTGGCAGCAAGGTTGCTCTTTTGGTTGATATTTACAGGAATTCTTTTTTCGATTGTTAGGTATTCGAGTATATGCAGGATGGTGCAGAAGCTAGTGCACGTCTTGAAGCAAATGGATCCCAGAGACCCTTTCCGTATCGAGATGACAGATGCCCTGCTGGAAAAGCTGTAAGTCCATTAGATGACCGAGCCTTTTCTTTGTTTAAGATGCTATGATTAATTTCTCTTCCTCGTAGAAGTTCTATGAATTGGTAATTTTGGAAAGTGGGTTCTTCATGATTTGCTTCAATGCTCATTGTGAGTTTTTTTCTTTGCTAGAATTGACTGTATGTGTAAGTGATCAACTTGTTATTGCATGTCTCTTTGGTCCTCTCAGAAGGCTGTCCTCTCATAAAGCCTTCTGCAGTTGGAGACTAAAAGCTTCCTTAGGACTGTGACTATAGGTATCCAAACATGAATGCTTTTGATTGGTATTCTGTATGATGCACTGTACATATCAGCAGGGTTCTACTTATATATTGTGCTTGCTTTTTCCTATGAATAAAATAAATAGATGCTTCCTACTCTCAGTTGTGTCAATTGCTTGTTAAAATTACTTCTTAGAAATTCTTCTTAGAAGAATTGTTGAGTTGTTTCTGATTGTTGCAGACTGAATGTCATATCGATTCTACTCAAGAGGAGAAAGCCATTACCTTGTTAGTGCCTCATCTTTTTTTTTTTTTTGGAGAATCAGTTTCTCCATTCAATGAGACTGGATAATGTTCATATGCTGATCAAGTGATGATAACTCACGCACAAACTTTTTTCTGACAAATGTTTTAGAATGTTTTTTTTTCTCTGTGGAATCTAGAACTCCTTCTTCCTATCCCTTCTTTTTTCTTTTTGCTTTCTCTGCTGATCTTGTCATTTTGCTGCAAGATCCAATCTGGTTAATATCGATCAGCTCTCAGTATAATTCTAGTGGTTTCACTGGTGAATTTGAGGAGGCTGAGATAGAATTCTACCATAGTCAATGCCATGAACCATGTAAGTTGGTGCTGTTAATCCACATACAAATGGCTTCTGAAATGGATGAGTACAAGTCTAGGTGACAGATTTTGCCTGCATTATTGAAGACAGCCAAGAAAGGGATCGGGGCAATCTTTGATGGGGCTTATCAGATGTTCAAGTTAACAGCTGAATGAAGTATAGAGTGAGAAGGAATCTGTGGTAGCACATTCTAAATCCCATACTGGTGGTAGAGA
Source organism: Musa balbisiana (assembly GCA_004837865.1). Lineage (NCBI taxonomy): Eukaryota > Viridiplantae > Streptophyta > Magnoliopsida > Zingiberales > Musaceae > Musa > Musa balbisiana. The sequence goes on along the minus strand of CM017193.1, from coordinate 31,430,393 downwards.
GGCCCTCTTTATATGAGGTTTTCTGACCTGTTATATTCAAGGAATCTGAGGTCAAATGTGATCTTCTCAAGGTTCCTGAACTGACTGTCATGTCTGGATTTGTTGTTGAATCCACGTGCCAGCTTTAATTTATTCTCTTGTCAACCTAATATTGTCCACTTATTGCATAACCTAACATTCGTATTTGGTTAATACTAGTAATTCTGGTATATGCTTATGCTCTGATCAAGATCCCAAAATTTTTGAGGTTTTAGACACAGATGAGCTAGCTTTGCTTGAATAATGTGATGCCATTAGCTAGGGGGAAATCAGACTGGACATTGATTGGATATCACGAAAGCAGATATGTATTAACATGTACCAGTTGACATGAATATCGATGTGGAGTCAGACACTAAATGTTGAAACCATAATTGTTCAAATAAAAAATTAATGTGAACATGCATTGTACATATGTAGACTTGGATTCAGGATACATCTAGAATGATGCAGATATGGGTATTCCATGAATTTGATAGGAGTATCACTCATTATTTAAGCAACAATTCTCATTGATGTTCCTTGGATAGGAACACCAAAAGGCATATGTTGGGGTAAAAAGAAGAATAAGAAAAAAAAGTAAAATGCTTTTACATAAACTGGTCAAATAGCCAACTTCTGTATCAGTTAAATAGACAGTTTTAAAAGGTATATTTAGAGATTCAGATATCTGGATATGTATAGAGTTTAACTCATATGTGGATTAATATCTGGAAAGTTTAGAAAGCAAAATTTGGATATTATTATGGTTATGTGATAACATGTTTGTGATGTTTTCTGATGCTATTGGAATATGGAGGTAAATTTGATGGACATTGTCCAACCCACTCTCACTCTTAAGAGGAACATATTCGGCAGCCAGGAACTATTATGTGGTGATGGTAATTATTTGAATAAATAATTAAAGGGAGAAGATTAATCCTGGAGTTTAAATGGTGTAGACTTCATTTGTCAGGTGACTCGGGTTAGTTTTTTAGTTTAATGATATCATAATTCAGTTTGAACCGAAAAAAAAAGAATTTAGTTTGACCTTTTCTACAACTAAGATGTAAAAATTATTGCCAACCTATATTGGCCAACAGAACTTACCAGGGCCTAGAATCTGTATAGTTGTTTATCTTCTTCAAGGAAAGAGTTGACTAGGGAGCATTCTTGGTTATTAAGAATCATAAAAGACTTTGTATTATAAGATGAAAACTAGGAAGTAACAATTGATGACTATAGTATGTGATGTTTTATTTGGGTTCACTAAAGACAGCAATTCAAGGCAATAAGTCGGGCACGTGTCATCTTAGTAATCAAATGCCATCCTATTTACAACTAATATATTGTATTTCATGGTTTACTTTGGCTACAATATATGCTTTCTTTAGGATGGTGTTTATCATACTTCAGTGCTTTTGTGGAATTGGTCTAACAAATTCGATTATTTACATTTTGATTAATCTAAATTGTTTCCTGTGCTGCAGTTATAATATGGGTGTAATCTCAACAAAAAAGAGCTTGGCCAAGTGTGACAAACTCTCAGTTAGTTCCTTCTGTAGGTATACATCACGTTTTTACTTGAAATCAGTATGGAAGCTTTCTATTCTACAAATTGGACTTGTTTGAGTTTACAAACAAACACACACACACAATAACATTTACAAATTGGGCACACCTGAGTTCCCATCTCATACCCAATCAATCTGGGAATGTGGATGTAGATGAGGTAGCTTGGCTTATCAATACCTATCAATGAGATAAACCTCATAATAACTATGCTATAGCTGTTTCTCATTGGTGGATGTTTAGGTTTCATCAATTGTAGCTCACATGTTCTCAACACGTGAGCCAATTTCTCATGTTATTTCAGTGGAGAAGAACCACATTTGCGCAGCTTAGGCAGTTCTGTTGTTGCAGACGCAGGCTGGCTACTGTTTTGGTGTACCTAAAGTTTGCTGAGCATCTAAGGGAGGCTGTAACATACATCGAACAAGGCCACGTCCGGGTAGGGCCAGATGTGGTGACAGATCCGGCATTTCTCGTGACAAGGAACATGGAGGACTTTGTGACCTGGGTGGATTCTTCCAAGATCAAGAGGAAGGTGATGGAGTATAATGAGAGGTTGGATGACTACGATGTGCTGAATGCTTAAGTTGTCTATCTCGTATCCATGGGGTAATCGTCATCTGTAGTACCTGCAATGCGCTGATAAGTTGAGGATTAATGCTACTGAGTTCCTTCAAACCTCTTTTCATCTTCTCGCTTGCTGAGTTCTAAGTTGACAGTCCACTACAAAATGAACCATTTCCCAGAGTACAAAAGAGATGCCAACTCAGGTGGCCAAGCTTCCCTCTAAGAGGAAGAAGTCTTTAGCATACTCACGAAGCGATACATATCGAACTCTATCAACAAGAGGAAAAATATCTCCGATTCTATCTATAGGGGTTGAGTGCTTGCATTCAGAGCACATTTCACCCCTCCCTGTATTGTCAACGTTTTAGTTGATCAATGGTTCCCATTCTCCATGACCAATACCGAACATGATCAGCACATATTCCAAGCTCGGAATGACACTAAGCAGACGATTATATTACTATTTCCAGCAAAAAAATTAGATCGCGTGTACCCGAACCACCGTAGTCTTACAAGAAATTACGTGCACTCCATTGGACCAATCCTGCTGCTTTCGCCACAAGAATTCTTAATTATTCTCTCAATTCTATCTATAAATCTCTTAGGCATGCAAGAGACGCACACAGTTTATCGCGTAGCATGCAAGACAAACTGATGAGGGTAGTTCTCCCGGCCTGGTTGAGATAGAATATCTAATCCAATTATCCAGTTTCAGCTGAGTTTGTTGAACAATGCTATCCAACATAGAAACCGGAAGCCTTGAAAGGGCAATCATAGTATCCCAAACATATTTTAAATATTGTAAATTCTAGGTATTTGATTGGGATGTGAATTCAGAAATAACCGAGGTTCTATTCTATGCTTATCTTTTACTAATGTCAGAAAATACTGTACCCATTTGATTCGCATTATATCAAACTCTACAAAATTATATCGAGATATCTTTAAGTTTTCCTAAACAATTCTAATTATATCTCTAGAGGATGCTCGAAGGATATCTCCTCTAATATTCGAGGGGCCATCGGGTAAAATATTAAGGGCATTTCTCTTTCGAGGAAAAGCAAAAACAGAAGAGACCTTTCGTCATGTCGATAGCCATTCAAACAACATTAACAACGAATTAGATGACCTCTAAGGTAAGGGAGAGAGTTTTCTAAGCAAGTGACCAACAAGGAAGCAAGTCAACGGCTCTCTCTACTCTCATAGCTTTTCCTCTTCAAAACAAAACAAACTAATCTGAAAATTTATAGATTGTATCAAACATAGTAGGGTTGAAAAAGGTACCTCCAACCATTTTGATAGGATATGTTTTGGATCCCGGTCACATCACGACTCACACTGCATCACGCCCCTACCAAGTCAGCATGAGGGGTGCTTCCTCGCATCGAGTCGAAGCCCGTATAAGAAGGCGCCCCATCGGCGAGTCCCGTCACTCGGGGGATCGGTCGTCACGCCAAATCCATGTACGACTGATCTTCAGACAACAATATAAAAGCCCTTGATCGGTATCTGTCCAGGAGAGACGGAAAAAGGAGAAAAAAAAGACCATTGACTTAATCTACGAGACCCACTAATCTAATATGCTTGGGTAGTTGGATGAAGATCTAATACCTAATAAGGTATGATCTATTAAGGTTAAGTTAACATGGGGCTTTTATAAATAAGAGGGAAACAAAGGGCTATAAGCTAGACCATTTTTAGCTGTCACTTTCTATTCTCCTCTCCCCCTCTCCTCCTCAGCCAGCAACTCATGTTTGGAGTGCATGTTCAGCAAGAAGGGTTAGTCCCTTCTTGATTACATGGTGTGCACAACAAGAAGATTTAAGCAGTGATTCGAGAAGCGTCTTCGCAACCGTACTATGTGGATCACCTCTAGAGAGGAGGATAGTTGACCTTCTTTATCCTTACTCATAAATATATAGATTTTTAGGGTTATATGATCTCTCTAAGTAACATATCTTTCTTATACGTGTAATTTTTGGTTTCATGGGTTTTTGCGCACCAATCTTCACATGATGACAATAGACTGTTTTTATGTGAAAATTTGAGATTTTTCTTTCTGTTTTTTCCATTGCACATGTAATCTTTTTGAATATGTTTCAAGAAAACCATGTTGGTTCCTTCACCCTAGTTTGACCTTAGGAACTTTAGGAAATATATCTTTCTTGAACCCACCACCTTTTGTTGTCCATTCCCTAATGCAACAAACATTGCCGGGAACCCCCCGACCAGGGCCTGTGTGCAAGAACTCGGCCACCCTCGAAGGCACGACCATCTCGATCGAGAGACGTGCTCCCGAAAGACAGCGACAACGCCCCGACCCCTGATCCTACCGACTTCAACACTTCTTCCAACCAACCGAGAGATGCGTTCCCAAAAGACGGCATCAACATTCCGACCCCTGATCCTATCGACTTCAACACTTCTTCCAACCAACCGAGAGACGCGTTCCCAGAAGACAATGCCAACGTCCCGACCCCTTATCCAGCTGGCTTCAACACTTCTTCCAACTGACCGAGAACTCCGGACATCGACCCGTGGACCAAACCATGCTAACTCCTCGGTCACGGAGCATAAGTTCATTAACATTTTTGGCGCTAAAAGGAGGGCCCGATACTTGCACCTCGGCCGAGCAAACTCGCTCCCGAGTCATACACCTCGGTTATGAGCCCTTAGCTCCCCTACGAGAAGGAGCACTGATAAGGTCATTTAGTCCCACATTGGTTGAGGAGTATGAGAACCAATAGCTCATAAGTCCGCTAGGTCTCCCTTACCATCTAAAGTACTTTTTGGAGTTCACATGTTTCGAAAGGACAAAACCGTGTAGGTACACCCATCGTCCAAAGTAGACAATTCCTTGCGAGCCTACGGGTTACGCTGGCCGATCCCTTATCATATTTAACATAGATGACATAACATCACGAGATTCTATTCATCAATTAAACTCTGGTTTAACTTCTAAGTACCGATGAATCGGAAGGGTAAGTATATCTTATGAATTTATTTATCTCAAAAAGATGACATTGGGAAAAAAAATGCTAGTCATGCATTAAAAATGTAAATCAATGAATTTATGTATTTAATATATTTATAATAGTTTGTCCGATTATGTTAAGAATGTTGAGATAAATGTTTAAAATTATTAGGAAAGTTAAGAAAAAATATTTTTATTCATAACAATCAATCAATTGTCATTTGGATGAAAGATAAAATGAGAATTTATAGTTATCTCATAATGATAAGAGAAGAATTTGTAGTTACCTCATAACGATAAGAATTTGTAGTTACCTCATAATGATAAGATAAGAATTTGTAGTCACCTCATAATGATAAGATAAGAATTTGTAGTTACCTCATAATGATAAGAGAAGAATTTATAGTTACCTCATAATGATAAAATGAGAATTTGTAGTTACCTCGTAATGATAAGAATTTATAGTTACCCCATAATGATAAAATGATTAATATTAGTGATAAGAAAAGAGACAAAGATAAACTTAAAAAGATCGATAAATAAAATTTTAATATCTCTACAGTAACAAAAGATTCATATGACTTTTTATATCTCTATAGTAACAAAAGATTCATATAGTTTCCTCAAATAGTTGGGACTTACAATTTTATTATTATTATAATTTGATTGTGATTACATCAAACTCACTTGTTAAGGTTGATGGTTCAAAGCCTTTTTTGATAAATTTAAGGTTATTAAATGGTGTAGTTAATAAAAATTTTATTAGATTAAGAATTAAAATATGCCTTTATCACTTACATACCCTTTATAAAAAAATATACTTATTTATATTCGTAGGAATGACTACTCATTTACGTTCTCTCACGTTTGTTTCTCCCAACAAAAACAAAAAAAGGGAAATGAGATATAATATAACATGTAATTTAAGAAGAAGTATTGAGATATAATATAACATGTTGGTTTTCTTAGTTCATCATGTTGTTGGTTTTCTAATTCTACACGTCATTTCTATTCTTATTCCCATCAAAAACTAATAAAAGAATAAATTTATGAATTGGGTACGGATGAATATATTTTCAAAAAAAATTATTTTTTAAAAAAGGTATCATCCATTTTTAGATTTTTCTATAAATCGATAAACTAGTCTAGTTTTAGGGTTTTTACATCATGTTATAATATTTCTTCAAGAAAATATAATTGATTCATCCTATGACCAGTTTATAGAAAAAAAAGAGAAAGATAACTAAATTATTAGATAATTCTAAAATTGATATATTTATCGAGAAAATAAAAAAAAAATTGGACTCATTTTTCGAGCTTGCATGAAATCTTCAATGTGTCATCGTCGATATCCGCAATTATTGATCTAATAATAGTCCATCATGTGGCATTTCTTTGCATGGAATCATGTGGTGGTGGTTGGCACTTGAAAGAACCAACCGTGAGTCATGCACTCGTCATTTCCAATGCATACTCCCATCCTATCCACATTTGATACGTCAAGCATCAAAACAAGAATGGGATTCAACTCCAATCGTCTGAGGAGAGAAATGGATTCGTCCTCGAAACACCATATCAAAGATCAAAGAACAGCAATTACACCAATCCGATCCATCAGCTCCCGTCCGTGACGGGGTATCCGATTCCATGCCTTCGAGTGGGGAAGACCACAAACAACAGGCTGCAGATGACTCCCACTCCCAGCGGCAGGACGCTCAGCGCCTCCTCCGTCTCCCGGCTCGGCCGCGGGTAGAGGCAGCTCACCGCGTTGCGGTCCCGGAGAGCCACCGACGCGAACACCAGCACCGACAGCACCTCGTGCACCCAGTCCACCGCCCGCACCCTGTACCTGGACAGGTCGGGAAGGGCCGCGGAGGGGGAGGCGACGTAGGCGTAGTTGAAGAGCCACATGCCGCGTCGGGTGGCGAAGCCGTAATTGACCCGCCCGTCGGAGGCGCTCCGGAAGCTGTCGGTGAAGCAGGCGAGGAAGCAGGAGGTGGCCAGGAGGAGGAGGAGCTCCTGCGTCATCAGCCGGGTGGCCGTGTCGCAGGAGCCGTTGTTGGTGAACACCCGGGTGAGGAGCTAAAAAGCGAGGAGGGTGCCGGTGGGGAGGAGGTTGGCCAGGTGAGCTGTGCTCGCCAGCGCCAGCGATATGGCTTGTTGAGACGAGGAAGCGGGTGGTGGAGGTGGCGCTGCCTCTTCCTCATGCCTTGGAGCCTTGCTTTCTGCTGGTGGTTCCTTGGATCTCTTAGATTTGGCTCTCAGCGACATCTTTAGGACATCCGCAGATATGATAAAAGTAAAATAAAGTAAGTATACTATATGTGCAAGTTTTGTGTGAGAAATAAGCTCATATGAGAAAATTATTTAAAATGATACTGTTTAGGAAACATTGAACATGATCGTCAAGAGAGATAAAATAAAACATATATACCATATGTAAAGGTTTTGCACGAGAAATGAATTTGAAAGTGGTTGGGTCCTAGTACATAATTATTCGTAAAATAAGTACGTATCATTTCTAGAGGAGAAAAAAAAATAATATATGTTTAGGAGACCCTCGAACATAATAATTATATCATATGTATAAGCTCTGTATGAGAAATAGGTTTGAAAGTGGTCAGGTCATGGTATCAGAGTATGTCTTTTGTAACTACCTCACGCAGTGATAGTATTGAAGGTGTCATAGTAGAGATTCGAAACTATAATTTCTTAGTTCATCATGTTGTTAGTTTTCTATATATATTATAAATATGTTTATGTAATGGTACTCTCTCGATCACATCTTTATTGTCATCCTTGTTAAACTTATCCAAATGTTTGTGACCTATGCTAATCGACAAAAACGTTTTGAAGAGTGAATAGTTTGGGGACGTGAAATTTGGTTAAGTAAAACATCTGCGAATTAACTCTCAAAGTTGGGGATGTAGCTCAGATGGTAGAGCGCTCGCTTAGCATGCGAGAGGTACGGGGATCGATACCCCGCATCTCCAAATTTTTTTTCAAAAAAAAAATCTTAGTTCGTGTTCGAAGTTAATGAAAAGCCCATCATAATTTAGGTAATTGTTTTTATATGGAACATTTGTTTTATAAATGGATAAATAAACCCTTAATTATTATAGTTAATGACATCGTTAGATTGTTGATGAATGAACCTAATAATTTTTTTTTATTAAACTGAATCGATTTAGTCTGAATAAATAAATAAATCGATTCGAGTCAAAAATTTTAAATCCCTAATCTGACTTTCGTATAAAAGATTAAGAAAGAGCGGAGACAAAAGAGGAAACGATAAAAGATGAGGAAGGAAAAGAAGCTGAGGAAACATCAAAGAAAAAAAAAAATTGATGGAGAAAGAAAAGAGGAGGAGGTGGAGAAGAATGGGAATGTGACACCAGACGAGAGTTCAGGGAATTCTGAACCGATTCGTTTACTGATCCATTCAAAGTATCTATTAGTACAAAACTGATATTTACAGAAAGGACACCCAGATGAAAACGATTACGAGGGATATCATAGGTTAAAAATGATCATGGGGGACTTCGGTGAATTACCCAAATACTCGAAACCTGCCACAATATTTGGGGTTATCCTTTTAATTACGGTGGATTCCAATCATGATTCGAATTCCAAAGCTGGACTGACCACCGGACCGCGGTCGGGCATTCGTTCGGTCGTACTTCTTCGTCTAAAGGTCAGCGTATGTTGCCCACATTGTTTACCTGCTTTCAATTGGAGAAGCAAGGAGGCCCACAAGAGAATTCATGCGGTTGTACGTGCGGGTAACCTGTGTGCTGCCTCTTCACCGTGTCATGTCCTATGACGTGTCACCAGTTAGACTGCCTCGTCCTCGTCCTGCGAAGCTTCGATAAGGAAAACCAGTTTAGAATGGGTTACTCGTCCACGTGTATGGTGGGACCCTCTACCTGTCCAATCACAACGTAGGAACTGTTTACTGCGCCTTGCCTGAAGTTTCCATAACTGACTCCAAACTCTCAGAGTATATATTTCTCGAGACATCTCCGCCAACTTTCGTCTCCTCTTGGTCGCATGGAGTTATCCAGAGATCTGATGGACGTAGATGCTGCAGATTCCATGGTCAGCCGGGACGAGACGCCGTCGCCGTCGCCGCCACCTTTGCCTCCGCCTTTGTACCAGGTGGCCTGGTACACGAAGAGAAAGCGATCGAAACGCCGTCTCTCCGGGGCCTCCGCCTCCGCCTCTACCACTCCCGCTCCCTCTATCGCTATCTTCCCCTTTCCCGTAGCCCCCGACAAGGATTCTGACGTTCACAGCCGCTTCACCAAGGATGAGATCGACTCCGCCATTGCCCTCATAATGCTTTCTAGAAGCAGCGCGGGTGGCGGAGGAGCTTCCGAACATGAAAATCTGCTGCCGCCGTCGGAGCAGCCTCTTCAGTCCGACGAGCCCGCACACGAGCAGCAGACGCCGCCTTTGGAGGATCAGCAGACGCGGACGCAGAAGTCGCCTATGAAGTTCAAGGTCTACAGGTGCTCTCGGTGCGGCAAGGTATTTTGGTCCTCCCATGACGTCGAGGGACACAAGACCAGCCACCGGAGGGGCGCGGCACTGACACCAGTATCGGCCAGTGAGGATGCAGCGATCCCGTCGTGGCCACAGGAAATTAAAAGAACTCGATATTATTTTCCTTTGTCAGAATGGAAAGCACTCAAGCGGATCACACCAGACAGACTCACCTCGTCAGCTCGGATTGACGAACAAGATTAGCTTGATCATAATCTGTTCTTTACAAACTCCTAAAATGACAAAATAAGGGATTGTCAGATTTTCTTATATATCTATCAAACACTTTTATACTGTCTATCATTTACCATCAATTTAATATCTCGGTAGTTTGTTTTTTGTTATGAAATTGAAGCACAGGCTTGCTAAGTTATGTGATATATATATATATATATATACTGATTGTGAATAGAGAGTCAAAAATTAAGGTTATCTCTCATATTACTTGAATAAAAAATATTTAAATTAGCATTATCTCTCATATTTTTTGTCAATTAGTCTCTTATTTCATGGATGGGAAGCCTACGACCTCATTCAATATGCTAAGCCTTGAAGTGAATCTTGATAAGAAAATCTTTAAGTTTATTTTTTTTATGAGAGAAATATTTTATTATTTAGATACAGATAATTTTGATTAAAATACTTTATTATTTGATGTATCATTGTAATGCCATTTGGTTTAATTAATATTTAATATTTAGTGATTTATTCAACACTTTCATTATTTTTAATTCAAATATAAATATTATGTACTATGTTTTACTTTATAATAAATAATATCAATTTTGATTTATTTTATTATTTTTCATCATTTTATATTTTTAAATATTATTTTTTTTAAAATTTTAGATCCATTTTATATAGTGAATTATATATAATTTAATTTTTTTGACTATTATTTATTTTTGATTGGCCTAAGTATTGAAATATATTAAATCAGTCTCATTGAATATATTGATTCTACTAAGTGAGAATAAAATAAAAAAGAAAAAAATCAAAAAACAACTTTAGGGTATTTTTTCATATTAAAAAAAGGATGAACAATGTGGAAGTAACTTGAGTTTTATACGAGAAAAAGGTGAAAAGAAGAGTTTCTTTAAGGAACTCTCTCGTATCAAATCAATTGTGACCCTTTTCTTTTATCATATTCATAAATGAAATTAGATGGATTAATATTTGTTGTGTTTGCTAATTGATATGAAAATAATAACATGGTTGATACCTCGGTAACACACAATGGATACCCTAGCGTTTTGTGATTGATACCTTATTTCATGTGTTATATAACCCGATACCTCGTGGACTATACGACCGACACCTCCTACCATATGATCAATATCTTAACACATTGTGGTTGATATCTCGGTGTCATATGACTAATACTTCGATGTCACATGATCAATATATCGACAATCTTAAATCCCCAAAAGGTTTTGTACTTGGTCACCCCTCTCACCTTGACTTTTGGCTAGACATCTTGAGTTACTTTGTAACCTCAACTCATTGAATCTAACTCTTGGCTTAGACGATAGCAACCTCAGCTTAGGACTTCAGAGCCATCTCATCGAATCTAACTATTGGCCCTTGCTTCATCAATCGATTGCTTATTAACCTCAACTCTATTGTGGAGCTCTATAATTGAGTTTTATCTCATCTTATTCTAATACTCTAGTTTATCTACCTAAATATGGAGTTGGGCTAACTTGTCATAGCAATGATCTCTCTCAATTGTCTTTTTCTTTAGCTCATCTATTTCTTTGTTTAATTCTTCATTCTCTTTCATTAGATAAGCCATAGTTATCGAGGTGTCTCGTGCCTTATTGATCATCACCATCACACGATAAGAGTTTCTGATCAAGAAGAGAAGTTAGAAGGATAACATGTAGCACTTGAAAAATAATAAGTCAAAGTTGCTTACCATGATGACTTGTTTATAGGCATTGATCATGAGGCCCTCAATATGTATAAACTCTTGGCCAACCCTAGGTGGAGCATGTTTTGGCTCCACTCGATGGCCTTCCACGGAGCCTCCTAAGGCCAACTTGTACTAATGATTTTTCAAGTGGGAGAGATCATAGCTTCCTCTCCCTCGAGCCACCCCATTGTTGACTCGTAATTGTATGAGTTCCACCAAATAAGTAGAATCCCGAATGTGCTAATGGGTAGCAGGTCGCCAACATGTGTTGAGGGACCTGCATCTCTTAATCCTTTTTGGAGGATATTATAGGGATTGCTATTAGTAATACTATTGTTGTTGTTGTGATCGGTGGTCTTCCCTCTGATCCCCCTTAATAAGAGGATTCAATTTCCCAAGAGAGCTCCCCTTTGGGGCAAGAGGGGTCAAATCTATTATTAAAGGTGCCTCCTCTCCTTGTTGGTACTAGCTTGGAAGCAAAGGCAATGGTGGAGACTCTAATCGATGCTTGTATGCAAAGGCTCTTCTCTTTCCCTCGAACATCATAGGATGCTTAATCCAAGAGCCAGAGGATGCTTGCATATTCATGACTAAGTGTCTCTACTCCTGCCCGACCTTTTCCTCTCGGTGTGCCCTTATCGAAGGGTATGAAACCATTATCTTTATTTTCATTCCTTGTCCTTCCATTAGCATGGATGACATTACTATAAAGATCCATGTCTAAAAACAAGCAAAGTTAGCTACAAGATCGACAAAATCTTAAAATAACTACAGGGCTTGGGGCTATGGCTTGCCTCAATCCCTAAGGTATAAGGTTAAAGCTTACCTCATTGAATCATTGCCTCAATCCCAAAGGTATAGCACTAAGGCTTGGGGCTATAGCTTGCCTCAATTCTTAAGGCGTAGGGCCAAGGCTTGCCTCAATCCCTAAGGTGTAGGGCTAAGACTTGCCTTAATCCCTAAAGTGTAGGGTTAAGGCTTGTCTCATTGAATCATTGCCTCAATCCCTAAGGTGTAGGGCTAAGGCTTGGGGTTGTGGCTTGCCTCAATTCTTAAGTTAAGGCGTAAGGTCAAGGCTTGCCTTAATGAATCATTGCTCACTTATTTGAAGGATAGTGATGGACTTTGATTGAGCGAGAATAATTCAGTAGAACTACTCTTTCTTTGACCCATAAAGCCTTAAGGCAACATTGGAAAACTTATGAGTAGACCAATTCAAGTTGATCAGTTGTCCATTCCTTAGAAAAACAAAAAAGAATATCTTCTTATAACTTTTTTTAAAGGGTGGAGCATCCTGGACCTTGCAACTTGAGCTGGCAAAGCAAAGAATATGTAGGTCAAAACTTTGAAGCACACATTATAGCACTTGAGCAGCAGGGTCAATGTCAGGGCAATGCAAAACCTTCTGCACTCCCTAATGGACACTACAAGATAGAATCAGAAGTTCGACACTATCTAGGCAAGCAAGAACTTATAGTACTTGAAAGTCTTGACAAAAAAGAAAGGAGGAGGAAGCAGAGTCCCACCTCCAACATATCAATATAGTGTAGAAATAGTGACATGATTTATAGGGTTGGGTACCAAGTTGAGAAATAATCAACTTAAACATTGATGGAATGTGATAGGCCTTTTGGATGTAATCTAGGTTAGAGGCTGACATGATAGAGTTGAAGGTGAGCGAGTTTGCTGAAGGTGGTGAGACTCTACCCCTTAAGGGATTCATCCTTAAAAGGGTAACCTCCCTTGACACAATTACTTTGATTCCTTTTGCGAAAGAAGTTTTTATTGTTGATGTTGAGAGTGGTGACAAAATTAGTGACCCATTCGAGTCCCTAGAGGAGAAGGTGGAAGAGGAAGACATTTAGACCTTTGTTTAAAGCTGGGGAAGACTCTAGACACTACGGTGCAAGTTCACCAAATTGTCTAAAGGCATGAGAGCAATGAATGAATATGGTCCACCATTTATAGGGACAGAGGGTAACCCTTCAATTATCTAGAATACTCATTTGACTCCTGAATGATTCAAGAAGGGGGTAATGTGGCAAGACTTAGGCAATCGAGAGTTATTCAAGTCATCATTATGATCTTTCAAAATCCTCAATGATCTAAGTGTAGAGAAATCTAGAGGCAACATCACATGCGCAGTGGAAGAACATAAAATAAAAAGCCCAAATTTCTCAAAAGGTGTTCATCGTCATACGAAGATTGGTATGCAAAACTCACGAAACTTAAATTCATGTATGAGATTGCGTTTTACCTAGGGAGATCGTATATCCCTGAATCCCTACAGATCTGTGGGAGATCAAGCACCCTCCTATTTAGCGGTAATCCACATAGTATGGTTATGACGATGCTTATTAAATCATTGCCCATACCTACTATCTAAGGATGAGAAAGGGAAAGGAGAATAGGAGGTGGTAATAAAAAAACCTCTAGCCTATGAGTTTTTGGTTCTTTCTTATTTATAGAGGTCCCCTATTTACTTAATCTTAATAGATCCTACTTTATTGGGTATTAGATTTTCATCCAACTATCTAAGTCTCTTAGATTAGTAGATCTTTATTTAATAATCTCTCATTTGCTCTTATTGGATCTCATATATAGGATCCAATAATTCAAAGGCTTATTGGATATATTATAAGATATGGGCTCCGATGGATATCTCATATCTGAACCTCTACTCGTCGTAACACCTACCATATGTGTGTGACCCTTTAGGCCCAATATCAAGCTGACTATGATTCATACATATCAGAACTCCTTTTGGCTCAATGAATTATTATCTTTATAATAATTCACTCGACTTATCGACTACGGACATACTAGACCACTACGCTATAGCCCCCAAACAATATAGGCGAATCAAATCCTTTGGACATATTTGTCCTTAGTTACCGTGTATCTATAGTCCCTCATTCATATAATATCACAAAGACCATATATCAAGCATAGTATTGTCAGACCCATACAGTTTCTATTCAAGTCTCGCTCTAATCGGATTCTCCCGAAGAACTCTTTCTCTCTTAATCCGAATGATCATGGCTAAGGATTTGTTTGAGCAAGAATATATGAGATATTCCTCTTATGACACCGAAAGTGGATGATCCTCTATCGATACTCAATAGCCCTTGTAAGGTTGATTACCAATCTCGATTACCGACAATCTATAAGTCCGGTATCAAAGAGTGGAGTACTCATATAGGACATCCTTAGTATATCAAGTCTAAGGACCAAGTACACCACTATGACAATAAAATCGCTGTTTGACAATGAGGTATCGTTAACCATCCAGCATTCCGTGAGCAAATCAATTAGTAAACTCATTCTTCAATGAGCACCTATACTATAGCCCTAGTATTCCCATATGGGCAGCTATAAGACTAACTGTCTCCATCATATGGATGAGTATACAACATACTAGTCCAATCTATGACCAGAATTATTTATGGTCTATATTTAAGAGTGAATCGGTCTCATTATTGTGATCTCATCACGATCCAATTCTCATTGCATAAATCCATGAATATCACTATATATATATATATATATATATATATAAAATAAGTAATATAAAATAATAAAATATTAAATAATATAATAAGTAAAAAAAATGCGTATCATGTCACACGTGCAATCACTTACATAATTGGTTTACAGGACACTTATGACTAGCACCAAGCAATTACCACGTGGAAGCATAAAGTGACACCACATTAGCCTGATGTCAAACCATCACTACAAATGTTAGGAACCAGATTTTGTTAGGTTTTGTGCCATGATAAAGATTTTATGAGAAAGACGATGATGATGCCTTGCACTAGCAGATAGTGGCCAAAGAGAACTTTCTCACATGAGGAACCACACATGCAGGAAATCATGCCTGACATGTGCAATCGACTTGACCCAAAGCATAGTTCAATGATGCATATGATTAATCAGCCACAGCGCACCTCAATGACACATGTGATTGACTCAGTCTAAACCATACTTTGATAAAGAATATAGTTGAATCGACCCATAGTGCACTGCAACATGTGTAGCCAACTCAGCCTCATACTTAACACCCTGATGCCATATAGCAAACACCTTGTTTCCTCGTGGTTGACATTTCAGCACCATGCAATTGATACTTGGATGCCACATGGTCGACATCTCGACACCTCATGGCTAACACCTCCACACCTTGGTGCCACACGACCAACACCTCATTACCACATGCTCAACCTCTATGCACGTGGCAGAGCGAGCTGGATGTTATCACATGTGCATTTGGGCGATATATTTAAAATGTGAATTGAGGGCCAAATGCATATTTATTGGTGCTTAATAATTTTTTTAAAATCACATTTGATGTGGATGTTGCATTTTAAATGCTTAATTAATGATGCTAATTGGAGATACTATTGGCATTTTTTAACATTTGCAAGATGTTAAGAAAGTTTTTTGAATTTTTGAAAGTACCTTATGACATTCTCTAAAATCATATGATTACTACTAATAATCGAAACCCTATCCTTAATGACTCCTCTCACATGTCTTCTCTAAGGTGGAAATTTTTTTTATTTATTTCAATGATTATTTGACATTCATTTATATGATTATATTTTTATTTATTATATCTAGACCCTACAATTTTTTTTGTAAGATTAAATATATTTATTTAGTTTAATTAAAAATATTTATTTACTTTTGAATAAATATTTAAAATACTAGAAAGGTAAATTTATCACATAATATTCATGAACTTTTGAAATTGAATTTTATCAAACAATACTTATGTTAATACACATTTAAAGTGTAATTTTTATCTACTATCTAACAAACATTTAAAGCATTCCACAATTGCACATTCACTCAAACTTCTTTCTTCAAATATATATAAAAATATAAATATATTTCCAAATGTATTATACCTCCTGAGTTCACTGCACCATGATTGTAGTTAAGTCAGAAAGAGGAGCATTGCCTTCTTCATAACTAGCACCTACTTCAAAAGTAATGAATGATATTTGAAACCCCACTACAAAAGGGCTATTTAGGTATGTTTCAAGACATAGACCTTTTTTCTATTAAAAACTCTAGTTGAATCTTACAAATCTCTTAGAGAAGCTTTATTGAGAGCACCCAGTCGTAACCTTATGTCTCGGTGTGGTTTGGATGTAAAAGTGGACAAATCAATCAACATCATCCTGGAATAAAATATGGAGAACAATCTCAATCTGCTTCCAATCAATATCCAACTCAAACAATCAAAATCGTACTTAACACTATTATATTATACCTATAATAAGTTTAAACATTAAATGGTAATATAAAATTTTCAAGGTAACTTAATCTTAATCTATTTTAATAATCAATTCTACTCTATTCTAGCGGGTTACTATACTTTATAATTGGCTATTCATTTCGGTTGATCCACATAATGTAGTGAGATTGGATTAAATCAAACAATCAATTGAATTTCAAATCAAACTTAAGTCGATCAAATTGGGTATCCCGAAGTCTAAACAAGACCAATGTACCTAATTTACCTATCCAGTCTTTGGAACTGGGTTTGTTAAGCCAATTGAGTATTCGAAAGTCCGACCCGTTATCATCCTCATTAATGGCAACTCAACAATCAACAAGCCAAATAGGGCTATTTCCTTGAATAGATCAGCCAAGCAACTAACAGCAAAACGAAGGCCTTCTATTTGCTGCAGGCTTGTTGTTTGGCTACAACACCTCTCAACCATTATAGCCGCGGATAGTAGGCGTTGCAGATACGCTATAAATGAAGCATTACTTTTCACTGTACATCCACTTGCTTCCTTTCATTTTCCTCCTTCTCCAACTATTGCATTCTCTTTCCACCTCTTGACATGGAGCCTCTCACCATACTCACATGCACCGGTGGAGTGATCGGGCAGATTATTATCGTCGTCCTCCGTTTCAAGCCCGTCTTCGACTTTGCATCACGACTCGTCGACTGCCTTCAGAACCCGCGCCCTCCGCCTCCGCAGGCTATCACCACTGAAGCCATCATGGATACCGTGCATGAGCTTTGTGGCTCTAAGGATTGAGGTCTTGGAAGGATTAATGGCCACCATAACTCCAAGAAACAGATCAAAGTAGTTTCAGATACTTTGGAGAAAGACCATGATGATGTGTGTTATTTATTTTTTCTTCGTACATGATTAGGTTGTTAGAATTTGTGCCAAACAAATGTCCTTGAACTGTTACCATCAATGTACGATTGCTGGTGTGTTCTTTCTATTGAGAAGAATGGACTATCAAGTTGTCTCATTGGCCATACCTTCACGATGGCCACAACTTCGAGTCAGCCACATCCTTAAGTCGGTCGCAATGTCACGTCGTCCTTGCCGGTCATCCTCATAACAGTGGCACCCTCCTTCATGTGGGTCATGCCCTCAAGTCAACCCCATCTCTACTAAGTCTCGCTCCCCAACTTGTCCTCTTGCATCACATGACCATACTTCTCATGTGCTCTAATCTACTGCTCGAATTGGTCAAGACAATGATGGCAACAATAATACAAGTCTAAGGAGCAACTACATCTTAGTGTCAAGTAAAAAGAAAAAGCTTGCCCGACTTGAGCAAGTCGGAAATCATCAAGAGTCATAAGGTATGGTCGCATCCAACCTTGATCTAGCGTGATGCTCCCCCAACAATAGCACTCTAGTATCATCCTCATCTCGCCCTTCTCCCATTTGATCCTTCTTCTTTTTTTCCTATCTATCCATGGTTGATCTCTCCATAGTCTCTCCTCTTTGAAATCGCTTGCCTAAGCACATGGGCAACCACACGATTTGGACAAGTTGAAAGCCACTCGACATCATGTGCATGATTTCATTAATCATCCATCGCCTCAACCGTCTCCTGTGGCCTCGCTTGTCTTCCACAAGTTCACCAAGTCTCTAAGATGGTTGTGATGTTTCAAATCAATTGCCTCTTTGAGATGGTCATTACGTTCCAAGTTTGAAACCTGATTGAGATGATTGTGACATTCTGAGAACATAAGGTCGTCGAGGCTAGTGAATCTCATCGTACGAGACACACACCCTATCATGATATAGCCTAATCGAGCAAAATGATCAACAGACTCGATGCAGTATTCGATATGCTATAATTAAGCAAAGCATGTGACAAGTCTGACATAGCCATCTAACATAGCCTTATGGCCAATGCATCTCCCCATGCTCATACTCTCTCACTAAGCAAAGCACACGATGTGTCTGATGTAGTATTCATAGCCAATGCGTCTCCCAACACTCTATGTATCCTAATGGAGAAAAACATGCTACGTGCCCAATGCTATGAGCCATAACCAATAAAGCATGCAAAATGCATGAACTGGTTCTCATAGCAAATGTGTCTCCCTATGCTCGACAAACCTTAACCGGACAAAGCGTGCAACGTGCTTGATGTCAGCTACGAATTCAATAGGTCTATCATTGTTTGATGTGTTCTAGTAAGGGTAAAACATATGATGTGCTTGACACAACCTTCACAGCCAATATATCTTTGCACTCCATGCATCATAACAGAGGAAAGTGTGTGAGCATCAATGTGGCCTACATAGCCAATGTGTTTCTTAGTATTTGACGTGCACTAATTGGGCAAAACGTGTAAGGTGCCTGATGTAGCCTTTGTAGCCAATGAGTCTTCTCACCCTCTGTGCATCCTACTTAGGCAAAGCATACTATATGCCCAATGCAACCTTCCTAGGCAATACATCTCTCATGTTCGATACATCCTAACTAGGCAAAACATGTGATGCACCCAATATGATCATTGTAACTAATGAGTCTCTCCATGCTTGATGTGCCCTAACTACACAAAGTGTGTGACATGCCCAGTGTCACCTTCATTGCTCACATATCACATCGTGACCAATGTGTTTCCCCATGCTTGACATGCTCTCATCGGGAAAAGCATGCAATGCACACCAATGTGTCTCCTACCACTCAACTTGCCATAATGGAGAAAAGCATGCAACGTGTTTAATGTTATGAGCCCTATTCGACAAAGCGTGTGAAACGCATAAAGTGGCCCTCATGGCCAATGCATCGCACAGTGCTCATTGAAACCTAACTAGGCAAAGCGTGAAATATGCTCAATGTGACCTATTAATTTAGCAAGTTTGTTGCTACTTGATTTGCCTTAGTAAGGGCAAAGCATATGATGAACTCAACATGACCTTTGCAGCTAACATGTCCCTCCGCACTCCATGCACTCTAATAGAGAGCAAAGTAATGTTCAATGCATTAACATGGCTAATTTGGTCAATGTGCCTCCTAGCATTCAATGTGCTTGAAATGGGCAAAACATGTGAGGTACCCCATGCAATCTTCATAGCCAATGAGACTCCTTGTTCTCGATACACCCTAATCAGGTAAATTGTGCTACATGCCTAATGCGATCTTTATAGCCAATGCATCTCCCATATTCAATGTACCCTAATAAGGAATATAAATAAGCTAGCCACCATTCACCATGATAATGCCATATCAGGCCAACACCCTCTTGTCTATAAATATTGAAGCCTACAAGACAACCCGAGTCAATTATCGAGTTATCGAGCTACCCCTCAAAGGAATATTTGCAAGAATATTCTTAGAAGATAAGAAGACAATTCAAGTTGGTTACGAATTGGCTTCCTTGAGAAATATTTGTAGGAATATTCTCAAAAGATAAGGTGGTTCAGATTGGTTATGAACTGACTTTCCTGAGAAATATTCCTAAATGATTAGAAGGCAATTTAGGTCGATGTTAAGCATTAGATGTCACTAGAGTATGGATCATTAGAGTATCATTTGTTAAGTAGAAGAATTAGATGTCAAGGATCAAACTTCAAATTAGAGAATTAGATGTTGAGCATAAGGATCGGACATTTGAGTTAAAGAATTAGTTGATGTGCTAGAGGATTAGTTGACATATTGAAGGATTAGTTGATGAGCTAAAGGATTGGTTGATGAATTGAAGCATTGTAAGAGTTGTTGTTTGATGAAAAATGAGTGGTTCAAGTGTAAGGTTTACTTTTAAGCCTTGAAAAGAAAGATATAAGGGTTATTGATATTCACTAGTTGAAAGTAAGATTGAGATAATGAAAGCTCATGGCCTAGAAGAAAGTAGGGTCAAGAGTTGATGTATGTTAGAAATATTGAACCACTATAAAATCTTGTGTCTCTTGTTTTACTTTTATTCTTACTTCTTTGAACACATGCTTATCTTGTTTTATCATTACTCTTGTATCTTTACTTGACTAGTTTATAAAAAGTTTTCAAACACACTTTCATTAATTCATCCCCTTTCTTAGTGTCATTACTAATACTATCGGAGATGCAATGTTAGGAATCTCCAAGACCTATTGCACCCTCAAGATGGTAATGTTGATGCGATGGCCATGACTTCAGGTTAGCCTCCCCAAGTTAGTTGTTGTTACATTGGTCGTGCCTTCATGGCCATCATCCTCAAGTAGGTTGTCATCACGTCTACTACACTTTCGAGTTAGTCTCCCCCAAGCTAATCATCGTCACATTGGCCATGCCTTCACATCAGCCACACCTTCATTCAGCTATTCTCAAGTCAATCGCACCTTCACGATGGTACAACTTGATTTAGAAATCATCGAGAGCCCTAAAGAATGGTCATATTTCACCCATATCCAAATTTCTTCTCTCAAACAATGGCTCTTTAGTAGCATCCTTGTCTCACACTTGTACTGATTTCTCCTCCTCCTTCTTCTTTGTTTGATCCATGGCCTATCTCACCATTGCCTATCCTCTCAACAATCACTTGACCTAAGCATATAGAAACCACTCAATTTGGCAAAGTTGGAAGCCACTCGGCATCATGTCCATGAATCCATTTGTCGTGTGTAGCCTCGTCCATCGCCCATGGCCTCCTTTGTTTAACATCCATGGCCTTGATCATCACTCACAACTTCATCCACAAGTCCTCCAAGATGATCATGATATTCCAGTATGTTGCCTCTCCGAGATGGTTGTTACACTCCAAGTCTAAAACTTGACCAAGATAGCCATGACATTCCAAAACCATAAGGCCTTTGCGGCTAATACATCTCCTCATGATCAACATGCCACAACCCGGCAAAGAGTGTGATGTGCATAATGTGGCCTAATCGAGCAACATGAGCATCATGCTTGATGTTGCACCTTAGGCAAAGGTGTGATGTGTTCGACATAGCTTTTGTGGTTAATGCATCTCCATGCACTCAATGCACCTTGAATGAGCAAAGTGTGTGATAAACCCAATGCAGCTTTCATGGCCAACTCATCTTCTCGCACTCAATGTAACCTAATTGAGTAAAAAATGTAACATACTCAATGTAGCTCTAGCCACCAATGCGTCTCCCTATGCTCAATAAGCCCACACTAGTAAATCATGCGAGATGCTTGATGCAACCATCATAGCCAACAGGAATTCACCATGTCTACTACTACTCAATGCACCCTACTAGGGTTAAAGCATGCAACACACTGGATACAGCCTTCACAACCAGCATGTGACACCAATGTGGCCTATGTAGCAAATGTATCTCCTAGTCTTTGACTTGCCCTTATTGGCAAAGCATGTGAGGGGCATGATGCAGTCTTTATAGTCAACTAGTCTCCTCACACTCAACACCCTAACTAAGCTAAACAAGCAATGTGCCATACATGGTTGTCATAGCCAACGAGTCTCCCACTACTCCACATCCTAAACATGCAAAGTGTGTTACATGATTGATCTGGCCTTCAGAGAAAATGCGTACCTTTGTGCTTATGCTCCCAATGCAGCCCTCATAGACAAGACATCTCCATCCTCGTAAGTTACACTTTAATTGATTTCTGATGCTAGCCACAATTGTCGATTTCCTTAGGCATAGATTGCACTCTCACATGAATAAGCCTTTTCGATGTGTGTGTATGTCATGCCTAGTTAGCCAAACTTGTCATGTCAATCGGAGCTAAGAGGAGAATATTTATTATATTATTCTTTGTATCATAAATATTCTCGGATCCATAAGGCGTTAAACCAAGAGGGAAGGATCAATTAGTGCAAACATATTTAAAAATTTTCTTAGAAAATAATTAAAGATGCAAGAGTGAATATAGATATATTCACATAAATAAAGTAAGATACAAAAGTAAACATAAACACATAAATAAAAGATACAATAGTGATTTGATCTTCTTGACTTACATTCACTCTTGACTTTTTTTCTTTGAGATTATTGGGTTTCACCATCTTGATTTTGCTCTATATATATCTTCCTCCTTCTTGAGGCTTAGGAGTAAACATAAATAATAATCTTTACAACTCAAGAGAGAAATTCTCACTATACAAACTCAACACTTAAACTCAAGAATACGTGAGAACTCTTGTATCGCAAAACCTCATGAACTGTATGGATATATATTTTTTATATATAATAAATATAATATAATTATATGGATATATTTATTTGTATTCATTGAAGATATTTTAGCAAATATTTTAATTTAGTTTAAATGAATCTATTTGTTGTGAGTACATGGAAAAACTAATTAGCTTCTATCGTTGGCTGCTATCCTAAAGACACCCATCAATGTTTTCTCTCCCCAATTGTTTTTGCCGAAAAAGACAAGTGAACGATATAAGATA
Organism: Musa balbisiana; assembly: GCA_004837865.1. NCBI lineage: Eukaryota > Viridiplantae > Streptophyta > Magnoliopsida > Zingiberales > Musaceae > Musa > Musa balbisiana. The sequence continues at coordinate 31,407,153 of CM017193.1, read as the reverse complement.
TAACGTGTAAAAACTATAAACATAAAAATAGAAGATTCTCATAGACAAAAGAAATAGTTTATATTGGTTATCATGATCGATTTTAATCTTTATTTCAAGTTCATGAATCAATCCTCTAAAATAATTTTGTACGAAACCTGCCAATACGGTATGCGTTTCCCATTTCAATTCGAATTCCAACGTTGAACCGAAAACCCGACGGCAGTGGAGTCGTGACTTCTTTCCTTAAAGGTCATCCCGTTAGACGCCCACTTTTTTTACCTGCTTTTTAATTGAATGAATAAGTGGGCCCACAAGAAATTTCCAGTAGTTGTTCCTGTAGGAAAACGTGTCGTGTCGGAGTGACGTGTCACCAAAACCACCCGTAACGGAGTCGAGCGCCGAGTCACAGTCCTGCAAGGCATCCGTAAGGAACCGGTTTAGAACGGGACACCGGTCCACGTGTGTGCGGGGACTGCGGCTGTTTGCTCAATTACTACGCAGGAACGGTGTTTTAGTCTGTCTTGGTCTCTATCTCTGTCTCAGGCTTCCAAAACTTGGACTCCACTGTCACTTCCCTACGCCCACCCACCCTCTACATATACTGCTCGTAACCGCTCTCTGCCAACTCTCCTCTCTCGTTTTGGTCGCTTGAAGCTGTCCACAGACATATATACTGCTCGATACCGCTCTACTCTGCCAACTCTCCACTAGTCTTGGTCGCTTGAAGCTGTCTAAGATCTGATGGCCGTGGATGCTGAAGATGCCGCCGCCAACCGCGACGAGACGCCTCCGCCGTCGCCTTCCCACCTGGCGGAGTCGCACGCGAAGAATAATCGATCGAAGCGCCACCACTCCTACTCATCTCCCTCTCCCTCTTCCGTAGCCCCTGAGAAGGATGCTGATGACAGCCACCGCCACCTCTTCACCAAAGATGAAATCTACGCCGCCTTTTGCCTCGTGATGCTTTCCAGTGGGGGCTTCGGTGGGGAAGGAGGTTTCGAACATGACGATGTGTTGCCGACGTCGGAGCAGCCTCTTCAGTCCTACGATCCAGCGCAGGAGCAGCAGACGCAGAGATCGCCTCTGAAGAAGCAGCAGACGCCGCAGACGCTGCGTTTGGGGGAGCAGCAGAAGCAGAGGTCGCCTCTGAACGAGCCGCTGACGCTGCAGAAGCCACCTTTGGAGGAGCAGCAGACGCAGGCGAAGACGTCGTCTTTGAACGTCAAGTCCCACATCTGCTCCGAGTGCGGGAAGGGGTTCCCGTCCTTCCAGGCCCTCGGGGGACACAATCATCTTCGGCCGCAGCGGGCTCCGGGAACGACCGGTGGTTCGACCTGAACCAGTTGCCATCGCCGCCACAGTTTCCGAAGAGGAAGGAGACTGAAGAGGAGGTGACCAGCCATCTGGCGTCCGTCCCGAAGAAACCCCGTCTCTCGACGGCCGGCATCGAACCACCACCACCACCGGCCACCGACCTTGCATAGCTTCTTCTGATGTGTTAAAGATGTTCTTTCTATTGACGTTATTAAAATATTCGTTTCCTCAATCAAATTCTTTTGTTTCATTATTAATAAACTGTCATTAATAATTGTGAATAAAGTAGTGAAATTCTGGTCATTGTTATGTCACAATCGTTGACTCAGTGAGTTGACAGGTGTTCGACCCTGAAACTAGAAGCGGCCGGTGAGGACGCCGCCTTTTCTGTCTCGACCAACGGCGCCGCCTCAGCCGCGGCTGCAGGAGACGGAAAACCTCACGAGTGCAAAGTGTGCCACAAGTCGTTCACGACAGGGCAGGCCCTGGGCGGGCACATGAGGCGCCACTACGACGGCGTTGTTGGCGGCGGCCGCTCCACCGCAAGCAGCGGGGTGACGATGGCGGCGTTGTCATCTTCGGCCGCAGCGGGCTCCGGGAACGACCGGTGGTTCGACCTGAACCAGTTGCCATCGCCGCCACAGTTTCCGAAGAGGAAGGAGACTGAAGAGGAGGTGACCAGCCATCTGGCGTCCGTCCCGAAGAAACCCCGTCTCTCGACGGCCGGCATCGAACCCCACCACCCCACACCACCGCCACCGACCTTGCATAGCTTCTTCTGATGTGTTAAAGATGTTCTTTCTATTGACGTTATTAAAATATTCGTTTCCTCAATCAAATTCTTTTGTTTCATTATTAATAAACTGTCATTAATAATTGTGAATAAAGTAGTGAAATTCTGGTCATTGTTATGTCACAATCGTGACTCAAGTGAGTTGACAGGTGTGTGTGTGTGTGTGTGGTCGCACGGTTAAATGTCAAAACCTCGACCTGTCTCCAATGTCAAAGTCGAAGTCAAAGTCAGATCTAACTGCGTGAAATAATTTATATCCATGTTTCTCTAGCAGGAACAGTGGGAATAGCAAATCAATGACTGAGAACAGCAATCAGATTCAGAGTTACAAGAAGTTTTAGGCTGTAACAGCAGCATACCCTTATAGGTCATCTAGTTGATTTCAACTGCTGCAGAATAAATTGATGCTCGGAATTCTACCAATTGTGGAGACAGAACAGTATAAACGGATTCAAATGCAACGTCTCGGCAGAATAATATATAAACATACAATCTAGTTCAAACAAAATCACAAAATTTAATGTGTACAATATTAAAGTGAAGCACCGAAAGTCGAGTTCTTCGATACAAATATTTCGGCATAGAATAGTTTTGTTTCGCAGGTTCAGCCGATGAGGAAGTCGGGATCGTATTGATACTGCAAAAGAAACAGGATAATTGATTAAATGAAGGTCCATGTCCTTGTCAAAATTAAACAAAAATTATAGAACAGATGAGTGGTGCACATCACATGAATATTCTAGCGCATTTAGTCTGATAAGCACAATTACATGCATAATTTGAGTGACCATTTTCATCTCACTCCTTCCGACACATGGGTCATACACGTGATAGTCTAATCAACATGAGAAACAAGACCTTACCCTTTGTTAGCTCATGTGAATGTAAATCTAAGGAGAGAATTTAGCTGTTGTCTCTCCTCTATAATTTTAAACTATAGAGGAGAGACAATTTTAAACTATCTTCTCATAGAATATTATAGAAAATATTCTCTCTCTCACTAATCAAGATGATAATCAAGGTGAGATGTTACTATTCCCACATTTTTACTATTTTCACCTATCTACGTTGGGCTAAGTTAAGTATTGAAGGAATCAGATCAAAGAAACTATTTTAACCTCAATTTTCATGTAGATCACCTTAAAAACTCATGAATACTTCCTCCTAAGCCTCGGATAACTACAAGGACACCTCAATGGTATTTCATCCTTCCTGTGTATACGAGCCTGAATCACATCGAGCTAATTAGAATGTCATTAACTTTTTTCTCAATACTTTGGCACTAAGAGGGTCATGTCGTAAGAATGTTAGCCTGTCAACCCACTCAACGAGCGTTCAAATAAGGAGGCTCTACCCACGACCCATAATATTTTTACTCATGGAAGGTAGTTGCTAGCATTTCCAAACCTCGATGCAAACTCCAAAGAGGTACTGACATCTATTCAACAACCCAAACCTCTTACTTCTAGGGACGACCTCGACTCATATGTTCGTTCCCACCGAGGTCTTCATGAACCTTACTTAATAAATATAGATGTTGATGCGAATGATACAGATCATCGCCCAACTCTTCTCGTAACTAGTCTAGTAGATGATGCCACTAGCCCTATAGTAGTCTATAGTACCGTCGACACTTGTTGAGGTTCCTCGACTCGTTGTGGTATTGACTCCACAAGAGTGCTCGAGGCCCATTGAGCCCTCGGCCGATGGTGCTCTGATTCTCAATTGTAGAACTTAGCAAACCACACCACCCCTAGTCTACCTTACTTGAGTCCAAGGCTTAGTTAGTAAATTCAACAGAGGACTCCCTTCAGGCTCAACTATAGTAAATGGACCAATGTCTAGAAGACAAGCATTAGAAACTTCAGTTGTCCAAGGGCGAGGAGTTAGTTGACCTCATCTCGAGTTGGTCATTGTTTATGTAGAAGATCTAAGAGGTGCCTATTCCCAAACACATTGCGAGGTTCAGCATGGGAGTGGTATGCCCATCTAAAGCCACTCTCAATTAGTGAAGAAGTTCAAGCAACACTTCATCGGCAGCATGCATCCTCAGTGTTCAATAGCAACCCTCTTGGGACTTTGGTAAGCGAAGGTAGAGATAGTACTCTCAAATTTCGTCACTCAATTAATGAATGAGATTTAAGGCATAGTTGATGCCCATATGTCATTCCTCATATAAACTTTTATGATGGGGGGTTAGGCCCTCTCAACTTTTTTATCGCTAATAGAGAGATCGCCAATGGTGATACTCGAGACCCTCCAAAGAGCCAACCAATTTATCGTCATTAATAGGATGGTCTCAAGTAAGTGAGATGAGTCACATAAAAGACCAAAACAAGAATGACTTTAACTAGCCCCAACACCAAGGTCACCTCTGCTAGTTATAAGTGCCCTGCAAATCAATCACGTAAGTGATGACACATGTGATACATTGTATAATTTCTTTTGGTTATTATTATTATGATATTTTCTCACTTTATATTAGATGATGAATATATTGTGATATCCTTGGATCTATATAATGAGAATTGGTTCATGATGAGATTACAATAGTGAGACCAATTCGCCTTTAAACATAAATTTTAAATATTCCCAAATATAGGTTACTTGAGAGGGACATCGAGATAATCAAACAGACTAGTGTCTATATACTCATCCATATAATAGAGGTAATTGGTCTCATAGTTACTCGTATGGGGACACTAGGGATATAATGCAGGTGCTTATTGGAAAATGAGTTCACTGAATGATCTACTTACCGAATGTTGGATAATTAATGATACCTTATTATCATACAATAATTTCATAGTCCTAGTTGTGTATTTGGTCCTTAGACTTGAGATATCAAGGATGTTTTATTTGACTACTCAATTCTTTGATATCAGACTTATAAGTCTAGAAGTTTTAGACTACTACAATCGATCATTGGGAATGATAGCTAATTTTACAAAGGTAATTGAGTGTCAATAGATGATCATCCACTCTCGATATCATGAGAAGAATATCCCATGTATTCTTACTCAAGCAAATCCCTAGCCAAGGTTAATTGGATCATGATGAATCCAATGAGCATGAAATTTAGATTAAGAGAAGAGTTTTCTAGGAGAATTCGATCAGAGTGAGACTCGGATGGATTCCATATGGGCTTGACAATACTATAATCAGTATACGGTCTTTAGGATATTATATGTATGATAGACTATAGATACACGGTAACTAAGGGTAGATATTTCCAATGAATTAGATCTCTATATAATGTTTGGGGAATACGGCATAGTGGCCTAATACGTTCATAGTCGATGAGTCGAGTGAATTATTATAAGAATAATAATTTACTAAGTCAAAAGGAGTTTTGACATGTGTAACTCACGGTCAGCTCGATATTGAGCCTAGAGGGTCACAGACATACAGTGGACAACGTGAAGAATATAAGATTGGATATGAGATATCTAATAAGTCCCTATTTTAATGGATCCATTGGGTAATACCCAATAGAGCTTAGAGTAATTATTGAATGAGGATCCAACATCCATTAAGCTAGAGGTAATTAGATAGAAATCCAATACCCATTAAGATAAGATCTATTAGAGTTAGAAAGAAGGCTCTCTATCAATAAAAATAGGGCTAAAAAGATCATAGGCTGGACCCCTATAGTCACCGGCCTCCTCATCTCCTCCCCCTTATTCCTCCTACTGTCAACCCCCTCTCTATTGCAAGAGGATAGCAAGAGAGACCAATCTCTCCTCATTTGCTGCTGCATGGTGGTGCACGATCATGATAAAAGAACACGTTGCACGAGGAGGTGCGTCATTGCTGCATCCATCATGTGGATCACTACTAGAGAGGAGTTCGTGAGAGTTCCTCCATTCACGAACTAGGAACTGTGATATTAGGGGATATATAAGTTCCCTTAGGTGAGAACATCTCACATCCCTTGTGTCACTTTTAGTTTTCTGAGTTTTATGTCCCCGATCATCACACGACGATTTGATAAACCTATTTTGGGAAACTAGTTTTATTTTTTTATTTTCTACTACACATGTGATGCTATCTAAGGTTTCCTAATAATCCCAATGAAGGAAAAATGATAGACCCGAGGCAGTGTACTTGAGACTTGAGCTCACTCCTCTTAGCAAGTCCCATATTAAGGTGTTCCTCCAATTCAAGAAGAGGCTCCTAAGGGACCCCCATTCAATGAAAACCCCACTAACAAGAAGGGACAAATCCAAGTACTACCAGTTCCATTGAGATTATGATCACGACATCGAATACTGTCATGACTTAAAGGAGCAGATCAAGGAGCTTATCCATTGGGGATAACTTGAGCGGTTCATCTGAAAGTATCAAGAGTCTTCACTTCGACTCGAGGGACTAATAGAGAGATAAATTGATGTTATTATTGGTAGGTCAGCCTCGAGGGGAGATAGCTCTTCATCTTGTAAGGCCTATGCTTGCTTGGACACAACGTCAACCAATAGTCCTTCTAAGCCCAATCCACGGTGGATGGCCCTTCTCCTAGTGGGGAATAGATCTCCTTGGACCATTTTTGCCAACCTTGAGCCAACGTAGGTTTCTCGTCATGGGAGTGGATTATTTCATGATGTGGGTAGAGGTCAAACTACTAGCATTACTAAGAAGAAAGTTGAGAGATTCATATGGAAAATTATTATCATCCGCTTTGGAATCCCAAGGGCATTCTTGGCACATCCTTCAGTTCCTGAGCTTGCTCATTGAGTAGTTCATCTAAAAGTATCAAGAGTCTTCACTTCGACTCGAGGGGCTAATGGAGAGACAAATTGATGTTATTATTGGTAGGTCAGTCTCATTGGGAGATAGCTCTTCATCTTGTAAGACCTATGCCTACTTAGACACAACGTCAACTAGTAGTCCTTCTAAGCCTAATCCATTATGGACGGCCCTTCTCCCAATGGGGAATGGATCTCCTTAGAACATTTTTGCCAACCTTGAGCCAATGAAGGTTTCTCATTGTGGGAGTGGACTATTTCATGATGTGCGTAGAGGTCAAACTACTAGCATCGATTACTAAGAAGCAAGTTGAGAGATTCATATGGAAAAGTATTATCATCCACTTTGGAATCCCAAGGGCATCCTTCAGTTCCCGAGCTTGGTCATTGGCCACTGCAACCTATTCGCTAAGCTTCGAGTTGTGCACCCTCATTGAATGTAGCTCTCGAGTGAGTTATAGCAGATCATCCTCCATGGCTTAGTTATTGCTTTGGACTTCCTTCAGTTACTTAGTGAGGTCAGCAAGACATAGCTTGATCTCAAGTTGTCGTGCTAGCTTGGGCACATGAGCCTCCACCTTAATAACAACAACAGGATACCATCATTCTTCAGCCTCTCAATCTCTTCTTAAATATTTCCAAAGATCATCACATACACGATCGATGAGGGCTATTACGTAGTGATAGTGTTGCAAATAAAAAACAAGTAGCTGAGTGAAGTAAATCCGAAGGAGCTAGCCATGACCTAACTTACTAAGGCTACACTGCTAGTCATATGTCTCCTACAAGCCAATCACGTGAATAATGACATGTGTGACATGATACACATATTTTTTACTTATTATTTATTTAATATTTTTTTTACACTTTATGTTGCCTGTTGCATGTATGATGATGTCCATGGATCTATGCAATAGGAATCAAATCATAATGATATCATGATAATGAGATCGATTCGCCTTTAAACATAAACTCTAAATAATCTCAATCATATGTTACTCGAGAGGGACATTGAGATAACCGGTCAGACTGGTATACTGTATATATGTCCATATGATGGAAGTGGTTGGTCTTATAGCTGCTCATGTACTGACACTAGGGATACAATGCAAGTGCTCATTGGAGAATGAGTTCACTAATTGATCCGCTCATAGAATACTAGATGGTTGATAATACCTCATTATCAGACAATAATTCCATCATCCTATTGATATCTCTGGTTGTTAGACTTGAGATACCAAGGATATCCTATATGAGTACACTCTTTAATACCAGACTTATAGGTTTAGAAGTTTTAAATTTAGCACAACTAGTCATTAAGTGTGGTAGCTAACCTTATAAGGGCAATTAAGTATTGCTAGAGGATCATATACTCTTAGTATCATGAGAAGAATATGCTATATATTTTTGCTCAGGCAAATCCGTAGCCAAGATCATTCGAATTAAGAGAGAAAGAGTTCTCGGGAGAATCCGATTGGAGCGAAACTCGGGTAGAAACCATATGGGCCTAGTAGCACTATGCCCGGTATACGGTCTTTGAGACATTAGATGGATGAGATGTTGAGAAATCTTAGGGGTGACATCACATGCATAGCGGAAGAATAAGAAAACAAAATCCTCAATTTTCCAAAAATATGTTTATCATTGTGCGAAGATTGGTGCGCAAAAATCCACGAAACAAATTGTATATAGAATAGATTGTGTTACCTCCCTGTTTCTTTGCAGATCTCTAGGAGAGGGTGAAGGAGGTCAAGCGTCCTCGTCTCTAGCGGTGATCCACACAGCAGGGCTACGACGAGGCTCCTCAAAACTCTAGGTCTGCTCTGAGGTGGAGAGGAGGAGGAGAATAGGAGAGGCAAGCAAAAGCTCTACCCTATGAACCACTGAATCCCTCCTATTTATAGAGGTCCCTTGTCAAACCCTAATTGATCATCCCCTATTGGGTATTGGATCTGCATCCAATTACCTAAGCCTATTAGATTAATGGATCTCTATCCAATAATCTCTTATGGGCTCTTATTAAATCTTATCCATAGGATCCAATAATTCAGGGGTTTATTGGATATCCAATAAGATTGGGGCTTCGACGGATATCACATATCCGAACCTCTATTCATCGCAATGCCTACCATATGTGTGTGACCCTCTAGGCCCAATATCGAGTTGGCCATGAGTCATACCTATCATAATTCCTTCTAGCTTAGTGAATTATTGTCTCCATAATAATTCACTCGACTCATCGACTACGGACGTACTAGGCCACTACGCCGTAGTCCCCAGACGATACAGGGGAATCCAATCACATTGGACCTGTCTGTCCTTAGTTATCATATACTATAGTCCCTCATCCATCTAATATCTCAGAAATCGTATATTGGGCATGGTGCTGTCAGACCCATACAGTTTCTACTCGAGTCTCGTTCTAATCGGATTCTCCTAGAGAACTCTCTCTCTCTCTCTCTCTCAATCCGAATGACCCTAGCTAGGGATTTGTCTGAGCAAGAATATATAGGATATTCCTCTCATGACGTTGAGAGTGGATAATCCTCTATCGACACTCAATAGCCCTCGTAAGGTCGACTACCACTCCCAATGACCGGCTATACTAAATCTAAGACATCCAAACCTATAAGTCCAGTATCAAAGAATGGAGCACTCATATAGGACATCCTTGGTGTCTCAAGTCTAAGGACCAGATACACCACTAGGACTACGAAATCACAATTTGACAATAAGGCATCATCAACTATCCAGCATTCCGTAAGCGGATCAATCAATGAACTCATTCTCCAATGAGCACTTGTACTGTATCCCTAGTGTCCCCACACAAACAACTATGAGACTAGCTGCATCCATCATATGGACGGGTATATAACACACCAGTTTGTCCGATTATCTTGATGTCCCTCTCAAGTAACCTACGACCGGGATTATTTAGGATATGTGTATAAAGGTGAATCGGTCTTATTATCATGATCTTATCATGATTTGATTTATATTGCATAGATCCAAGGATATCACAATATATATATGCATATATGCAATAGTCAATATAAATTGATAAATGCCAAAATATAATAAGTAAAAAGATTCTATGTCACATGCCATCACTCACATGATTGGTTTGCAGGGTATATATGACTAACATGAGGGATTATAGATATATGGTAACCGAGGACAAATATGTTCAATTGATTAGATTCCCTTGTATCATTTAGGAACTACGGCGTAGTGGTCTAGTACATTTGTAGTCAATGAGTCGAATGAATTATTATGGAGATAATAATTTATTGAATTAGAAAAAGTTCTGATAGATATAACTTATGGCCAACTTGATATTGGGCCTAGAGGGTCACACACATATGGTAAGTGTTGCGATGAGCAGAGGTTTGGATATGAGATATCTATTAGAGTCCATATCTTATTGGATATCCAATAAGCCCTTAAATTATTGGATTCTATAAATGAGATTCAATAAAAGCTAATAAGAGATTATTGGGTAGAGATCCACTAATCCAAGAGGCTTAGGTAATTGGATGGAGATCCAGTACCAATAAGGTAGGATCCATTAGGGTAAGTTTATAGGGACATCTATAAATAAGAGGGAAGCAAAGGGCCATAGGCTAGACCCTTTTTATCTGTCACCTCCTATACTCCTCTCTCCCTCTCCTCCTTAGCTAACAGCCTCACTTTGGGGCGTAAGGACAATAAGAAGGGCCAGCCCCTTCTTGATTGTGTAGTGCGCGTGAAAAGAAGGATTATACAACAATTTAAGGAGCATCTTTAGAGCGCTTGCAATAGAGATTACTGCTAGAGAGGAGGACAGTTGACCTCCTTCATCCTCTCCCATATATCTATATATTTTCAGGGATATACAATCTCCCTAGGTAACACATCTTTCATATATGCATAGTTTTTCGATTTTATGAGTTTTTACGTACCAATTTTCGCACGACGATGAGAAACTTTTCCTACGAGAAATTCTGGGATTTTATTTTTTTATTCCTTTACCCTAGATTTCCCAACAGTGGTATCAGAGCCAAGTTGTTCGTGTGAAAGATTAGTTTTTAAATTATGTTGTGTTGAATTGCGTAGAATTATTTTTGCGTGATTGCTGTGATTTTTGTTGTAGTTTTCAATCTAAACTATATGTCTTCTCTATATTAAAAGGAACTATAGATTAATATTTTATTGCCAAAATTATCATCATAGAACAGAGAGAAAAGGGGCAATAACTGTTGCTACCTTGTAGTTTGGCTAAAGGTTGTTTGCAGCCTTGGTCGAGAACGCATCTTACTACTCTTGGCTTGGCCAAAAGCAGCAAGGCTGAGAGTAGCAAAGGGGCTCTCATCTTGGAGGTTGGCAGCCCCTGCAGCCTAGTTTCCTGGCTATAAGGGGTAGCCTTGGCGGCTAGGGTTTCCTGGTTGTAGGGGTTTCCCTAGCGGCCAGGGTTTCCTAACTACAAAAGATACCTTAGGGGCCAGAGATCCCTAGCCACCCAAGGCAGTCCTATGACTAGGGATTCCTGGCCATAGTGTCATAGACTTAGTTGGTTTTGCCTAAGTCGTGCGGCACCCTTACGAGTCCGTTCGCAAATATCAATCTCCCCAAAACCTCCCATGGTCCCTTAGGATCTACAAAAGAGAAAACAGATTAGAGAAAGTGCCTCACTCAGGATCCACAAGCAAACATTTCAGAAAATACTTCATAGCCAATGCAAATTATAAACAGACTTTACAAGCTCTAAACGATTGCACAACAAAGGGTCTAAAATGGTCCACTATAGACTGAAATCTCGCACAAGTGTCCACATGACACAACCTTTATTTACAAGCCTAAAATGGCCACAATAGACAACTAAATTAGGGCTGTTAAGCCTTTGACCATTCCGCTACATGTTGCGTAAAGCATGAACAAACCAAACGACAGACATATATGAGTATTACATTAAACACATTGTTTACAATTTTTTCTGTGACATTCTCCCCCACTTATTATTTCAATGTCCTCGTTGAAGTCTTTTGTCGACACTACAACTCCTTGCCTTTGCTAAGTCTTCAATCTTCTGCTCCAGCTATAATGCCTCTTAGCTCCCAATTGCTCTCCACTGTTATTGTTGAGTGGTCGAATTTTTGAGCCGCCATGTTGTTTCAACTCGCCAATGACTCTGATTCTAGTGTGGGGTTGGCAGAGTTGTGTTGATCCCTGTTGGTTCCTACGGATCCTTCAGATGAAAGAAAAGACCATCCTTACTATGCATTAGTCTCTCAAATGCCTCATATTGCTTGAACTGGATGGATGCTTGTTGGAGCTTTAACGAGCATCACCTTGTAAACTTTTGAAGTTTTGGGTCCTTCCTCCACAAAATTTGCCCATCGACTCTTCTTTCATTTAGTTGTCACTTCCAATTAGATTAGCAACACTTCCGCTTTCAATTGACATTCCGTTGGGAAATGAAGTGGATAATCTACTCTCAGTAGCACCGATCACCATTGGTGAGGATTTGACAACTATTGTCTTCCATTTGGTTTCTTCGAAGGGTCTTTGAATATGTGCAGAGCTCCTTTGCTGGATAGATAAGATAATTAAGGTACTCGATTTCGCCTATTCTCTTAAGAGTTGAGAAGACAAAGGTTACTAGACTTCGCCCGCCTCCTCAAAGGTTATACTCTATGCATCGAGCTGGTTACTGGCCTTTACTTGCTCTTTCCTTACACTTTTGAAGTATTTGAAGTGTTTGCACTCCTTGCATTGAGTTAGCTACTATGATTCACCTTCTCAATGCTATCGAACTTCTGGAATGTAGGAAGTTTTCACCCCAACTTGGAGTAAGTCTCTAATAGTTTTGGTTGCTTTTGGGATTGTACCATCTTCTCCATCAACCCTACTGCCTAATCCACTGAGTATCAAAGGTATAGTACTATATACTATCTGCTTCGTTCTTTGGTTGTGCACTCTTGCACGACCCGAAGTCCTTCACTTTCAGCTATCATGATGAGAAGCTCATTAACACCGGTCTTACAAAGTTCCCTAGCCTCTACCCTTTAGCCTTGTCTTGGTACTTGGAGTTTGCCTCTACATTCTCTACCTCCTCAGCCCCTTTCACGACTAAGCGCTCTCCCTCCATGAGAGCAAGTGATCAATGACTTTACGGAAGTCCTGCCTTTACGGTACCATGGCGCTGCCATGCCCATGGCCCTACTATCCGTCGCCTCACATCCGCATCCCTTTCTTCATGATCGGTAGATTTGCCTCTGTGGCATTATGGCACTCCTCCGAGTTCACATCTATTTTAACTGATACTTGGTTTTTGGGTAGTTAAGCCCCTTTGGACTCATCGTCGCTTTCTCGCCCCTTTCGACCCTCTGCTTCAACACCTCTGTGTACTCTAAGTAGTTCCCATTGGTCGATGGAAATACACACTACAACTCTTATGTATGGTCTCTACCATCATGTTGTAGGGTTTTCACCGATTATATTCTCCTTAGCTTCCTTGGTAGCAATGTTCGCTTACTTAGCCTTGTCCTTTGACTTGTCGGGCTCCCTTAAGCGAATATAGGCTCTAGAGTAGTCCAACTCTCTAGCCGCTCTGATCATACATCGACATAATTAAGTCTCTCCCATGGGACTCACTAGTACTTGTATTCGAACTTTTCTCTCGATGGTACACACCCCCCATATCGTGATGACCAAGGCTTTCATCCGATGCAAAATTCGATGCACGCACGGAAGACCTGCCTCTGCGGTACCATGGTGTTAGGACCCTTTTTCTGAGCTTTTGAATAATGTTTATTGAGTCTATTTAGTCCAGTTGTTTATTGAGTCTGTTTAGTTCAATTAGAATCGAGTAGAGGTTTATTTAATATTTATTTATTATTAAGAGTCCAAGTCTTGGTGGACTCTAGGTGGAACTCTATAAATAGTGATGTAACCCTTTCTTTGAATCAATTAATGAATGAAATGTTATTCCATGCTGTGGACAAACCCTAGGAGGCTGATCCCCTCGAAGCGATCAAGGAGGGTCGATCCCCTCGAAGTGATCAAGGAGGCCGATCCCCTCGAAGCGATCATTATCATTCCCTTTTCTTTCATTTCTTCCACGATAAGACTTTAGGGTCTTATCATTTGGTATCAGAGCCTACGATAAGACTTAGGGTCTTACCATTTGGTATCAGAGCAGCGATCCTCCTTTTCTCGCTGTAGTTATCTTCCTCCTAAAAAAAAAAAAAAAACCGCAGCCACGCCCCTGCTTCCCAAGCCGTAGCCACGCCCCTGCTTCCGATCGGCCCACCCGCCGCCGCTGCTCTCCAGCCACCGCTGCTGCCCCCTAGCCACCAACGACTCCTTCTCCACAGTCGGCGCTGTTTCCTGGCCGATCGACCAACGCCGCCGCTGCCCCCCCCAGCCGGCGACCTCTCCTCGCTTCCCCATCTCGCTCGAGCGAGAAGGACCATTGGCACCGTCTCCCTGCCAGCGGATCACCCCATCGCCGCTTATACCATCGGCGACGCTGCCCTAGTCCGCCCCCCCCCCCCCCCCCCCCCCCCCCTTGGGTCGCAGCCGTAGCCGCCGGTTGCCGCAGCCCCTCCTTGCAGCGGTTGTAGAAACAGAGCTTCCTCTATTGCCGTAGCCCCTCGTCGATCGCAGTCGCGCCTCCTCCAGCACTCCTCTTTCCCTTGAGTGTCGTCGCCGCACAACTGACCCACCATCGCTGCTAGCCACCGTGCGACGACCGCCGCTCGCTTCCCAGCCGCCACTCCCCCTTGCTCTGCATCTTTTGTAACAAAAACAGAGCAAGCATAGGCAACTCACCTTGCACCACAGTCGCAGGTCCCCTTGCTGCTGCTAACGCCGGCTGCCGTCACCGTCGCTGCTACTCCCCAGCCAGTGACGACTCTGCTCACTGCCCAGCCGTGATCCTCGCAGCCTCCCCCTTGCTCTGGTGATAGAAACAGGGCAAATCACCAATTGCCCTTGTTCCCGCAGTGCCACCGTCGATTCCTATTCTCCATTGCAACCTCAATCCCTACCGTGACCCTCGCTGCCTCCTTCTCCACCGCCGTCGCTGCACTCCGGCCAGCGACCACCGTTGCTGCCAGCCACCGCAGCCTTCTCCTCAACCGCTTGTGATCCTTCCGTCCAACGCCTTCTGTGGTGCGACAAAAACAGAATATGCAGCAACCACCACCGCACGCAGTAACAAAAAACAATGGCACCCTCTACTGCAGTAGCCGCCGATTGTAACCACCGCCGCCGCTGCTCCCAGCCAACGACCAACCCCTCATTCTACAGCAGCTGCCCTCTAGCAGCGCACGCAGCAACCACAGCAAGGACGCTGCCTTGCCTCAACCCCAGCAGCGCACGCACCATCGATTCCTCTTCTCAACCCTGGCCGCTTCAACGCCGCCTCCCCCTGCTTAGCATCTTCTACCACAACCGCAGGTTGCCATCACCGCAGCCTCAACCCCGCTACCCGGCGATCGCCCCTTGGGTCCAGCAGCTACAACCACATCGACGTAGTCGCCTTTCAGCCCCGGCGCTCTCACCCCACACGACGACAGAGATAGGGAAACAACTCTTCCTCCAACACAGCGACCACAGCACTGCCCTCGGCGTCCACCTCCTCGGCAACTTTGCATTGACAATGCTGATGCCCTTGACCGACATCAAAAACAGGAGTTGAGAACCCAGATTTGCAGTCTTGCGCAATGGCCACCGATAACGCAGTGAAAGCACAAATGGAAGCATGGGAAATCAGAATTGAGAACCAGTTGCAAGAAACACTTAATGATTTCAAAAAGAGCCTACTGGAGAGTCTCAGCAAATTTCAACAAGATAGGGGCTCAAGTTTTACGTTGCATAGATATGAAAATACAAGAAAAGGGCCCCAAGATTGTGACACAAACTACTCACACATGAAGGTGAAATTTTTGAGATGGAAAGATGGAGATCCGACTAGCTGGATCTCTAAGGCGGAAAATTTCTTTCATTTTCACAGAACCCCAGAAGAATCGAAGGTAGAAGTGGCCTCAATCCAGCTCGATGAAGATGCAATCTAGTGGTACAATTGGTATGAAACTTGCTATGGAGTTCCTTCGTGGGAGCGGTTCAAAAGAGGGCTTCTTGTTCGCTTTAGTCCATCCGATTATGAGAATGTTGATGACCAGCTTGCCAAAATTTGTCAAACTTCTACAGTGTCAGAATATCGAAAGATTATCAAATCAAGCTATAGATTGGTCGGAACGACAACTTCTGGGTACATTTATTGAAGGGCTTATTCTAGAGATCCGGTGTGAAGTTAAGGCTCGTCAACCCCGCACTATGATAGATGCAATCTTATTCGCACATCTACATGAGAAAAAAATTAGCAAGGAAATATCAGCAAGGGGTTTGTGCTATGATGAAAAGTGGAGTATAGAGCACCGATGTAAACAAGGGCAACTTCTAATGATTGAACCAATTGGAGAGGAGCCGAAAGCTAAGAATGTGAACTCCGATCATGAAGGTATAAATTCTAACGAAGATATTGGACCTACCATACATACAATGCATACATTAGTCGACTACTCTAACCCGCAAACTATGGAAGTTGGCGGAACTCGGGAGCATCAGCCTATTATAGTTTTGATTGATACTGGTAGCACTAACAATTTTATGGACAGTGAGACTGTTGACGATTGGCCCACCACATTGAAGACTATGATAGATTTAAAGTAAAGATCGTTGATGGATGGATTTTCACTTGTGATAGCAAAGGTTCAAAGATTAAATTGATTATATAGGGCCAGCAGTTTCTTGCAATGATTACTACACTGAAAGACCGACCTGTTGCTTACACTATCAAAAGGTGGAGACCATACTTACTTGATCAACGGGTTGTGATGCGTTGCAGATAGTCTATGACTGAAGAGAAGCTCCCCGAGATTGATGCTGCTCAGCCTTGAGGACAAGGCTGATTTGAAGAGGGAGGAACTGTTAGGACCCTTTTTCTGAGCTTTTGAATAATGTTTATTGAGTCTATTTAGTCAGTTGTTTATTGAGTCTGTTTAGTTCAATTAGAATCGAGTAGAGATTTATTTAACATTTATTTATTATTAAGAGTCCAAGTCTTAGTGGACTCTAGGTGGAACTCTATAAATAGTGATGTAACCCTTTCTTTGAATCAATTAATGAATGAAATGTTATTCCACTCTGTGGACAAACCCTAGGAGGCCGATCCTCTCGAAGTGATCAAGGAGGGTCGATTCTCTCGAAGCGATCAATATGTTTATTGATTCTATTTAGTCCAGTTGTTTATTGAGTCTGTTTAGTTCAATGAGATCGAGTAGAGATTTATTTAACATTTATTTATTATTAAGAGTCCAAGTCTTAGTGGACTCTAGGTGGAACTCTATAAATAGTGATGTAACCCTTTCTTGAATCAATTAATGAATGAAATGTTATTCCACTCTGTGGACAACCCTATGGAGCCGATCCTCCTCGAAGTGATCAGGAGGGTCCATTCGATCAAGGAGGGTCGATCCCCTCGAAGCGATCAAGGAGGGTCGATCCCCTCGAAGCGATCAAGGAGGGTCGATCCCCTCGAAGCGATCAAGGAGGGTCGATCCCCTCGAAGCGATCAAGGAGGGTCGATCCCCTCGAAGCGATCAAGGAGGGTCGATCCCCTCGAAGCGATCAAGGAGGGTCGATCCCCTCGAAGCGATCAAGGAGGGTCGATCCCCTCGAAGCGATCAAGGAGGGTCGATCCCCTCGAAGCGATCAAGGAGGGTCGATCCCCTCGAAGCGATCAAGGAGGGTCGATCCCCTCGAAGCGATCAAGGAGGGTCGATCCCCTCGAAGCGATCAAGGAGGGTCGATCCCCTCGAAGCGATCAAGGAGGGTCGATCCCCTCGAAGCGATCAAGGAGGGTCGATCCCCTCGAAGCGATCAAGGAGGGTCGATCCCCTCGAAGCGATCAAGGAGGGTCGATCCCCTCGAAGCGATCAAGGAGGGTCGATCCCCTCGAAGCGATCAAGGAGGGTCGATCCCCTCGAAGCGATCAAGGAGGGTCGATCCCCTCGAAGCGATCAAGGAGGGTCGATCCCCTCGAAGCGATCAAGGAGGGTCGATTCTCTCGAAGCGATCAAGGAGGGTCGATCCCCTCGAAGCGATCAAGGAGGGTCGATCCCCTCGAAGCGATCAAGGAGGGTCGATCCCCTCGAAGCGATCAAGGAGGGTCGATCCCCTCGAAGCGATCAAGGAGGGTCGATCCCCTCGAAGCGATCAAGGAGGGTCGATCCCCTCGAAGCGATCAAGGAGGGTCGATCCCCTCGAAGCGATCAAGGAGGGTCGATTCTCTCGAAGCGATCAAGGAGGGTCGATTCTCTCGAAGCGATCAAGGAGGGTCGATCCCCTCGAAGCGATCAAGGAGGGTCGATCCCCTCGAAGCGATCAAGGAGGGTCGATCCCCTCGAAGCGATCAAGGAGGGTCGATCCCCTCGAAGCGATCAAGGAGGGTCGATCCCCTCGAAGCGATCAAGGAGGGTCGATCCCCTCGAAGCGATCAAGGAGGGTCGATCCCCTCGAAGCGATCAAGGAGGGTCGATCCCCTCGAAGCGATCAAGGAGGGTCGATCCCCTCGAAGCGATCAAGGAGGGTCGATCCCCTCGAAGCGATCAAGGAGGGTCGATTCTCTCGAAGCGATCAAGGAGGGTCGATCCCCTCGAAGCGATCAAGGAGGGTCGATCCCCTCGAAGCGATCAAGGAGGGTCGATCCCCTCGAAGCGATCAAGGAGGGTCGATTCTCTCGAAGCGATCAAGGAGGGTCGATCCCCTCGAAGCGATCAAGGAGGGTCGATCCCCTCGAAGCGATCAAGGAGGGTCGATCCCCTCGAAGCGATCAAGGAGGGTCGATCCCCTCGAAGCGATCAAGGAGGGTCGATCCCCTCGAAGCGATCAAGGAGGGTCGATCCCCTCGAAGCGATCAAGGAGGGTCGATCCCCTCGAAGCGATCAAGGAGGGTCGACCTGAAGCGAAGGATGGTCGAATCCCCTCGAAGGAAGGGCCGACCCTTGAAGCGATCATTATCATTCCCTTTTCTTTCCTTTCTTCCACGATAAGACTTTAGGGTCTTATCATTTGGTATCAGAGCCTACGATAAGACTTTAGGGTCTTATCACATGGCTTTTACTCTTTGAATCCATAGCCCTTCTTACCGTAGTGTTGCTTACCGAAGTAGAGCTCCTAGTAGCTCCCGATCATACCTTCGTATGATATAGTCTCTCACCGGATTATATTCGTGTGTATCGCATTGTCACGAACTGTTCCACCATGATTAGCTGCACCATGTCGCCTCCTGATGACATCTCCATTGCATTCTGATCCTTGTGGGATGAACTCAGATTGTGATCCCTTCATGTGTTGCCTTTACCAACACATCACATGGCCTCTTCTACTTTCTATTGTGTTCGCTCCTTTGGCAATCGACCTTCATCCACCCGCTCTTTGATCACACTTAGACGAAGCACCACTCTAGGACAGTCCATCGCTTAGTAGCTCCTGAAGTCTATCGACTTCGCTAAAATTGGTACACCATTGTCTGGATCCTGGGCCTCTGCCCCTACCAGCATAATCTCTGCTACACAACGCTCCCTTCATGGTAACTTGAATAGCAGCACTATGGCATATTCTTCAAGAGTACTCGCCTCTACATCCTCTTGCCCTATGCCAAAGCCTTCTGAAGCCAACTTTACCTCCGCAAGTTGAATCACCTTAGTTCCTCTGTCAAATGCTTCTTTGAGGTAAGGTACATGTGTCTCGAAGCTCCATTTGTCTTTGGCACCATGTAGGATGAGCCTACTCCATCAGAATGAGGGACCCATAGAACAACATGATCCCGCTCTTGCCTCTATAGGAGTTCATGTCTTTAACCTCTATCCAAGGAAAGCTCTGTACCTCCGCTCCATATTTCATCTTCTATGTCGGCTCCCATCATGTGACTTGGGTACTTCACCAAGTTACACCCAAGTTGCTCCGCTCTCTGTTTTACATTGAGTTGATTAGTGGCCCTCGCACCTACCATTTCACGGGTCAGCCATTCATTGAGTCCGATCTCCATATCGATTCCAAGTGTATCTTCATTTGTGTTGCCTTGGATCGCTCTCTCACTTGATCTCATAATGCATCCCCTCAATGCATTATCTCAAGTGAGATCATGCGATGATTCCTCGTCACTCGCTCGGTCTATTGAGCTTTGTAAAGTTATTTTTTTTTTGAGGTATTCCTCCTCAACATGTGCGGTCTGTTGCACTTGGCTCTCTCTCTAGAGAGTCAGGACTTGTCCCTCTTGGATATTTATCTCATTGGAGTAACTTCTCTCTTTGTTTCCTTCTCTTTGAATATTTCGGAGACCATCATCCCCTTGGACTACTCTGCCTTGCTGAACAAACTGTGCATTATTTTGCCTCCCATAAACGCACTTGCTAGATTGTGACTCCATGTCAATACAGCCCTTGCTGCACCCCTCAAGGCCTAGCAACATGCTGAACTTGCTGCATACTTCAGCCTCCTATGGATGTATCCTTTACATACTGAAGAGAAAATTTTAATGCTCCATGGCATCGAGTTTCGATCGCCTTGGGATGGCCATGAACACTCCATCTTTCGTATATAAGCCTTTGTATGAGTACTAAATTCCTCGAGTTAGCAATTCCCCTCGCCTCTATGAGTTTTGCACAACTCTTTTGGTCGCTGAACAACCCATTCCACCTTATATGGTCTCTTCCTTTATTAAGCGTCTTGCTTGCCTTAAGAACCATCAAGTATGGTTGCCAACGTTGAGCTATAGTTCAAACTCAACCATCCTAACCTTTGTGCGCTATGCATTCTTCCTAGCTTACTTGTCCTCGTGGTGCCTCTTGCGTGAAGGGTTGGCCATTCTTCTAAATGCTAATCTCAAATGCTCACTCCCCTGAATGACTCCTTTTCCCTACATCTCCATACTCGTTTTCCCCCAAACAATCGCACATGTTGGCTACCCTCAATGCAGCCCTACTAGGTCCCCCATGTTTGCATGCCAAGCGTTTCTATGAGTGCTTATCCTGCTCTGATACCATCTGTCATGGACTTAACTGGTTTTTCCTAAGTCATGCGGCACCCTTGCGAGTCCATCTGTAAAGGTCAGCCTCACTGAAATCTCCCATGATCTCTTAGGACCTACAAAAGATAAAACAGGTTAGAAAAAGCGCCTCATTCGGTATCCATAAGCAAACATTTCAGAAAACACTTCATAGCCAATGCAAATTATAAACAGACTTTACAAGCTTGAATGGTTGCACAACAAAGGGTCCAAAATGGTCTATTACAACTGAAATCTCGTACAAGTGTCCATATGACACAATCTTTATTTACAAGTCTAAAATGACTACAAAACCCAACTAAATTGGGGCTGTTAAGCCTTCAACCATCCCTCTATATGCTACGTAAAGCATGAACAAACCAAAAGATACAGACATACATGAGCATTACATTAAACACCTTGTTTACAGTTTTGTTCGTGACAATAGGGGCAACCTTGGCAGCTAGGGTTTCCTGGCCGCATAGGGCACCCTAGGGTAGGGTACCCCAAAGGCTATAGAATAATTAGTTAAGTAGTTTGAGTTAATTATTATTATTATCTAGTAGTCCATAATGATGATGTATGATATGGACAGATGATCATGGACCGTGTGATGTGCGTGTACATATGATGTGATTATTATTAATAGTGGGGCCTACGAGCCTCCAATTTTTCTTATTTATTGTCAGGTCTACATACTTATGATTATATTCTAATTACACAAGGAGGCACGGTGGGAGTCTGGAGGTGACAATGAGACCCATGAGGTTGAGATGGATGATCATAACGCATGGATATGTGTCGAGATGTCGACGAAACCGATGAAGATAAGATGGATGATTATAGTGCATGGAGATGCGTTGATGCACACATAGATCGTGATGTGATTGATTGAGCCCACTAGCTCGAGCTTGATTATATTAGGTTGTGGTCCATAATCATTTGGGGTGATTGGTCATATGATATGTAATTGACTATACACTAACTAGATATGTATATATATTTGCATGTAATGTAGATATATATTAAATATGCATGTGTTGTTGAATCTCAGATTTTGATGATGAAGTCAATATAATATGTAATTGACTATACACTAACTAGATATGTATATATATTTGCATGTAATGTAGATATATTAAATATGCATGTGTTGTTGAATCTTGTATATATATTTGCATGTAATGTAGATATATATTAAATATGCATGTGTTGTTGAATCTCAGATTTTGATGATGAAGTCAATTATAATATGTAATTGACTATACACTAACTAGATATGTATATATATTTGCATGTAATGTAGATATATATTAAATATGCATGTGTTGTTGAATCTCAGATTTTGATGATGAAGTCAATTATAATATGTAATTGACTATACACTAACTAGATATGTATATATATTTGCATGTAATGTAGATATATATTAAATATGCATGTGTTGTTGAATCTCAGATTTTGATGATGAAGTCAATTATAATTTGTTTGATCTAATCTATATGTTAAGAAAAGTGTACAGGATTAACTACGATAACAGTAAGACATAAAGCAGGTGTTGTGTCGGAGTCAAGATTGAGATCTCATTGGAAGTTCGAGAGTTCGTTAGAAGTCTGAACGTTCGTCAGAAGTTCTGCCGGAACCAACCGAAAAGTCTAAGATCTTACTAAAGAAGCTCGTCGGAACTTGCCAAGAAGATCATCGTAAAGTCTAGGAGCTTGCCGGGAGTCCGCCAGAGCATTGCCGAGAGTTCGTTGGATGTTCGCCGAAAGTACACCGGAAGCTCGTCGGAAGAGCAACTAACGCACCGGAACAAGAAGTGCTATAATCATGTCTTAACTATCATAGTTAGAGCATAAATTAAGTTAGGATTGGGAGGTAATCCCACTAACTTAATTAGGGGCCAATTGGGCCCTTAATAGGGCTGAATTGGGCCGAATTGAGCACCCAATTTAGACCTTGAATTCCTAGTCAGCGGTGGCACCGCTTGGAAAGCAGTGCCATAGGATTTCTGGGCGATGGTACTGCCGGTAGTTATTGTTGCCAGCGATGGTACCGCCCTTGGTCAAGCTATGGTACCGCCAAAGCTTGGTTTCCTAGCTTTGTCAAGCGGTGGTACCACCCAGTGTTAGGTGTCAAGCGGTAGTACCGCCCAGTAATGGTGGTGGTATCGCCAGTACCTAAGAAATCCGGGATGAAATATTTTTTGGCTCCAATTTTGAAGCCATTAGGGCCTATAGAAAGCCCACCCTTTTCTACATAAAAAGGCACAAAAGTATTGAGATAATTTTGAGTTATTAGGGTGTAAAAGTGTTATAAACAAGTGCTAAAGTCCTTCTCCTCCCTTTTTAAGTTTTGAGATAATTCAAGAGAGGTGTGAGACTTGTAAGGATTCTCTCCTAAACCCATGAAAAGGAGAAAGAGCTGTAAAAGAGGTGGTTGGTCTTCACCTATTGAAGGAAGGCCTTTAGTGGATGTCGGAGACCTTGTCGGAGGATAAATCCGAAAGTGGATGTAGGTCATGTTGACCGAACCACTCTAAATCCTGGTTTACTTTTCATTTGAGCAATTTACATTACTGCAAATTTCTTTAATTCTCTCTTGCACTTTTATGAAAGTTTTTAAGTTCATAATCTATCCGAAACGAATTGAATCGAAACCATTTTCCTCGGAATCAATTTTAATCGAAACGAACCTTTTTCCAAAATCGTAAAAGTTTTTCGCTGCATTAATTCACCCATCCTCTTAGTGCCACTCTTGATCCTAACATATGTGACATGACATATTAAGAGATCGAATCAAAACCCCCTTTCTTGATAGTGTTAAGTCAATAAACGTGAGACAATTAGATTAACTCATGTGGCCTTCTATCGTTAAAGGGAGAAATCGATTTCCGACACAGGTTGAGTTGGTTAAGTCCCTCGAGGCTCACCTATATTACGATTTAAGATCTTACCTATGACATAGAGATGTCATCGACGACTTGAGGACATAGTAATGCTTGGTCGAGTCCCTCGAGAGCATATCACCAATCAGACTCATCTTATAACGATGGTGATAACTTAATCAAATATCATGATTGATCGATTCCCTCGAGGCCATAATAGCTCAAAGGCCAAACAGGATGGGAATCGCAATGAGTTGTGATCGGTAAGAATTACCTACCTTTTCAAGCTTAGCATGATTAGTGGAGTCCCTCGAGTTTACGTTAATATATTGATTAGATCCTAATCACTATTAGAGATCCATCGAGAGGCTTCGATTTACATATTGGAGGGAGTTGTGTGTTTCACGAGAAAATAGTGGGAGTAGATTAAGATATAAGACCTTATCTTAATTATTTATTTTTATAAAATCTGTATATTATTTATTTCTGTTGTATATTTATTTGTAGAAAATATCACTTTCAAATCCCTTACGTGGCATACTTGATGTCAACCACCTAACTAGTTCAAATTACACAGATTGGCTCCGTAACTTGAGAATCATTCTCACTACGTCCTTGATATAGTAATGCCTACACCCAAAAAAGGGGCAAGCGAGGATGAGATCGCTCACTACGTGTAATACATAGATGAATCTACTATTGGTAAGTGTTACATGTTGGGCTCCATGACTCCCAAGTTACAGAGGTAGCATGAAAATATGGATGTCAGATCCATTTTCTTGCATCTCTTTAAACTATTTGAGAAACAGGGAAGAACTCAGCGATATGAGATATCCAAGAGTCTCTTCCATGTTAGGATATGAGGGGACACCAATTCAGAACCATGTTCTTAAGATGATTGAATGGATAGAGAAATTTATGGGTCTAGGAATAGTCCTAAAGGATAACTTGTGTGTAGATCTTGTGCTTCAATCTCTACTAGATTCCTTTTCATAATTCATTATGAATTTTAATATGAACAAGCTTGAGGTGACTCTTCCTGAACTCATCAATATACTAAGGGAGGCTAAGAGCACCATCAAGAAAGAGAAACCAATTATCTATGCTAGTGAGACCAGAAAGAAAAGAAAGATAAATAAGTCCCTTAAGAAGGGCAAGGGCAAAGAAAAACTAGGTAAAACAAAGGTTGCCAAGAAGGATCTGGTAAAAGACAAAGGTACTATGATAAAGACATACACTAGAAGAGGAACTATAAAGAATACCTTACAGAGAAGGCAAAATAGAAGCATAGAGATTGCTAGTCATAGGTGCCCTACAAGCCAATAACATGAGTGATGACACATGTGATATGATACACTCTCTTTTTATTTATTATTTATTTAATATTTTTCTCACTTTATATTACCTATTACATATATTTTTTTGTCTATGGATCTATGCAATAGGAATCAGATCATGATAATGAGATTGATTCACCTTTAAACATAGACCCTAAATAATCTCGATCATAGGTTACTCGAGAGGGACATCGAGATGATCGGTTATACTAGTGTGATATCTACCCATCCATATAATGGAGGCAGCTAATCTCATAGCTACTCATGTGGGGATTCTAGGGATATAATACAGATGTTTATTAAAAAATGAGTTCACTAATTAATCTGCTCATAGAATGTTGGATAGTTGATGATATCTCATTGTTAGACAGCGATTCCATCATTCTAGTAGTATATCTAGTTATTAGACTTAAGACACTAACGATATTCTGTATAAGTACTCTACTCTTTGATACTAGACTTATAGACTTGGAAGTTTCAAATCTAGCATAGCCGGCTATCGGGAGTGACAGTTAACCTTATGAGAGTTATTAAGTGTTGATAGAGGATCATTCACTCTTAGTGTCATGAGAGGAATATCCTATGTGTTCTTGCTCAGAAAAATCCCTGGCCAAGGTCATTCGGATTGAGAAATAAATAGTTCTCTAGGAGAATCTGATTAGAGAGACTCAAGTAGAAACTGTATGGGTTTTATAGCACTATACCCGGTATATGATCTTTGGGATATTAGATCGATAAGGGACTCTAGATATATAGTAACTAAGGACAAATATGTTCAATGAATTGGATTCCCCTATATCATCTAGGAATTACAGTGTAGTGGCCTAGTATGTCTGTAGTCGATGAATCGAGTGAATTATTATAGAGATAATAATTCACTGAACCAGAAAGAGTTTTGATCAGTATAACTCATGGCCAGCTCGATATTAGGCCTAGAGGGTTATACATATATGGTAGGTATTGTGACGAGTAGATGTTTAGATATGAGATATCTATTGAAGTCTATATCTTATTGGATATCCAATAAGCCCCTGAATTATTCGATCCTATGGATGAGATCAAATAAGAGCAAATGAGAGATTATTGTGTAGAGATCTACTAATCCAAGACACTTGGGTATTTGGAACCAAAGGGCCATAGGCTAGACCCTTTGTTTGTCACCTCCTATACTCATTTCTCCCTCTTTTCCTTAGCCAATAGCCCTAGTTTTAAGCGTATAGACAACAAGAAGTGTCGGTCCCTTCTTGATTGCGTGGTGAGCGTGGAAAGGATAATTATGCAGCAATTTGAGGAGCATTTTTACAGTGCCTACTATGTAGATCATCGCTAGAGAGGAGGACAATTGACCTCCTTCATCCTCTCCCATAGACCTATAGGTTTTCAGGGATCTACGATTTCCCTAGGTAACACATCTTTCGTATATGTGCAGTTTTTTAGTTTTCGGGTTTTTGCACACCAATCTTTGCACGATGACGAGAAACCTTTTCTATAAGAAATTTTAGGATTTTATTTTTCTATTCTTCAATATGCATGTGATGCTGCCCTAGATTTCCCAATATACACCTATTGGGAAATCATAAAGAGCATCATATGTGTAGTAAAAAATAAAAACAAAAAGTAGTTTTATAAAATAATCATATCAAATTGTTATGCATTCTAGGAAATCTTGGGGGCGACATCATATACGCAGAATATTAAAAATAAAATCCTCAATTTCTCAAAAGATGTGTTCGTCGTCGTGCGAAGATTAGTGCGCAAAAATTATGAAACTTAAAACTACGTATATGAAAGATTATGTTACCTAAGGAGATCGTAAATCCCTGAATTCTATAGATCTCTAGGAGAGAGTGAAGGATGTTAAGCATCCTTCTCTTTAGTAGTGATCCACATAACAAGGCTATGACGATACTTCTCAAAACTCCAAGCTTGCTATTTGAGGAGGAGAGGAGAATAGGAGAGGCAACCCAAAAAGGCTCTAGCCTAGGAACCATTGATTCCCTCATATTTATAGAGGTCCCCTATCAACTTAACCCAAATGGATCCTGCCCTATTGGGTATTGGATCTCCATCTCAACTACCCAAGCCTTTTAGATTAGTAGATCTCTATCGAATAATCTCTCATTGGTTCTTATTGGATCTCATCTACAGGATCCAATAATTTAGGGGTTTATTGGATATCCAATAAGATATGGACTCCAGCGGATATCTCATATCTGAACCTCTACTCATCGCAACACCTACCATGTATGTGTGATCCTCTAGGCCCAATATCAAGCTGGACATAAGTCATGCCTATTAAGACTCTTTCTGGCTTAATGAATTATTATCTCCATAATAATTTACTCGACTCATCGACTGCGGACGTACTAGGCCACTACGTCGTAATCCCTAGACGATACAATGGAATCGAATCCATTGGACCTGTTTGTCTCAGTTACCGTATACCTATAGTCCCTTATCTATATAATATCCTAGAGATTGTATACCAAGTATAGTGCAGTCAGACTCATATGGTTTCTACTCGAGTCTTACTCTAATTGGATTCTCCTAGAGAACTCCTTCTCTCTCAATCCGAATGACCCTAGCTAGGGATTTTTTGGGTAAGAACACATGAGATATTCCTCTCACAACACCGAGAGCGGATGATCCTCTATCGACACTCAATAGTCCTCGTAAGGTTGGCTACTACTCTCAATGACCGATTGTGCTAGATCTAGAACCTCTAGACCTATAAATCTGGTATCAAAGAATGAAGTACTCATACAAAATATTCTTGGTATCTCAAGTCTAAGGATCAGATACACCATTGAGACTATGAAATCATTGTCTGATAATAAGGCGTCATCAACCATCCAACATTCTATAAATGGATCAATCAGTAAATTCATTTTTCAATGAGCACCTATATTGTATCCTTAGTATCCCCACACGAGTAACTATGAGACCAACTGCATCCATCATATGGACGGGTATACAGCACACTAGTTTGTCCGATTATCTCGATGTCCCTCTCGAGTAACCTATGACCGGGATTATTTAGAATCTGTGTTTAAAAGCCAATCAGTCTCATTATCGTGATCTCATCATGATCCGATTCCCATTGTATAGATCCATGAATATCACAATATATGGTAGTCATAGGTGTCCAGCAAGCCAATCACGTGAGTGATGGCATGTGTGACTTGACACGGAATCTTTTTGCTTATTATATTTTGACTTTTATCACTTTATATTGTCTATTGCATATATGCATGTATATATTGTGATGTCCTTGGACCTGTGCAATGGGAATTGGATCATGATGAGATCACGATAATGAGACTGATTTACCTTTAAACACATATACTAAATAATCCCGGTCATAGGTTACTCAAGAGGCACATCGTAATAACTGGACATACTGGTGTACTGTATACCCATCCATATGATGGATGCAGCTGGTCTCATAGCTGCTCATGTGGGGACACTAGGGATACTGTACAAGTGCTCATTAGAGAATGAGTTCGCTGATTGATCCGCTTACGGAATACTGGATGGTTGATGATGCCTTATTGTCAGACAATGATTCTATAGTCCTAGTAGTGTATATGGTTCTTAGATTTGAGACACCAAGGATGTCCTGTATGAGTGCTCCATTCTTTGATACTAGACTTATAGGTTTGGATGTCCCAGATCTAGTACAGTTGGTCATTGGGAGTAGCAGTCGACCTTACGAGGGCTATTGAGTGTCGATAGAGGATCATCCACTCTCAGCATCATGAGAGGAATATCCCATGTGTTTTTGTTCAGACAAATCCCTGGCCAGGGTCATTTGGGTTGAGAGAGAAAGAGTTCTCCGGGAAAATCCGATTAGAGCGAGACTCGAGTAGAAACCATATGGGTCTGACAGCACCATGCCCGATATACAGTCTCTAGGATATTAGATGGATGAGAGACTATAGGTACACGGTAACTGAGGACAGACAGGTCCAATGGATTGGATTCCCCTGTATCATCTAGGGACAATGGCGTAGTAGCCTAATATATTCGTAGTCGATGAGTCGAGTGAATTATTACAGAGATAATAATTCACTGAGCCAGATGGAGTTTTGACAATTTTGACTCACTACCAGCTCAATATTGGGCCTAGAGGGTCACACACATATGGTAGGCATTGCAATGAGTAGAGGTTCGGATATGAGATATCCGTCAGAGCCCCTATCTTATTAGATATCCAATAAGCCCCTGAATTATTGGATCCCATGGATGAGATCCAATAAGAGCCCATGAGAGATTATTGATAGAGATCCACTAATCTAAAAGGCTTGGGTAATTGGATGCACATCCAATACCTACTAGGGGAGGATCCATTAGGGTTTGACAAGGGGCCTCTACAAATAGGAGGGATTCAGAGCCTCATAGGCTAGAGCCTTTGCTTGCCTCCCCTATTCTCCCCCCCCATCTTCACCTCAAAGTAGGCCTGGAGTTTTAAGGAGCGTCGTCGTAGCCCTACTGTGTGGATCACCACTAGAGAGGAGGACGCTTGACCTCCTTCACCCTCTCCTAGAGATCTGCAAGGAAATAGGGATATACGATCTCCCTAAATAACACAATCTATTCTATATACAGTTTGTTTCGTGGATTTTTTGTGCACCAATCTTCGCACAACGACGAACATCTCTTTGGGAATAGGGGATTTTGTTTTCTTGTTCTTTCACTGCACATGTGATGTCACCCCTAAGATTTTCCAACAGTGGTATCAAAGTCAAGTTGTTCGTGCGATAGATTGGTTTTGAACTGTGTGTGTTATGTTTTGGAAAAACTTTTAACGTCAAAATCATTGACGCAAAAGCGAGAAAGGGCAGCAACTATTGCTGCCCTTGATCTACGTGTGTGCAACCGTAGGCAGCACAACGCCGGCGCATGTGCAGAAGCTGCGCCTGCAGTAGCCGGCCGGCGGCCTGCATGCAGCAGGCTTGCGGTTGACGGGGCTACTAGCCCGCGGGTGTTGCTTGTGGCCACAGCGCCCATAAGGGCAGGCGACGCCGACAAGCAGGTCGCCTGCGCGCGGTTGCTGTGCGCAGTCACAACAGCAGGCGGTCGACCGCCCGTAGGAAGAGCCGCTTGCGGCACGTAGGCAGTGACATCTGCGAGCACTGCCTGTGCGCATAGCGCCAATAGCGGCGCTCGCCCGCGGGTAAGCGGCTAGCAGGGGTGACGGTTGCGGGTGCAGCCCCCGTGGGCAGAA
Source organism: Musa balbisiana (assembly GCA_004837865.1). NCBI lineage: Eukaryota > Viridiplantae > Streptophyta > Magnoliopsida > Zingiberales > Musaceae > Musa > Musa balbisiana. Next base: position 31,376,773 of record CM017193.1, on the reverse strand, counting down.
CCGCCCATGGCCGCTCCTAACCACAAGGGAGGGAGGCGCCGCCCACAGGCAAGGGCATCGCCCCCGCCCCCCGCCGCAAAGGCCGCCATCGGTAGGGCGACGGCGGCGGCAGAAGCAGGGGAGAGGGAGAAGGGCATTAGGGTTTTTTGGGCAAAAGATAATTTTGCCCTTGGAAAATTGAGAAATTTTAATTTCTATCCTTTGACCAAATTATGAAAATACCCCTCAGAATTTAGAAAATTCTCTGCATGTCCTTGATTTCAGAAAAATATTAATTAATTAAAAAGTTTAGTTGATTATTATTATTTATTATTATCTAGTAGTCCTACATAATAATGATTTATACATGTGATGTACGATGTGTGGACGGATGATCATGGACCGTGTGATGTGTGTACTTGTGATTATTATTATTGGGGCCTACGAGCCTCCATTATATTTCTCGTTTATTGTCGGGCCTGCATGCCTATGATTAAGTTATAATCATATGAGGAGGCGTAGTGGGAGCGTGAATGCGATAACGAGACACACGAGATGGACGATTGTGATGCATCGAGATGTTGACGGAACCGACAAGGACGAGATGGACGATCATAGGGCATGGAGATGCATCGAGATGTTGACGGAACCGACAAGGACGAGATGGACGATCATAGGGCATGGAGATGCATCGAGATGTTGACGGAACCGACAAGGACGAGATGGACGATCATAGGGCATGGAGATGCATCGAGATGTTGACGGAACCGACAAGGACGAGATGGACGATCATAGGGCATGGAGATGCATCGAGATGTTGACGGAACCGACAAGGACGAGATGGACGATCATAGGGCATGGAGATGCATCGAGATGTTGACGGAACCGACAAGGACGAGATGGACGATCATAGGGCATGGAGATGCATCGAGATGTTGACGGAACCGACAAGGACGAGATGGACGATCATAGGGCATGGAGATGCATCGAGATGTTGACGGAACCGACAAGGACGAGATGGACGATCATAGGGCATGGAGATGCATCGAGATGTTGACGGAACCGACAAGGACGAGATGGACGATCATAGGGCATGGAGATGCATCGAGATGTTGACGGAACCGACAAGGACGAGATGGACGATCATAGGGCATGGAGATGCATCGAGATGTTGACGGAACCGACAAGGACGAGATGGACGATCATAGGGCATGGAGATGCATCGAGATGTTGACGGAACCGACAAGGACGAGATGGACGATCATAGGGCATGGAGATGCATCGAGATGTTGACGGAACCGACAAGGACGAGATGGACGATCATAGGGCATGGAGATGCATCGAGATGTTGACGGAACCGACAAGGACGAGATGGACGATCATAGGGCATGGAGATGCATCGAGATGTTGACGGAACCGACAAGGACGAGATGGACGATCATAGGGCATGGAGATGCATCGAGATGTTGACGGAACCGACAAGGACGAGATGGACGATCATAGGGCATGGAGATGCATCGAGATGTTGACGGAACCGACAAGGACGAGATGGACGATCATAGGGCATGGAGATGCGAGATCGAGTTGACGGAACCGACAAGGACGAGATGGACGATCATAGGGCATGGAGATGCACCGTTGCACACATAAATCTTGATGTGAGTGATTAGGCCTATTGGCTCGGGCTGATCACATTAAGTTGTGGTCCATGATCATTTGGTGTGATTGCTTATACACATACTAGATATGTATATATATTACATGTGATATAGATATATATTAAATATGTATATGTGTGATATGTCATATTAGGAGACCAAATCATAGAAACATCTCTCTCGATAATATTAAGTTGGTAAACGTGAGGCAATTAGATTGACCCACGTGGCCTTCCATCGTTATGGGTAGGAACCGATTCCCGGTGTAGGTTGAGTTGGTCGAGTCCCTCGAGGCTCACCTATATCGCGATTCGTTATCTTGCTTACGACATAGAGATGTCACCGATGACCTGAGGACATGGTATGCTTGGTTGAGTTCCTCGAGGGTATATTATCAAATCAGACTCATCTTGTAACGAAAGTGTTGACTTAACCGAACATCATGGTTGGTCGAGTCCCTCGAGATCATGGTGATTCTAAGGCCGAACAGGATGAGAATCACAAAGAGTTGTGATCGGCAAGAGTTGTCTACCTTTTGGGCTTAGTGTAATTGGTCAAGTCCCTCGAGGTTACATTAAGACGCCGATTGGATCCTGATCCCCACTAGAAGTCTACTGGAGACTTCCGTTTCACATGTTGAGGGTGTCATGTGACTCGCTAGTAAAATAGTGGGAGCATATTAAGATACAAGTCCATATCTTGATTGTTTATTTCTTGCAAAATCTGCATGTTATTCATTCCTACTGCATCTTTATTTTCAGAAAATGTCACTTTCAAATCCCTTACGTGGCATACTTGATGTCAACCGCCTCATTGGACCAAATTATATGGATTGGCTTTGCAACTTGAGAATTATTTTCACGGCGGAGAAAATCACATATGTCGTTGATACAGTAATGCCTACGCCCGAGGAAGGGGCAAGCGAGGATGAGATCGCTCGCTACATGAAGTATATTGATGACTCCACTCTTGCTCAATGCTATATGTTGGGCTTTATGACTCCTAAGTTATAGAGACAACATGAAAAGATGGATGTTAGATCCATTCTCCTACATATTCGTAAATTGTTTGAGGAATAGGGAAGGACTCAATGATATGAGATATCCAAGAGCCTCTTCCGCACTAGAATGATTGAGGGGACACCGGTTCAGAACCATGTCCTAAAGATGATTGAATGGATGGAGAAACTAATGGTCCTAGAGGATAACTTGTGTGTGGACATTGTACTTCAGTCCCTACCAGATTCCTTTTCACAGTTCATAATGAATTTTAATATGAACAAGCTTGAGGTAACTTTCCCAAAGCTCTTCAATATGTTGAGGGAGGCAGAGAGTACTATTAGGAAAGAGAAGCCAGTTCTTTACACTGGTGAGACTAAAAAGAAAAGGAAAGTAGAAAAGTTCCTTAAGAAGGGAAAGGGCAAGGGCAGACTAGGAAAAGCAAAGATTACTAAGAAAGACCCAGCAAAGGACAAAGGCCAGTGCTTCCACTATGACAAAGATGGATATTGGACGAGGAACTACAAAGAGTACCTTGCAGAAAAGGCAAAACAAAAGCTTGGTGAAGCTTCAGGTATATTCATGATCAGTCTCCATTTGTCAGACTCTTATGATAACACATGGGTATTAGATACCGGTAGTACTTATTATATATACAATTCGTTGCAGCTTCTAGCAATGCCTAGGAGACTAGAGAGAGGCGAGATGGACCTCAAGATGGGCAATGGAGCAAAAGTTACTATAGTAGTTGGCGAGGTCACCCTACATCTGCTTGGTGGAGTTTTTATTGCATTAGATGCATGTTATTTTGTTCCTTCTATTATCAAAAACATTATCTCCATTTCATGTTTGATAGTTAGTGGATATAAACTAGTTTTTTAGAACAATGGTTGTTCGATATTATTAGATGATGAGATCATCACGAAAGGAACATTGCATAATGGTTTATTTATGCTAGACACTACTCCACATATCATGAATGTAAGTGTGTCCAAGAGGAAATGAGATGAGATGAACAGTGCAAACCCTTGACATTGTAGGCTAGGTTACATCCATGAAGAAAGAATTCAAAAGTTGTTAAATGATGGATATTTAGATCCATTCGACTATGAGTCATATGCAACTTACGAGCCTTGCCTTCGTGGAAAATTGACCAACTCTCCATTTAGTGGAATTGGAGAGAGAACCACTTAGCTGTTGGAACTCATACATAGAGATGTATGTGGACCCATGTCAAGTCATGCCATTGGTGGTAACTCCTACTTCATTACCTTTACTGATGATTTCTCAAGGTATTGATATGTGTACTTAATGAAGTACAAATCCGAGGCCTTTGAGAAATTCAGATAGTATAAGAATGAGGTGGAGAACCAGACTGGAAAGAGTATCAAAACTCTTCGATCAGATCGAGGAGGTGAGTACTTAAGTACAGAGTTTACTTAGTTCCTCAAGGACCATGGGATATTATCCCAATGGACACCTCCTTATACACCTAAGTTTAATGGTGTGTCTGAAAGGAGAAATCATAAGCTGTTAGATATGGTACACTCCATGATGTGTTTTGCTGACCTACCCATCTCATTCTAGGGATATGCCCTAGAGACCGCAGCGTACCTTTTGAACAGAGTTCCAACTAAGTCGGTAGTGTCTACACCATATGAGATATGAAAAGGAAAGAAGCCCGATCTTAAAGTTAAGATTTGAGGCTACCCTGCCCACGTTAAAAGACACAACCCCGATAAGTTAGAATCGAGGACAGAGCAATGCAAATTTATGGGATACCCCAAGGAAACTTGTGGGTATTATTTCTATCATCTCGAGGACCAAAAAATCTTTATAGCCAAAAGAGCAATGTTCCTTGAGAAGGAACATATTCTTGGAAGAGATAGTAGGAGCATGATAGAGTTGAGCGAGGTTGGAGAACCAAGCTCAAGCACCACTCTACAGCCCGAGTCTATTCAGGTACCTAATACACAAGTTTCAACTTTACATAGGTCTGGTAGAGTATCTCATCCTCCTAAGAGATATGTGGGACATATTAGAGGAGAGGATATTGAGGATATTGATCCTCAAACCTACAAGGAGGCTATTATGAGTATAGACTCCGGGAAGTAGCAAGAAGCCATGAATTCTGAGATGGATTCTATGTACTCCAACAAGGTTTGATACCTAGTTGATGCACCCAAAGGTATTGTACCCATCGGTTGCAAGTGGATCTTTAAGAAAAAGATCGGAGTAGATGGAAATGTAGAGACCTATAAAGCAAGGCTAGTGGCTAAGGGGTATCGTCAAAGGCAAGGTGTTGACTATGACGAAACCTTCTCACCCATAACAATACTAAAATCCATTCGAATTCTATTGGCTATTGCAACACACTATGATTATGAGATCTGGTAGATGGATGTGAAAACTGCATTCCTCAATGGGAACCTTGATGAGGAGATGTATATGATATAACCTGAGGGATTCATGTCCAAGGACTACCCAGATAAGGTGTGCAGGTTGCTTAGATCTATTTATTGACTAAAGTAAGCTCCCTGAAGTTGGAATATAAAATTTGATGAGGCAATCAGATCTTATGACTTCGTTAAGAACGAAGATGAGCCTTGTGTGTACAGGAAGGTAAGTGGGAGCGCTATCACCTTTTTCGTATTATATGTGGATGACATCCTGATCATTGGGAATGATGTAGGAATGCTATCCATAGTAAAGGCTTGGTTATCTAGACACTTCTCTATGAAGGACTTAGGGGAAGCATTCTATATCTTGCAGATTCGGATCTATAGAGATAAATCCAAGAGGATGCTTGGCTTGTCCCAGTCTAGGTACATAGAAACCATTGTCAAAAGGTTTGGCATGGAAAATTCCAAGAGAGGTCTCATACCGATGAGATATGAGATATCGCTTTCTAGGAGTATGTTCCTAAAGACTCCAAAAGAAAGGGCGAACATGGATATGATACCTTATGCCTCAGCGATAGGGTCAATCATGTATGTCATGCTATGTATTAGGCCTGATATAGTGCATGCTTTGAGTGTCATGAGCAAGTATCAGGCAGATCCAGGCTTGGAGCACTCGAAAGTAGTAAAGTGTATCCTTAAGTACTTGAGAAAGACTAAGGATCTTTTACTAGTATATGGAGGTAGTAGCCTCAAGGTTGAAGGCTACACAGACTCAAGTTTTCAGTTTGATGTCGATGATAGCAAGTCGAATTCGGGGTTTGTGTATACCTTGAATAGAGGAGCAGTGTGTTGGAAGAGTTCCAAGCAAGATACTATTGTTGACTCAACCACAAAGGCAAAATACATTATTGCAGCAAAAGAGGGAGTTTGGATGAAGAAGTTCATTAAAGATTTGAGAGTTGTGCTGGATAGCCAAGAGCTAATTTCCTTATATTGCAACAACAATAGGGCGATTGCTCAAGCAAAGGAACCCAGGTCTCATTAGAAATCTAAGCATGTTCTGAGGAGGTTCCACCTTATCAGAGAGATCGTAACTCGAGGAGATGTAGTAGTGGAAAGAGTTCCATTCGAAGATAACATTGCAGATCCACTGATAAAGCCATTGTCTCAGATTATTTTTGAGCATCACAGGAGTTTGATGAGGATTAGACACATAGGTGATTGGCTTTAGGTCAAGTGGGAGATTGCTAGTCATAGGTGTCCAGCAAGCCAATCACGTGAGTGATGGCATGTGTGACTTGACACGAAATCTTTTTGCTCATTATATTTTGACTTTTATCACTTTATATTGTCTATTGCATATATGCATGTATATATTATGATGTCCTTGGATTTGTGCAATGGGAATCGGATCGTGATGAGATCATGATAATGAGATCAATTCACCTTTAAACACAGATCCTAAATAATCCCAGTCATAGGTTACTCGAGAGGGACATCGTAATAACCAGACAGATTGGTATACTATATACCCGTCCATATGATGGATATAGCTGGTCTCATAGTTGCTCGTGTGGGGACACTAGGGATATAGTACAGGTGCTTATTGGAGAATGAGTTCACTAATTGATCTGCTTATGAAATATTGGATGGTTGATGATGCCTTATTGTCAAACAGTGATTTTGTAGTCCTAGTGGTGTATCTGGTCCTTAGACTTGGGACACCAAGGATGTCCTATATGAGTGCTCTACTCTTTGATACCAAACTTATAAGTTTGGATGTCCTAGATCTAGTACAGCTGGTCATTAGGAGTGGTAGTCGACCTTACGAGGGCTATTGAGTGTCGATAGAGGATCATCTACTCTCAGCGTCATGAGAGGCATATCCCATGTGTTCTTGCTTAGACAAATCCCTGGCCAGGGTTATTCGGGTTGAAAGAGAAAGAGTTCTTTGGGAAAATCCGATTAGAGCGAGACTCGAGTAGAAACCGTATGGATCTGACAGCACCATGCCCGATATACGGTCTCTGGGATATTAGATGGATGAGAGACTATAGGTACACGGTAACTGTGGATAGACATGTCCAATGGATTAGATTCCCCTATATCGTTTGGAGACTACGATGTAGTGGCCTAGTATATCCGTAGTCAATGAGTCGAGTGAATTATTACATAGATAATAATTCATTGAGCCAGAAGGAGTTCTGACAGCAATAACTCACGACCAGCTTAATATTGGGCCTAGAGGGTCACACACATATGGTAGACATTGCGATGAGTAGAGGTTCGAATATGAGATATCCGTCGAAGCCTCTATCTTATTGGATATCCAATAAGCCCCTGAATTATTGGATCCTATGGACGAGATTCAATAAGAGCCCATGGTAGATTATTGGATAGAGATCCACTAATCTAAAAGGCTTGGATAATTGGATGCACATCCAATACCCACTAGGGGAGGATCCATTAGGGTTTGACAGGGGGCCTCTATAAATAGGAGGGATTCAAAGCCTCATAGGCTAGAGCCTTTGCTTGCCTCTTCTATTCTCCCCCCCCCCTCTCCACCTCAGAGCAGGCCTGGAGTTTTGAGGAGCGTCGTCGTAACCCTATTGTGTGGATCACCGATAGAGAGGACGCTTGACCTCCTTCACCCTCTCCTAGAGATCTGCAAGGAAACAGAGATATACGATCTCCCTAAATAACACAATCTATTCTATACGCAGTTTGTTTCGTGAATTTTTTACGTACCAATCTTCGCATGATGATGAACATCTCTTTGGGAATATGAGATTTTGTTTTCTTGTTCTTCCACTACGCATGTGATGTCGCTCCTAAGATTTCCCAACAATATATACATGTATATATGTAACAATCAATATAAAGTGATAAAATGTCAAAATATAATAAATAATAAGACTGCATGTCAATCACTCACGTGATTGGTTTAAAGCTAATCACATATGTGTCTGATCCCTATTTGACCCTTGTAATGCTCAAAGATAATATGAGACAATGACTTTGTTAGTAGATCTACAATGTTATCTTCAGATGGAACTCTTTTCAATACTATATCTCCTTGGGTCACGATCTCTCTAATAGGTTAGAATCTCCTTAGAACACTTCTAATGAGACCGGGTTCCCTTGTTTGAGCAATCGCCCCATTATTGTCGCAATATAAGGGAATCGACTCCTCGCTACCCGACACAACTCCCAAAATCTGTGATGAACTTCTTCATCTAGACTCCCTCCTTTACTGCCTCTATTGCAGCAATATACTCCGCTTTTGTGGTCAAGTCAGTACTAGTATCTTGCTTAGAACTCTTCTAGCATACTGTTCCTTCATTCGGGGTATATACATACCCCAAAGTCGACTTGCTATCATTGACATCGGACTGGAAACTCGAGTTCGTTTAGCCTTCAACCCTAAGGTTACTATCTCCATATGCTAGTAAAAGATCATTAGTTCTTCTCAAGTACTTAAGGATATACTTTACTATTTTCTAATGCTCCAAGCTTGGATCTGCTTGATACTTGCTCATGACACTCAATGCATGCGCTATATCAAGCTTGATACATAGCATGACATACATGATAGACCCTATCGCTGAGGCATAGGGTACCCTATTTATGTTCGTCCTTTTTTCAAGAGTCTTTGGTTACATACTCCTAGAAAACGATATCCTATGTCTCATTGGTATGAGACTTCTCTTGAAATTTTTTATACCAAACATTTTGATAATGGTGTCTATGTACCTGGATTGGGAGAAGCAAGCATCCTCTTCGATCTATCCCTATAGATCCAAATCCCCAAGATATAGGATGCTTCCCATAAGTTCTTCTTGGAGAAGTGTCTAGATAACAAAGCTTTTACTATGGATATCATTTCTACATCATTCCCAATGATGAGGATGTTTTCCACATATAACACCAAGAAGGTGATAGCGCTCCCACTTACCTTCTTGTACACACAAGGCTCATCTTCATTCTCAACGAAGTTATAAGATTTTATTGCCTCATCAAATATTATGTTTCAACTTCAAAAAACTTGATTTAGTCCATAAATGGACCTAAGCAATCTACACACCTTATTTAGGCAGTCCTTAGATATAAATCCCTCAAGCTGTATCATATATACCTCCTCCTTGAGGTTGTGTTAGAACCCTTACAAATTCTAAGCTTGGGGTTGATCTCTTTAAGGGATCGGCCTCCTTGGAACCCTATAGGGGTTCCTTTCTCCAAGTTGCTGCACAAAGGCTGTAGAAAAAATTCATCTATTGCTTATCAAAAGATGATAAATACATGACTATTTATAGGGTTTCTAAACCCTAACTCCTAATAGGACTCCTACTCAAGACTCCTATTCCTTTACAACTCCTAATTTTTCTTTAAGAAATAACCTTTAAACCCTAGCCGGCCTCTTCACCTCTTTAATAAGGGTTGGCTTAGGTAGGTTTTACATAAATGCCCCTATCAATTAGAACTCTCCTAGCTAGAGTCTTAACAGACCCGCCTGCCCTCTTCAAATCAGCCTTGTCCTCGAGGCTGATAATCCATGAATTTTAGGAATTTGATCTTCAAGTCGTCATAGTTCTCCCAAATGGCACATTCTATTGGTAAGTTTGCCCATTGTATTAGCACTTCAGTAATGGGTCATCGTCATTGAGTCACGATCCGTCAATCAATAATGGCATTTAATTGGGTTTGAAGTTCTCCTTGGGTTATCATATTTAGTGGGTGGCTTTGGGCTGTCTCCAAGCACCTGTTTATCACTTCCGTCTGGCCGTCGATTTGTGGGTGATATGCCGTACTCCTTTTCAATTTAGTGCCCTACATATGGAATAACTTTGTCCAAAATCTACTCGTGAAGATGCAAGTAGAATTTGGCACAAGTACAATGTGTCCCTTATAGCGTAATTCTTTTGAGTCTCAATTGTAATGAGCCACGGAGTTTAGTGCTTCCTCAAATTTTTTTATAATCTTACTAGTCTCTAGATTTTCTTGCCATTCTCTCTTAATATCCTTAAGGAAGTCATAGGTCGAAAGTGAAATGGTCGAAAATTTAGCTTGCTTGGGTAGCTGTGAAAGCGCATCTGCAACAACATTCTCTTTCCCCTTTTTGTAAGTTATTTCATAACCATATCCAAGAAGCTTTGTTATGCATTTTTGCTGCTTAGGGGAAGATATCTTTTGCTCCAAGAAATATTTTAGGCTTTTATGGTCGATTTTGATTTGAAAGCATCGCCTGATCAAGTACGATCTCCATTTGGCCACCGCATGCACAATTGCAAGCATCTCCTTATCATAAATAGTCATTTTGAGATTGGAAAGAGATAATGTCTTACTAGTATAAGCGAGGGAGTGGCCATCTTGTATTAGTACAACACCAATTCTGACTCCGAAGGCATTGACTTCAATAACAAAATTCTTGCCGATGTCGAGCGTTGTCGTCACTACGGCTTTATGTTCGTTGAAGGCAGTGGTGGCTTTGTTTGACCATTGGAAAGCATCTTTTTTTAGCAAGGAAGTAAGTGGTGCACTGATCTTTCCATGGTTTTTCATGAACTTATGATTATAGCCTATTAAACCGAGAAAGCCACGTAGCAATTTTATGTTCCTCGAGGTCAGCCAGTTCTGCATTGCTCTAATTTTGGAGGGGTTCACTGCCATACCTTCCTCTGATATGATATGCCTAAGATATTCTACCTTCTAGTAAAGAAAGCAAAAATTCGTAGTGGCTGTTGTGTGTTCGAAAGGTGGTTTTCGGTATGTCTTCTTTGCACACTCATATTTGATGATACCCAGATCGAAGGTCCAGCTTTGTGAAGATTTGTACTCCCTTTCATCTTGCAATTCATCTGCTATTATAATAGGGTATTTATCCTTAACGGTTATGCCATTGAGGGTTCGGTAATCAATGCACATTCGCCATGTTTTATCTTTCTTTCGTACGAAGAGCACCGGTGAAGAGTAGGGGCTATAACTTGGCCGAATAACTCATGTTTCAGGCATCTCTTTTACAATCCTTTCTATTTCATCCTTCTACAAATATGAATGTTGATATAGCTAAGTATTTATAGGAGGTTTGCCTAGAAGAATCGATATACAATGATCATGCCGACGGGCAAGAGGTAGGTTGCACGGTTCGTCAAATATATCTGAAAATTCAGCAAGCAAAGGAAGTAGGTTTGGATTTTTAAATTCTATTGGCTCTCCCTTAGTTTGCTGCTCAAGTTGTACCAAAAAGCCATTGCATGCTTTATGCAAAACCTTCTCCATTCGTTGTGTATAAATCATCATTACGTCGCCTCCACGTTTCCCATGTAGTATCACCTGTTTCCCTTTATAGTAAAATCTCATAATTAGTTTCGTAAGATTCCAAGAAACATCACTTAATATCGTTAGTCATTTGATGCCAAGCATGACCTTATAATCATCAAGAGGGAGGAGGAAGAAATCTACAATGATCTCTTGGTCCTGTAGTAATAGTTTCACCTGCGGACATCTTTGGTCGCACTTTAGGATTCTTTCGTCGGTGACCTTTACGTCGAACTTGCTATAACCTTCGATGTGGAGTGCCATCTGAGTAGTAATCTTACTGTTTATGAAGTTATTAGTGCTGCCCGTGTTGATGAGAATAGAGATCGATTGTTGTTTGAGAAGGCCTCCAACTTTCAACGTTTGCGAGTTTGAGTAGCCGGCTAGTGCGTGTACCGTAACGTTAATAATTTATGGCTCTTCTTTCACATTTTCTTCTTCATGTTCAAGGCTCTCTTCTAGATGTTCAATGACCTCTTCTTCTATTGGTTCAATCATAAGAAGTCTCCCTTTACTACAGTGATGCTCACGGCTCCACAGTTCGTCGCAGTGCCAACATAACCCCTTCGTAGAGTGCTCTTGAAGTTCTTCTCTTGTCAAACTTTTTGGTGCAGGGACTCGGTTGATAGTAGGAGGGACAAAGGGCTTCGGTATTTCTGGTTAGGGAGCAACCCTAGTCCTTCGGGCTTTATGGTTCAATCACTCCTCTTAAAATCGTGCGAAAGAGATGGCTGCCATAAGCGTATACGGTTGTCGCGCTTTAACTACTCCCCGAATTCCGGCTTCAAGCCCTCAATGAACATCCCTAATAGCTGTTTTTGAGACTAATCATAAGTTTGATTAGATAACCTTTCAAACCTGGTTTGGTACTCCTGAACGGTAGAGGTTTGTCGAATCTTTGCTAGTTGTTCATCAATATTCTCGTAATCGGTTGGTCCGAAGTGGATCAATAGTCCTTCTTTAAATTGTCATTATGAGAGGACTCCATGAATATATTTAAACTAGTCAAACTACTATATGGCATCTCCTTCAAGATGTATATTTGTAATTTCTACCATAGATGCATCCGCAGTTTTATGATACCGAAAATATCGCTCCACGCGCGAGATCCAACCAATCGGGTCTCCTTTTGCCCATCTAGGGAAGTACACCCTCATGCGTGGATAGTTGAGGTTAGTCATAGAACCTCTCCTCTCTTGGAAGTCATCTCTTCGGGCTTGGTGTGATTGGTTAGAGCTCTCTCCTTGATGTGATTTCTTCGGGCTTAGTGGTCGGCCCAAACTAAGTTCAGTAAAGAGAGTCCGAATCTTATCCTTCATTCGTGCCTCCAAGGCTTCGAATTTAGCATTGATTACCTCCTTAGATGCCATAATATATGCCTCCAAATCTGTGATGTTAAGATATCTCTTTTGTTATTGGGTTAAAGGCATGTATAGGTTGAGAGAAGTGATGGTCGTAAGGGTTAGTGGATTGGTGGATGTAGGCTGCGATTTAGGCTTATTTTGTAGCTATTTTAGGTGTAGTTTGAGGGTGTGGTTTGGTGGAGTTTAGAGCTGTAGATGAAAGTTTTAGATCTGTGGTAGAAAGCAACAAAGGTTTGATAGAAATCAGTAGAAGTTTGCTGTAGAATTGTGTTGTTTTGTAAGAGCAAAATTATCATCGAAGAAACAGCGGTTTCTCGACATAATTTTCACCAAAAACTTGAGAGATTTGAGGAGGGAATTAATAACAAAATCTTAGTTTATATGACAGCAAGGATATCTAATTTAATCAAGAAAAGTTTGACATTATAATAGCAAGGAAATTGGTGCAAGTTGTGATAGTAGAATTCTCGTCGAAAAATTTCAGTGGTTTGCGACGAAAATTTACAGCAACACAAAATCATTTTTAGAGATGAATTACTCAATAGATCAATCTTAGATAGAAGCCAAGATGATCTATGAAGTATATAAGAAATTTTGTTCAAAAAAGATTTCAAATAGATTGGTTAAGGCAACAATATCTGGCTGAAATTTTCTGCAACACAGATTTTCAAGTGTAGCAGATTGGATGGAAAAGATCAGTAGTTTATATTGAGAATTTTTTGACAAAACCAAAGGGAAATCCACTGTTAGGAAGTATCAAAGCTATCATAAAAATTTCATAGAGATTCGGATAGAAAAAATATAGTGTCAAGATCAAACAAACTATGCTATGCGATTAGAATTCTGCAATGTATCTTTCGTCATAGAGATAAAAACTTTACGATGAAAAGTTTATGCAGCTATATAGGAACCTTATTTTTTTGAATTTTTGAATAAGGATAACTAAATTGCAATAGCAGTAAGGTAGGAAACCAGAACCTGTTGCAATTCACGGGAAGATCAAAAGATGATCTGCGGTGGTGGAGATGACGGCGGAATTTGGTGACGATCTTTTAAGCAATTATGGGAATTGCTTTGGGTGGCTGTGGAGGGATGATGGATGGCTGTGGAAGGGTAGTGAGACACCAAGAACGCTGCTTTGATACCAAGTATTAGAACCCTTGTAGATTCTAAGCTTGGGGTTGATCTCTTAGGGATCGGCCTCCTTGGAACTCTATAAGGGTTCCTTCCTCCAAGTTGCTGCACAAAGGCTACAGAAAATATTCATCTATTGCTTATCAAAAGAGGATGAATACATGACTATTTATAGGGTTTCTAAACCCTAACTCCTAATAGGACTCCTACTCAAGACTCCTAATAGGATTCCTACTCAAGACTCCTATTCATTTACAACTCCTAATTTTTCTTTAAGAAATAACCTTCAAACCCTAGCCGACCTCTTCACCTCTTTAATAAGGGTCGGTTTAGGTAGGTTTTACATGAATGCCCCTATCAATTAGGACTCTCCTAGCTAGAGTCCTAACAGGTTGCCATTGAAGAATGTGATTTTCACATCTATCTGTCAAATCTCATAATCATAGTGTGCTGCAAAAGCCAATAGAATTTAGATGGATTTTAGCATAGCTATGAGTTAGAAGATTTCGTCATAGTCAACACCTTACCTTTGATGATACCCCTTAGCCACTAACCTTACTTTATATGTCTCTACCTTTTCATTTACTCCGATCTTCTTTTTGAAAATCCACTTGCAATCGATGGGTATAATACTCTCGAGTACATCAACTAGATTCCAAACCTTATTGGAGTTCTTGGAATCCATCTTAGAATTCATGGCTTCTTGCCATTTCCCGGAGTCTATACTAGTAATAGCCTCCTCGTAGGTCTTAGGATCAATATCCTCAACATTCTCTCCTCTAATATGTCTCATATATCTCTCAGGAGGATGTGATACTCTACCAGACCTACATAAAGTCGGAACTTGTGTATTAAGTACCTGAACAGACTCGGGTTGGGTTGTGGAGTGATGCTTGAGCTAGGTTTCCAACCTCGCTAAACTCTATCATGCTCTCACTATCTCCACCAAGAATGTGTTTCTTCTCAAGGAACACCGCTCTCTTGGCTACAAAGACTTTTTGGTCCTCGGGATTATATAAATAATATCCACAAGTTTCCTTAGGGTATCCCATGAACTTGCACTACTCCGTCCTCAATTCCAACTTATCAAGGTTATGTCTTTTAACATGGGCATGTCAGCCCCAAATCTTAACAACCTTAAGATTAGACTTCTTCCCTTTTTATATCTCATATGGTGTAGACACTATCAATTTAGTTGGAACTCTATTCAGAAGACAAGTTGTGGTCTCTAGGGCGTATCCCTAGAATGAGATGGGTAGGTCAGCGAAACTCATCATGGACTGCACCATATCTAACAGTGTATGATTCCTCCTTTAGATACACCATTGAGTTGAGGTGTATAAGGAGGTGTCCATTGGGATAGAATCTTATAGTCCTTGAGGAACTGGGTGAACTCTGTACTCAAGTACTCACCTCCTCGATCTGATTGAAGAGTCTTGATACTCTTTCCAATCTGGTTCTCCACTTCATTCTTATGCTCTCTAAATTTCTCAAAAGCCTCGGACTTGTACTTCATCAAGTACACATGTCCATACTTTGAGAAATCATCAGTAAAAGTAATAAAGTAGGAATAACCACCTATTATATGAGTTAACATGGGTCCACATACGTCACTGTGTATGAGTTTCAGCAGCTCAGTGGCTCTCTCTCCAGTTCCACTAAAAATGAGAGTTGGTTAGTTTTCAGCAAGGCTCACAAGTTGTATATGACTCATAGTCGAATGGATCTAGATATCTATCCTTTAGCAACTTTTGAATCATTCTCTTATGGATGTGACCTAGCCTACAACGCCACAAGTATGCACTGTTCACATCATTTCGTTTCCTCTTGGACACACTTATATTCATGATATGTGGAGCAGTATCTAGCATAATAAACTATTATGCAGTATTCCTCTCACCAATCTCTTAAGCCTTGCTAGAACCTACAACAAATTGCAAATATGATAAGCATTACTGGAATACCCATGTGTTATCATAGAGTCTGATAAATGGAGACTGATCATGAATGTACCTGAAGCTTCTCCAAGCTTCTGTTTTGCCCTCTCTGTAAGGTACTCTTTGACTCTTTGCAGTTCACTCTTCCAATGCCCATCTTTGCCGTAGTTGAAGCATTGGCCTTTGTCCTTTGCTAGGTCTTTCTTAGCAACCTTTGCTTATCCGGTCTTCTTGATACTCTTTCCAATCTGGTTCTCCACTTCATTCTATGCTCTCTAAATTTCTCAAAAGCCTCGGACTTGTACTTCATCAAGTACACATGTCCATACTTTGAGAAATCATCAGTAAAAGTAATAAAGTAGGAATAACACCTATTATATGAGTTAACATGGGTCCAATACGTCACTGTGTATGAGTTTCAGCAGCTCAGTGGCCAGTGGCTCTCTCTCCAGTTCCACTAAAAATGAGAGTTGGTTAGTTTTCCATGAAGGCAAGGCTCACAAGTTGTATATGACTCATAGTCGAATGGATCTAGATATCTATCCTTTAGCAACTTTTGAATCATTCTCTTATGGATGTGACCTAGCCTACAACGCCACAAGTATGCACTGTTCACATCATTTCGTTTCCTCTTGGACACACTTATATTCATGATATGTGGAGCAGTATCTAGCATAAATAAACTATTATGCAGTATTCCTCTCACCAATCTCTTAAGCCTTGCTAGAACCTACAACAAATTGCAAATATGATAAGCATTACTGGAATACCCATGTGTTATCATAAGAGTCTGATAAATGGAGACTGATCATGAATGTAGCCCTTGCCCTTGCCTTCTTAAAGGACTTTTCTGCTTTCCTTTTCTTTCTAGTTTCACTAGTATAGATAACTAGCTTCTCTTTCTTGATAGTACTCTCTACCTCCCTCAACATATTGAGGAGCTCTAGGAGAGTCACCTCAAGCTTATTAATATTAAAATTCATTATAAACTGTGAAAAGGAATCTGGTAGGGATTGAAGCACAAGATCCATACATAAGTTATCCTCTAGGACCATTCCTAGACCTGTGAGTTTCTCTATCCACTCAATCATCTTTAGGATATGGTTTTGAACTAGTGTCCCCTCAGTCATCCTAGTGTAGAAGAGGCTCTTAGATATCTCATATCATTGAGTCCTTCCCTATTCCTCAAACAGTTTACGGACATATAGGAGAATGAATTTGGCATCCATCTTTTCAATTTATCTTTGTAACTTAGGAGTCATGGAGCCCAACATATAACACTGAGCAAGAGTGGAGTCATCTATGTACTTCACGTAGCGAACAATCTCATCCTCACTTGCCCCTTCCTCGGGTGTAGGCATCACTGTATTAAGGACGTACACGATTTTCCTCATCACGAGAACAATTCTCAAGTTATGAAGCTAATCTGTATAATTTGGACCAGTGAGGTGGTTGACATCAAGTATGCCATATAAGGGATTTGAAAGTGATATTTTCTGAAAATAAAAATATAGTAAAAATAAATAACATGCAGATTTTACAAAGAAAATAATCAAGATATGAACTTTTATCTTAATATGGTCCCACTATTTTACTGGCAAGCCACGTGACACTCTTGGCACGTGAAACGGAAGTCTCTGGCAGACTTTTAGTGGGGATCGGGATCCATTCAATGTCTTAGTGTAACCTTGGGGAACTCAACTAATCACACTAAGCCCAAAAGGTAGTCAACTCTTGTCGATCACAACTCCTTGTGATTCCCGTCGTATTCAGCCTCAGAACCATCATAGTCTCGAGGAACTCAACTAACCATGATGTTTGGTTAAGTCAACATCATCGTTACAAGATGGGTCTGATTCGATGATATACTCTTGAGGGACTTGACCAAATATGCCATATCCTCAAGTCACTGGTGACATCTCTATATCATAGGCAAGATAGCGAATCGTGATATAGGTGAGCCTTGAGGGACTTGACTAACTCAACGTACATCGAGAATCGATCCCTACCTATAACGATGGAAGGCCACATGTATCAATCTAATTGCCTCATGTTTACCAAGTTAATATTATCGAGAGAGAGGTTTCTTTGATTTGGTCTCCTAATATGACATGTCACATATATACATATTTAATATATATCTACATCATATGCAAATATATATACATATCTAGTAGATGTACAAGCAATCACATATCACATGAGCAATCACACCAGATGATCATGGACCCCAGCCTAATGTGATCAGGCCCAAGCTAGTGGGCCTAATCACTCACATCAAGATCTATATGTGCAGCGGTGCATCTCCATGCCCTATGATCGTCTATCTCATCCTCATCGATTTCGTTGGCATCTCGACGCATCTCTATACATCGCGATCATCCGTCTTGTGGGCCTCACTATCACTTCCACGCTCCCGATGTGCCTCCTCATGTGATTACAACTTAATCATAGGAATGCAGGCCCAACAATAAACGAGAAATAAAATGGAGGCTCGCAGACCCCAATAATAATAATCACAAGTATACATATCACACGGTCCATTATAATTCATTCACATATCATACATCACACGTAAATATCATCATCATGTAGGACTACTAGATAATAATAATAATAATAATAATAATAATAATAATAATAATAATAATAATAATAATAATAATAATAATTTAATTAATTAATATTTTCTGAAATCAGGGACATATAGGAAATTTTTTGAATTTTGAGGTGGTATTTTTATAATTTGGATAAAAAAAGGATAAAATTGAAATTTCTCAAATTCCCAGTGGCAAAACTATCTTTTTGCCCAAAAACCCTAACCCTCATCTATGTTGCTTACTGCGGTCACCGCCACCCTATTGGCAGCGCCCTCTACAACGGGGCGCGAGGGTGCTTCCCCTACAAGTGGGCACCCCCGCAGGTGGCAAGTGCCACTGCCTCGCGGGCGGTAGGCACTGCTACCCCACGGGCGACAAGCGCCACTTGCCTCGTCGGGCGAGCACACCTATAGGCGATTTTACCCATGGGCGCAGTGCCCATAGGCGTTGCTCCTTGCTAGGGCAATGCCCACAAGCGTTGCCCCTTGCGAGCGACTCACCCATATGCGAGCACTGCCCTTGCAGGCGACTCACCCATGGGCGAGCGCCACCCTAGTAGGCGGGTCACCCGAGGGTTATGTTCCCCCTATGGGCGCTATGCCCGCAAGTGGAGCACCTGCGGGCTGCAACCCTCCGCCAGCCGCAAGCTTGCTACAAGATGGCCATCGGCTGACTACTGCCGCGCAACGCTTGCGTGTGCGCCGGTGCTATGCCACATGCCTACGGTTGCTGTTTTAGGCGATTGCACGCACGTAGATGACTATTGCCATCTGCGAGGGTAGCAACAATTGCCCTTTCTCGCTTTTGCGTCAATGATTTTGACGTCAAAAGCTTCTCCAAAACATAACACACGTAGTTCAAAACCAATCTTTCATACAAACAACCTAGCTCTGATACCACTGTAGGGAAATCTTGGGGGCGACATCACATGCGCAGTAGAAGAATATTAAAAACAAAATTTCTAATTTCCTAAAAGATGTGTTTGTCATCATGCAAAGATTGATGTGCAAAAACCGTGAAACTTAAAACTGCGTATATGAAAGATTGTGTTATATAGGGAGATCGTATATCCCTGAATCCCTACAGATCTCTAGGAGAGGGTGAAGGAGGTTAAGTGTTCTCCTCTCTAGCAGTGATCCACACAATAGAGTTGAGACGATGCTCCTCAAAACTCCAAGTCAGCTATCTGAGGAGGAGAATGAGAGGAGAATAGGAGAGACAACCCAAAAAGTCTCTAGCTTATGAACCATTGATTCTCTCCTATTTATAGAGGTCTTTTGTCAACTTAACCCTAACGGATCTTGCCTTATTGGGTATTGGATCTCCATCCAACTATCGAAGCCTTTTAGATTAGTGAATCTCTATCCAATAATTTCTCATTGGCTCTTATTGGATCTCATCCATAGGATTCAATAATTCAAGGGCTTATTGGATATCCGATAAGATAGGAGCTCCGACGGATATCTCATATCTGAACCTCTACTCATCACAATGCCTACCATATGTGTGTGACTCTTTAGGCCCAATATCGAGCTGGTTGTGAGTCATGCCTGTCAGAACTGCTTCTGGCTTAGTGAATTATTATCTTCATAATAATTCACTAGACTCATCGACTGCGGACGTACAAGGCCACTACATCACAGTCCCCAAACGATACAAGGGAATCCAATCTATTGGACTTGTTTGTCTTAATTATTATATACCTATAGTCCCTTATCTATCTAATATCCCAGAGACCATATACCGAGCATGGTGCTGTCAAACCTATATGGTTTCTACTTGAGTCTTGCTTTAATCGGATTCTCCTAGAGAACTCTTTCTCTCTCAATCCGAATGACCTTGGCTAGGGATTTGTTTGAGCAAGAACACATGGGATATTTCTCTCACGACACCGAGAGTGGATGATCCTCTATCAATAATCAATAGTCCTCGTAAGGTTGGCTACCACTCCCGATAATCGGTTGTGCTAGATTTGGAATCTCTAAACCAATAAGACCGGTATCAAAGAATGGAGTACTCATACAGGACATCCTTGGTGTCTCAAGTCTAAAGACGATATACCATTAGGACTACGGAATCATTATCAAATAATAAAGCATCATCAACCATCCAGCATTCCGTAAGTGGATCAATCAATGAACTCATTCTCCAATGAGCACCTATATTGTATCCCTAGTGTCCCCACATGAGCAACTATGAGATCAACTGCATCCATCATATGGACGGGTATACAGTACACCAATCTATCCGGTTATCTCGATGTCCCTCTCGAGTAACTTATGACCGCGATTATTTAGGATCTGTGTTTAAAGGTGAATCGGTCTCATTATTGTGATCTCATCACGATCTGATTCTTATTGCACAGATCCATGAACATCACAATATATACATGTGTATATGTAACAATCAATATAAAGTGATAAAATATCAAAATATAATAAGCAGTAAGATTATGTGTCAAGTCATACATGTCATTACTCACGTGATTAGCTTGCAGAGAACTTATGACTAGCAATGCATCGATTAGAAGTGTAAAATTTGTCAAAAATAAAAATTGTGTAAGTTATTTGAGACACTCTCACCTAAGGGAGATCGTACATCCCCTAATCTACATATCTCAATTTATAGATGAAGAAGCTCTCGCAAACTCCTCTCTCATGGTGATCCACATGGCAGACACAACGACAACGCACCTCCTCGTGCAATACATTTCTTCTTCACATTCGTGCACCACCATGTCACAACAACCAGCAAGAATTTGGCCATTGTTACTATCCTCTCGCACTTGAGAGGGGGCTATTGATTGGAGGAAAAAAGGGGGAGGAGATTGGGAGGTTGGTAGCTTAAGGGGTCTAGCCTATAGCTCTTTTAATCCCAACTTCTATTTATAGAGAGTCTCTTTCAACTAACCATAATGGATTATTCTTTTGAGTATTGGATCTCCATCCAATAACCCCTTAATGGATATTGGATCCATATTCAATAACCATTCTAATCCTTATTGGGTCTCACCCAAGAATCTATTAATACAAGGGCTTATCAGATATCATATATCTGATTCTCTATTCGTTGTGTTGTCCACCATATGTGTGTGATCCTCTAGACCCAATATTAAGTTAGCTATGAGTTGCACTTATTAGAACTCCCTTTAACTCAATAAATTATTATTCTCATAATAATTCACTCAACTCATCGACTACGGACATACTAGGCTACTATATCATAGTCCTCAAACAGTATAGGGGGATCTAATCTATTAGACTTATATACCCTTAGTTATCGTATATCTATAGTCTATTATTAATCTAATATCTCAAAAATCATATACTAGGCATAGCGTTGTCAGACCCATACAAAATCTATTCGAGTCCCACTTTAATCGGATTCTCCTGAAGAATTCCTCTCTCAATCTGAATCTCATGCTTATCAGGTCAGATTCATCATGATCTGATTGACCCTTGCTAAGGATTTGCTTAAATGAGAACACACATGATATTTCTATCATGATATCGAGAGTAGATGATTAATCATCTGTTGACACCCAATTCCTTTATAAGGTTGGCTATCATTCTCGATGACCAACTGTGCTAGACCTGAAACTTCTAAGCCTATAAGTCTGATATTAAAGAATGAAGTACTTAAATAAGACATCTTTGGTATCTTAAGTTTAAAGACCAAACACATAACTAAGACCATAAAATCACTTTCTAACGATGAGGTATTATTAACCATCTAGCATTCCGTGAGCAAATCATTCAATAAACTCATTCTCCAATGAACATATATACTATATCCCTAGTGTCCCCAGACAAGCAGCTATGAGACTAACTGCCTCCATTATATAAATTGATATATAGTACACCGGTTTGTCTAGTTATCTCGATATCCCTCTCAAGTAACCTATGATTGAGAATATTTAAAATATTTATTTAAAGGTGAATTGATCTTATTATTATAATCTCATCATAATCCAATTCTCATTGTATAAATCCAAGGACATCAATGTATATTTGTCAAATATAAAGTGAGAAAATACCATAATAATAACTAAAAATAGAATGTATAATGTGTCATACGTGTCATTACTTATGTGATTGGCTTGTAGGGCACTTGTAACTAGAAATATCATCACTCCATGCCTTCTGCTCCTCATGCAAACCCTCACATCTTGACTACAATGGGACTCTTGGGATTGAGCCTAGCAGGTCGACTATTTGAATAGCCACTCGCCCCTACATAAATCAAACATCAATCTTGGTCTATCTTCTCCTTTTCCTAAAGAGGACCGAGAACTTTAGCAACCTTTTGAAGGACTCGGTGTTGCGGAGGTAAGAGGCTTCTTATCAAGAATTGGCTCCTCGAGTTCCACACCCCTTTGAGGGTAAGACATCTTCATCACAATAATCTTCTACTTCTTTCTTAGCTTATCGGTGTTAGCATAGTAGCTGAACTGAGTCGGATATGAATTCACAGATAGTGGCTAGAGTCAAAGAGGCCATTGCCATGCCCAAAGAGGAGCTAGGCACCTTCTTCTTTAAAGAATGTAGATTAATGTTTGTAAAGGATCACAATCATAAGGTAGTAGAGGATTAAAAAGAGGGACATCCATGCTCTAGATGGCCTTAGAGAGAGAGAATATATCCCTCAACTAAAGTACTTGATCTGTATCCTCATTCGATAAGAAAGGGGGGGTGTTATCTATGTAAATCAAATGAGATTAAACCTCCAATCTCAACTTGGACCTATGAAAAAGAAATACTCATTCTAACCCTTGTGGTCGGAAGGGGCTCCACTAACTTTAAAGTCGTTCCTCCCCCCCCCCCCTCCCCCCCATCAGCCAAATAGTAGCCACTTTTCCTCTTATGTAGTAAAAAATAAGTCGAAAAAAGTTTATAGATCAGAGTAATGTTGTCATGCTAGCATTTCCCGATGAACACTATTAGGTAGTATTACAAGTTAGGCGCCATATGAGAAGATAATATCTTCCACCATTGTAGGCAGGACACTATCACTGCATGGAGAGAAAGATGAAGTCCCGCCTAGGGCATCACAGGATTGAATAGATGCTAACTAGATCGAGGGACTTGCAAGTCAAACTCGATTGGGATAGAATACTTGACTCACAGGTGATCCAAAAGTGATGCACTCACCACTAAATCATAGTAATATGAGTTTTTTATGAACTCTTAAGTCCTGAAGAGCTTTCGGATTCATAGGAACTACGTCCCCTAATGAAAAGGAGGTCGAGATTTCCTCCACCCTTAGGCTGCCCAAAGATGAAGCATAGACCTCAATTGACTAGCGGTTAATTTATTGAGAGGGACTTGTACGAGAAAGGAGAGATATCCCAACCTAACATGACAAAGGAGCAGAATGATAGAAGATCGATCTATTGCTAAACCGACATCAGGACTATGAGAGACTTAAAGAACCAACTCACCTTGCAAGGAACCAAAACGAAGCTAAGAAGATTTATGAGGCTCTAAAGGCTCGAATGGAAGAATGAGCTTCACCCACAAGATAAAGGGGGATTTATATGGAGGAAGCCAATCTCTCTCCTATCATGATTGAGATAAGTGTCCCTTCGGGACACTTCCAAAGGGACGCTAATGAATTAAAGACTCGAAAAATGCTGGATGAAAGATTTAGAAAGTACTAGATAAAGGATTCAAAACATACCAGATAAAGGGCATGAAAATTGTAAAAACCCGTCACAATAGAGGTACAAAATAAAATATACCCAAGGCATGTGAGTCAAAGAAACCCCACCTAGGTAATAAAAAATCCACCATGGCACGAGCACAAGATAAAATGTGCCCAAGGCATGTAGGTCAAGAAAATCTGATCTGCATAAAGAGAAATCGGTCATGGCGGAAGTACAAGGTAAAATATGCCCGAGGCATGTATGACGGGAAGACCCGACCCGTAAAAAAAATTTCGAATGCTCACATGTCGGATAAACTAAATATTGCACTTTGAGCCCCTCTTAAAAGAGCCCCGAAGCATATCATCAAGGACGACAAATGATAGGGAATATGTTGTCGACTAATCATCCAACACATCACTATCATATGGTGCCTAATGAGGAAGGATAATATGAAGTTTCCTTCTTACCATTTATGATCGAAAAGATAATCACAAGCTTCCTTCTCATTCTTTACGAAGAGAAAAACAATCACAAAGGAAGCTTTTTATGACCAAGTATAAAAGATTACTTTAACACAAAAAAATGGAGACTTATTTTGATTATTCACGTCCGCACTCATATATCTCGGGTTACTAATTTGAGTATCAAACTATATCAAAAAAATCTCTCTCAATCTCGATCTTCATGTTGGTGATACATAAGGAGCTTAACGTTTCTATATCGGAGGTACCTCGGATAATCCTATGCATATGAGTTCAGACCATATCATGCTAACTAAAATGTTAATTATATTTTCCTTAACATAGAAACTAGATTCGTATGCATCTTAGTACAAGTGAGGCAGACCTTTTTTTTTTCCCATTGTATGATTCCTTTTTTCACTCTTGAATCTAGAAATAATAAGAGGAAGCTGAGCTAAGCAAACCGGTACTCAAATCCAATCGTTTTAATCAACCTAAAAATAATGGCTGTAATATGAACTTCCAATCACAATGCCATTATGTTATCATGTGAGTGGAATTCTCAAGGATGGATGTAGATTTAGAATGCACAATAAATTTTCATTTTCCTATGGAGGATTCATCTGTAATAATGCGATTCATATTCTCACGAGAGGCTACATGACACTTCAGTATCAGGTCCACAACCTAATGGACACCAAAACTTTCTGTTCAACAACTGGTACTAAAAGACTCTATTTTTCTTCTTCCTGACACATCTTCTCTCAATTTAATCAACTTAAACACAAAAAGAAGAATGAAATAAGTGCATCGATGCAGTCATCGTCAAGCTAGTCTTGTATCTGATCTCTGATCCATTTAGTAGCTACCCATTTCTGGCCTTTAATCACTGGACAGCTCCCATGAAGTGATGTCTGCAAGATGAACAAGGTCTGATCAATTGGAGTAGAAGATCAAATAGAGATGGGAAAGGAGGTATCGTTATTTGAGAACAAGGTACCATAATGTCAGTGACATAATTTAAACAGTAATTAATTAATTCAAGCTAAAAGCAGCACAAACCATTCAGAGTTCTTTTTAGTACCCTCTTTCAAATTTGCATCTAATAGTACCATGATGGAATGACAAAGTAAACAATTACTTTTCTTTCAATAAAACTTCAATGTGAAAACACATGCTATATCCTGAAAGTATCGGATTAAAATTTGTCCAACTAAATAATCCACTCTCCATACTTTCACCTCAGATCAGTATACTATCATATTCCACCAGTTGTTAACCTGCAGTCTCACCTGGTACGAGGATAAACACAATGACTTAGTCTTCACTTTCTAAAATTACAAGTTTATTTACCTTAATGCATGTTAATCAAATGTTTTCTTCAAATGCTCAGGCAACTACAAACAGAAAACGCAAGAAGTTGGAAGTAAATATTCTTTTCTATCAGTTTGCAGAGAAAGTAAAATTTATTTAGGAACCAAAACTCTTCTTTGCTAACAAGAGACAATAAATGGTCCAGGGGTTAGTGTTTTGCAGCCTGTTCTCCTGCAATTCATGATCACGATCAACTCCTTGCAATTATTTTCTTGATCTGCCCATTTTATGCTTTGTTCCCAGGAATAATATTTCAAGTTGTAAGCTAGGAAAGATCTGCTCTGTCGACCGACCTCACATCTGCGTCCTTCAATCTACTAGGCTGTAGGTCATATCATTATGGTTTGCTAAGTAGTGATCAGCAGAACTTATATATCAGTTTCTGGAGAAATATTGGTTAGATTGTTATATCTAGCAATTAAACTACTAATTAACATGGTGCAAATAGTATCGATGTGGTGTATCTGAGTATTATCAGACATTAATAAGCAAACAATAATTGCTTTCCCACTTGCACAAAGAAAGCAATTGTAAAAGAGCCACTAGATAAAAGAGTACTCACAGGATCAATAGTGTGATTTGTAAACATTGAATAGAATAAAAGTCCATCGCCCTTTCGTGGCTTGACCTTCAAACCAATACATTTTTCATAATCGTACCTGATATCCATATTCGACCCATTCTGCAAATCCAACATGATTCATGTACCAAAGTTATCAGGCAAGTTAAATTTGAAGTGTGGTATCTCTTTTCGTACGCCTACCTCAAAAGGAAAAACAGTTTCTCCCCCTTCCTCAACATCTGTCAGGTACAATATGAAAGTAGCAACCTGATCACATTGCTCCAAATAAATAATCTAATGGTAATTGTTAAGATGGCTTCTATAAACTGCAGATATAATACAAATGAACAATAAAAATATTGACTTGAGCAAACTCAGTAAAAAATTGCATGCAACAAAAATGGAACCTAAACTTTCAATTTCATTATTTTCATCAAATGTGCTAAGGGAAAACCTTAAAAGTATGAATTTAAATTTTAAGCCAATGATATTAACAGCAATTGCTCAATTCTTGTTGAACTACCAGAAATGGACCCGAAACTAATTCAAATTTGACAAAATCTCTATAACTAGGGAAGTGACTGAAATTTCATTAATAAAATTTGGGACCGGCCTTGGCAGAAATCCATCAGTTTCTGTGTTTTAAGCTGAGGCAAACCTGTGTTCAACACAGCTTCAGAGTTAACAGAATCTTATAGTTTTCATTATGATATTTGCATAGGTAATAGTACATATTTTCAAAACAATATTGATTGCTTCAATGTAATTACTGACCTGGATATGGTAACCTAATAAAACGTGCATCATATTAAATCCTATTAATTTTTTTAGACAATGAATGGTGATATTGTTCTCAGAAAAGAAAAAAATGGAAAAAATAATTAGCATCAGATATATGCAGGCAATAAGAACAAACTCTGATGGAAAAAGTGGAATTTTTTTCTTTTAGATATTTCTATGCATCTATGATTTTAATAATTTGCAGGTGTCTATTTGCAGTTAGACATATTCACTGGTTTAGAACCTAGTGAAAGGAAGTAAATAAAAGACTTAACAAGGTACAAATACTTTCACATGCCAAGGCTGTATGTATTTGTCTTAGAAATTTTGGAAACCTTCAAATTCCAACATGATATGCAAAAAAAAGAAAATTGTTAGGCATAAATATCATTTTGTGATCCTGCTTCACCACAGATTGGTTAATTGTTTTCTTATTCCATGTTTTGTAGCATGTACTAGCCACCTCAGATATGCGTAGGAGAAGCAACTTATGTATGATCAAGGATTAGTCAATTTCTTACTCTGATTTTGTTGGTTCAGAATTCCATGCATGGAAGTTGGGCAAAGTATGGTTCCTATTACATGGTTGGAATTTGAAAATTTAGAATGCTTATTATGTATTGCATAGTATTATCGATGTAAAATAGCAATTTGAGAACTCAGATCAGAAGCAACTAAACCTAAGCAACAGACCTTGAAAATTCATGAGTAACAGAAACAAAAGTACATTCATCACAGAAAACATGGGAAAATGATACAGCTAAGTAGGTACCCTGTGGCTCTCCTGTGGGCCATACACATCTGGACTGAAGACATCATAATGAGAAGCATATCTCTGTCCAGTCTCATACCGAAG
Organism: Musa balbisiana; assembly: GCA_004837865.1. Classification (NCBI taxonomy): domain Eukaryota; kingdom Viridiplantae; phylum Streptophyta; class Magnoliopsida; order Zingiberales; family Musaceae; genus Musa; species Musa balbisiana. The sequence goes on along the minus strand of CM017193.1, from coordinate 31,348,706 downwards.
GACATTAAAGGCCTGCAACATAGTGATGTCCCAGATATTTCTTAACAAACAAATTAATATATCCATGAAGGTAAAAGGAGAAAAAGAGAAAATGTAGGTCATTTGTTAGCATTAAGGAATCTAGAAGACTGATTTTTATGTAGACTTTTAATTCAGTAAAAAAATCACGAGATTCAGTAATTGCATAATGACTAACACAGTTAAGTCCTGGATTTTGTCGTTACATTGTAATTTGTCCGATATCAAAGTCTCGATGCATTCAAGATTTGGGTTATAATTTTTTGGCAGGATAACCAAGCCTAAGCATGAATAAACCACTTTCTTAGACTTCAAGTCATCAAAATTTTCACGTGTTGTCACGGCCTTAGCTGGAATTGCCTAAGGCGTGAGGCACCCTTGCGGCTAAAACGCGAACTTAGCTTGCGTTGCCCAAGTCGCGAGTCACCCTCGTGGCGAGGACGCGAACTTAGCTTGCGTTGCCTAAGTCGCGCTTCGCCCTTGCGATCTTGCTCCGCAAGGATCAGCCCACTTTGTAACCTCTCGAAGGTCCCGAAGGACCTGTAAAAGAGAAAGTTGGTTAGTTCGAAAGAACGAGCAACAGACAAGTCCCGAAGTCTCGCGGAAAAGGGGAAGCTTTACAAGCAATTCGACGAACACCTTGTGTGCACAAGAGAAAAGAGGGGGAAGGAGAAAAACAAGGCTTTCAAGGATGAACGAACAGCTGCAAGCCCACAAACAGCCGCTCACCTGGTCCCGGGCGCGAACACAAGTCCCCGTAAAGGTCACGTGCGAACTTGCGAAAGAGAGTTCAACGCCCGGTATATAACCGAAGCCCCATCCAGCCCTGTGCCACCCGGGGGGTTCCTAGGGGCTGAGATGGCTGACGTTTTGGTGAGCGGAGGCAGATTCCAGAAATCAGCCCGCGGCACACGAAAACGGAGCTGTTTTGGGCTGTTTTGGGGCTGTTTTGCTCGGTTCGGTGAGCGATCGCTTTGTAACGCTGCAGCGAGTTCGAACTTACATTTTTACAAGCAAAATGACCCAAAACCAAGAGAAAACATACTGCCAAACAGCTGTACATGTTGGGGTGAGCGACGAACGGTTCGTTGAACGAAGTTGTTGCGGGTGCGAAGCGACCGTTCGTGACATTCTCCCCCACTTAAACTGTCGACGCCCTCGTCGACGCTTGTTGATAGTTGTTGACGATTGCTTCTTCATGCCGTAGGGCGTCCTCTGGCTCCCAGCTGGTTTCGGTTCGGGGAAGCTTTCGCCACTTCACCAAATACTCCGTCTGTTCAGCTCCATTGGGTAGCTTTATCTTACGGTCCGCCAGTATTGTTTCAACTCGCTTCTCGTAGGAGGCAGTGGTGGGGGGTAGCCGAGTTGGTATACTTCGTGATGCATCTTGCGGATCCGAGTGGTAGGCTTTCAGGTTGCTGGCGTGAAGAACATTGTGAATTTTGAACCACGCCGGCAGCTGCAACTTGTAGGAAACATTGCCTACCCTGCTGATAATTGGGAATGACCCTTCATATTTGCACACCAATCCTTTGTGGATTTTGTTCCGGAAGAATTGGAGTGATGCTGGTTGAAGCTTTACCAACACCAAATCGCCGACCTTGAACTCTTGCGGTCGCCTTCCCAAGTCTGCCCACTTCTTTATTCTTCTTGCCGCCTTCTCCAAGTAAGCCCGCGCAATATCTGCATTTCGATGCCACTCCTTTGCGAAATGGTAAGCTGACGGGCTACTCCCAGTGTATCCAATTGCCATGGTGTGCGGAGTTGACGGTTGTTGTCCTGTAATAATCTCGAAGGGGCTCTTGTTGGACGCAGAGCTCCGCTGCAAGTTGTAGGAGAATTGGGCAATGTCCAACAACTTCACCCAATCTCGTTGGTTGGCACTCACGTAGTGTCGAAGGTATTGCTCCAAGAGCGAGTTTATCCTTTCAGTCTGGCCATCCGTCTGGGGGTGGAGGCTTGTGGAGAAATATAACTTTGACCCCAACAACTTGAATAGCTCGGTCCAGAATCGTCCCAGGAACCGAGCATCTCGATCACTAATGATGTTGTGCGGGACTCCCCAATACTTCACCACATCTCTCATCATCAGCTTGGCCGCCTCCTCTGCTGAACAGTGTAGGGGAGCAGCAATGAACGTTGCATACTTTGAAAACCGATCGACCACCACGAGTATCGATCCGAGTCTCCCTACAAGTGGCAAGCTCGATATGAAGTCCAAGGAAATGCTCTCCCACGGCCTCTCTGGTACGGGCAACGGCTCCAAAAGTCCCACCGGCTTCCGTTGTTCCGCCTTGTCTTGTTAGCAAGTGAGGCACGTTCGAACATATTCCTCCACATCAATCCCCATCTTTGGCCAGTAGAAGGCCCTCTCCACGAGAGCCAATGTTCGGTGAATACCTGGGTGTCCAGCCCAAAGGGAATCATGACACTCTTTTAAGAGTTCACGCCTCAAATTGTCCACTCAGGGAACATAAACCCTATTCCCTTTTGTGTAAACAAGTCCCTCCTGGACCCAAAATCGTCGTGCCTTGCCTTCTTTGATGAGCTGCATCAGGATGACTGCCTGGGGGTCACTATACAGTCCATCCCTGATCCTGGAAAGGAAGTTGGAGTGCAACTGACTTGCTTGGCCTCCGCCCTCCAATTGTATGGCATTCATGCGCTCCACTTTCCGACTCAATGCATCGGCCACGACATTTGCCTTCCCAGGTTTATACTCCATTGCCATATCAAATTCGGCCAAGAAGTCCTGCCATCGTGCTTGTTTTGGGGAGAGTTTCTTCTGAGTTTGGAAATAGCTCAGAGCGATGTTGTCTGTCCTCAGCACAAATCGTGATCCGAGAAGATAGTGTCGCCAAACCCGTAGACAGTGGATCACCGCCGTCATCTCCTTCTCATGCACCGGATACCGCCGCTCGGTCTCGTTGAGTTTGCGGCTCTCGTAGGCCACCGGATGACCCTCCTGCATGAGCACTCCCCTAATAGCGAAGTCTGAAGCATCTGTATGGACTTCGAAGGGCTCCCCATAGTCCGGTAATTTGAGCACCGGTTCTTTCAGAACAGCAGCCTTCAGATCTTGGAATGCTGTTTCACATTTGTCAGACCACTTCCAAGGCTGCTCCTTCTTCAGTAACTCCGTCAGTGGAGTTGCACGCTTCGAATACCCCGCTATGAAGCGTCGATAGTAGTTGACGAAACCAAGGAAGGATCTCAACTCTGGCACCTTCTTTGGAGTTCGCCATTCCGCAACTACTTGCACCTTTGATTTGTCCATCCGAATGGAGCCATCACCGATTCGATGCCCCAAGAATAAGATCTCCGTTTGGGCAAAGTAACATTTCTCCCTCTTCACGAACAAAGTGTTCTCCCTGAGAACCTTGAAAATTGTCCGTAGGTGCTTGACATGCTCCTCGAGCGTTTGACTGTAGACGACGATATCGTCTAAGTAGACGACCACGAACTTGTCCAAATATTCCTTGAATAACTGGTTCATGAGAGTGCAGAACGTGGCTGGAGCGTTGGTTAAGCCGAAAGGCATCACCAGGAACTCAAACGCTCCATACCTGGTCACACAGGTAGTCTTCGCTTCGTCGCCTTCAGCAATGCGCACCTGCCAGTACCCCGACCGAAGGTCGAGTTTTGAGAAATACTTGGCTTTGCCCAACTGGTCGAACAAGTCCGCGATGAGCGGGATGGGATACTTGTTCTTCACCGTCACTTTGTTGAGGGCTCGATAATCAACGCATAGTCGGAGGCTCCCATCTTGTTTCTTTTGGAAGAGAACTGGAGCTCCGAATGGTGCTTTAGAGCTGCGGATGAGACCACCGCTTAGCAGTTCACCTAACTGCTTTCTAAGTTCAGCCAACTCTGGCGGGGGCATGCGGTAGGGTGGTCTCGCTGGAGGCTTCACTCCTAGCTCCAGCTCGATGCTATGATCTACGCCTCTGCGTGGTGGAAGAGTCTTCGGCAACTCGGGTGGCATAACATCATTGAACTCCTTCAGGACGTTCGCCACCACAGCAGGTTCTTGAATGGCCTTCTTGTCGAGTGGCTCTAGCTTCATAGCGGCCACGAATGTTAGTTCACCTTTCCGCACCCCTTTCTTCAGTTGCAAAGCTGATATGTGTTGGGGTTCCTTGGTTCCTCTCCGAGAGACGGGAACCACGCAGGGATCGTCACCCCCCATCATACACAAGGAGTTTAGGAACGGCATTGGCACCAACTTCGCTGCGTGCATGAACTCCATTCCAAGAATCACTTGGAAGTCGTCCAGTGGCACTGCCATCATGTTGGTGTTCCCGCTCCATGTTCCGATCTTGATGGGAACTCCCTTCGCCAACCCGGAGATTCGCCTGGCCTCCGAGTTCACCGCCTTCATTCGGCTTGGGCTCTTCTCCAAGATCAGCCCAAGTCGCTTTGCTTCTGAATCGGCAATAAAGTTGTGGGTGGCACCCGTGTCCACCATAGCACGGGTTGTTTGGCCATTTAGCTTGATGTCCACGTACATCAGCTCACCAGTTCCTGCTTTTTGTAGCCTTGTCTTCGTGTTCTCCCCCACTTGACCCCGCATGGCATTCAACAAACACATTGCTCCCATCCGGGGTCCTTGCGACTCCTCGCCGTCGCTGCTGGATTCAGAACTACTCGAACTAAGAGCGACAGCCTTGCCCTTGTCCGATTTGGGGGGATGGATGGAAGCTGTCAAAGCATTGAGTGCCTGTTTTTGTGGGCACTCCCTCACCATGTGCGGCCCTCCGCACAAGAAGCATCCGCCAGGTTTCGGGGCCTTGCCTTTCGGGCTTGGCCCTTTATGGGAACTCTTCTTCTTTTGTTCGCCCCCGAGCTCCTTCCCTCGAGAATATTTTGGAGGGCGATTGCTTGAAGATTGTTTTCTTCTTCCCGGGTCTTCTGAGGAAACAAAGTCGGTGAGCCTTTCTGCGGCAGCAATTGCCCCGACCAAATCGGCGACATTCCTTCGATGTAGTTCTTGTTGCGCCCATGGCTTCAAACCATCAAGGAAGCTGAACAGCTTATCCTTCTCGGACATGTCTTGGCGCAGAAAATTGCTTCACGTAGTCTCGGATGGAAGTATTTTGGCAGAGTTGTCTCAACTTCCTTCTTGCGACGAACTCGGTGTTCTCCGGTAGGAACTGAGTTCGCAACTCCCGCTTCAAGTCCTCCCATGTGTCAACTCGACACCGACCTTGTTGGATCTCCTCCCAACGGGTTCTCCACCAAAGTTTTGCATCTCCGTTCAGATACATTGTTGCTATAGAAACTTTGGTTTCTTCAGAATCGGGCCTCGTAGCTCGAAAGTATTGTTCCATGTCGAACAGAAAATTCTCGAGCTCTTTGGCATCTCTGGCCCCTCCATAACCATGAGGCTCGGGTGCCCTCAAGTTTTGTGGTGGTGCAACGCGGGTGTTGCTTCCTCCCGCATTTAGTGCTCTAGTGAGCATAGCCACCCTTGAAGAGAGTTCCGCCACCACTTCCTGCAGGTGCTGCACGGAGTCTTTGGTGTCATCCGACAGTCGGTCGACTAGGGCCTCGACCTTATCGATCCTAGACTCCGCTTCCTCTTGCGAGCTCTCTACCCCGACAAGCCTTTGTTGGCCATGGTAGAGTTCCTCCACGCTCGCTTCAAGAACATCCAGGCGGGTTTCCGCCGTTGTGAGTCTCTCCTTGTGACTCTTTTTCCCAGTTAGCGCTCCAGATTGCGCTTCCTCTGCTCGCGGAGAGTAGCCAACTTCTCGCTCATCACGTTCGCTGCCGCGCTCCTCTCGAGCGGCTCCAACAGCATGAGAGCGAGTGTGCACATGCAGCCCACCTGCGGCTGCTTGGGGCAAGGGTCCGGCTTGCCCCGTCTTGCTTGATTCGCCACGATGCTTTGCCATGGCGAAGTTGCGAAGTTCCTTCGCTGCTCGCTCGAAGTGCTTGCCCGCTCTGATACCACACTGTCACGGCCTTAGCTGGAATTGCCTAAGGCGTGAAGCACCCTTGCGGCTAAAACGCGAACTTAGCTTGCGTTGCCCAAGTCGCGAGTCACCCTCGTGGCGAGGACGCGAACTTAGCTTGCGTTGCCTAAGTCGCGCTTCGCCCTTGCGATCTTGCTCCGCAAGGATCAGCCCACTTTGTAACCTCTCGAAGGTCCCGAAGGACCTGTAAAAGAGAAAGTTGGTTAGTTCGAAAGAACGAGCAACGGACAAGTCCCGAAGTCTCGCGGAAAAGGGGAAGCTTTACAAGCAATTCGACGAACACCTTGTGTGCACAAGAGAAAAGAGGGGGAAGGAGAAAAACAAGGCTTTCAAGGATGAATGAACAGCTGCAAGCCCACAAACAGCCGCTCACCTGGTCCCGGGCGCGAACACAAGTCCCCGTAAAGGTCACGTGCGAACTTGCGAAAGAGAGTTCAACGCCCGGTATATAACCGAAGCCCCATCCAGCCCTGTGCCACCCGGGGGGTTCCTAGGGGCTGAGATGGCTGACGTTTTGGTGAGCGGAGGCAGATTCCAGAAATCAGCCCGCGGCACACGAAAACGGAGCTGTTTTGGGCTGTTTTGGGGCTGTTTTGCTCGGTTCGGTGAGCGGTCGCTTTGTAACGCTGCAGCGAGTTCGAACTTACATTTTTACAAGCAAAATGACCCAAAACCAAGAGAAAACATACTGCCAAGCAGCTGTACATGTTGGGGTGAGCGACGAACGGTTCGTTGAACGAAGTTGTTGCGGGTGCGAAGCGACCGTTCATGACAGTGTGGGAAAAGAAACTACTGGAGTGTAGGAAATTATTCTAAATATATATATGCTGAGTGTCAAAATGTTAAGATAAACACATTCTTAGGCATCAAAATTGTGCTCAAAATGTACTATGATAGGCTTGTTTAAACCCATAGAATCCATAAGAATGTATGATACTTGCATTAGAACATCAAACAGTGCAACTTGTTGCAACTTGAACATATTATCAAGTTTAACTTCCTTCTCAAAAGAGAGACAAAGATATGTCTTTGGTAGATTGATGCAAGATACTGTGATTATGGAAATGCATCTATTTTCCATATCCAGAACTTTCGATGGCTATGGCTATCAAATGGATTTAACTGTTCCACTCCCTACAAAATGAATGACAGAGGCTATGCCTCAGTCTTCATCCAAAGAGAAAAAGAAACGTTAACCATATATTACCACAATATCTATTCATATTAAAGTCAGCCCTTTCCTTCACAAATAATCATTAGGATGTGCATTGGTTAGACTGTAGGTTGACTTCATATTAAGCCTTCAAGGTCACAGGTTTGTGTTAATGGCACTGTTAGAATATTTTTCATAGAACTTCTCCAGCTTAGCTCTGAGTGCACTCAAAATGGTCCAATTAAAATTAGAGAAAAATTATCTCATGTCATTCTAATTGGAGGGCTACATTTCAAAAATTGAAGTCCTGAATATATTTTGCATCTGTATTACCAAGTATCTAACAGGTAATCCATGGTGTAATTAGCTAGAACAACACGGCCTACACCTATTAAAGGAAAGTCAACATGAGACCAAATACAATAAAATGTCAGAAATTCTTTAACAACATAATTCTTATAGAGAATTGAAGTTAGCTTTACCATAACATATAATAAAATTTTGATTTGTCCTAGTGTGCCTTATCAGATTATTAAACTAGCTCTTAAAGCATTTATATGGTTTGAATTATTTTCTCACATGATACAAAATTTGCTAATGAAATATATGGCATATCAATATAAGAATTAAGAAATGAAAAGCCTGATATAAGATTTAAGTGATAGAATGAATGAATAATCGACTTGGAAGCAATATAAGAGAAATGACATCCTGATTCAAGTCCAGATTTTAGTCGCAAGCAATCTACCTCTCCATTTTCTATTGGAAGCATGGTCACTCTGGCAATCTTTTTCTCAATTTGGTCCAAAGTTCCAGTTGAATCTTCTGATGCACTAAGGAATGCCCCAGTACTGTCAAACATAGTAATTATGAGATATGATTTATGAGATAAAAATCTACATTGTGAGATTATAGGAAAAAAGTGGAGCTTTGGTCATTTACTTTATCTTTGGTGTTTCTCCAACCATTTTTCAGTTCTCACTTTTTTTCCAACCCTGTGTAAGTATCTTCTTGTATTAATTTGTTACTAGTGAAAATCAGGCAATGCCTCTTCCTTCTTCAGAAAAGAAACTAATGGTGAAAAAATACATGCAAAAATAATATCATATTTTTGAGAATCAGAGTTCAGAGCAGCATTCAGACTCCAGAAACTAACACTAAATTCTGATCAATCTCGAGCAGTAATGGCCGAAAATTAATTGTAAGATGCAGAAGTTCTTGTGTTTTAATCTATCACCAATCATGCATCAGAAGGTGCCAGTCAAATGCTAAGTGGTTTCTGTATCTTTTAGAACATCATCAACAATACGTTGACCACAGAAAATTAAGAATTCACAGAAGATGTCATTAGTTTTTCGACCAACTTTATAAATTAAATGTTGCAAAAGCACTTGCTCGACCAGAGAACCTATATGTACATGGACAGTTATAATCCCTCCATCAACCTTGTGAAGCTAAAATATATGTAATTGTGTTTATATTTCTCTAAAAAGGAATTCAGAATTTCTTATTCTGAAATTGGTCTATAATTATCGTAGAGCTAAAAGTTTACCTTGTCCTTATCCCATTATTAATTGGAACCGTCTCCCCCTTCCTTAGCGCTACTGTTGATGGCTCAAGTCTTGATTTTGCAGTTTTTATGATAGTTTGACATTGATCGACAGTTGCAAATTTGCGGAAATAAAATGCACGAGGTTTCCAGCTCAAAACCTGTTTCCAGAATTAGCAGTGTACACAAACTTAGTGACAGTTGTTCAAGAAAACCAAAACTTCGAGCCCAGAAGATGATACAGATTTTTGCATATATATTCCTCAATATAGGTATTTGTGTATCTGGCCATGCCTTGTTCAAAACAGCATGATGATCATCAAGGTATATAATATTTATGTTTGTACCCCTTCACTTCACTCCATCTATCATGAGTAGCCTTAGAAACTTAAACAAAGAAAGAAAAAGGAACTTGTAAACCTAATCAAGTCTGCACAAGCACCCACAGCAAGTTAAGGGAGCAACGAACACAGTTTATATTGATATTATACAAAAGTGCAATTCAGTGGCATATTAGTTTAACACATGGAAAACCTATGTTTTAACCTGGCTAACTTCATTACCGTTCATTGAAACAGTATGGTGAGTAGTATGCACAAATATGACAGAGTTTGTAGGGCATTAAAGCAAATGAAAGAGAGGCAAACATATACAATGATATACATGACATTTGAAGGGTATATACATAAAGAATCCTATGATTAATAAATATTAACTAGTCAAAGATCTCACAAAAAGCCAAGGGTTGACAAACTAGTTAATGTAAATTCTTAATTGTTCTCTTAATTTTGACAAGAAGACAAGGATCACAAATCACCCAGAAGTTAAAAACTCAAATCATCTTAATGTAGTTTAATCAATCATGCAAGTCACACCATTAAAATTCTATGGGGAAATCTCCTGATATCTGCATAATCATCTTCTTCTAAATTATAGAAAAAAATGTTAGAATGGTCAAGGTGGCTTCTTCATCTCTTGATAATGAAGTTATTGGATCTGTAAGAAATTCCAGGTTAGTGCATTAGAATTACAGTCAACAGTGTGTATCAGAATTTTCAAAGGAATACACGTGGTCAGAGGGAGTTGCCACAGTCATTAGTTTGGAATATCTCTGCTAAAACCATCTTGACCATCCAATCCATGTGTAAAGAATGCCATGTCTGACCAGGTATGTAATCAAAAGTGCTTTTTTGGGGTCCATTGAATGGGTTCAGGAGATTCCTGGGATGCTCAAAGAGATCGATTATGCTCATAATATAAGGCTTGCACATGAAAAATGATCCAAATTTGATCGCTTAAAATAGCAAGCAAGCCCATTTCCTATCATTTGCCACAGTACAATTCCCACTCACACTTCACCTTCCTCATCTAAATCTCATCCAACCCTCCACAATTGCACAAACCAGCAAGTATCACTTCTCCCTGTACGCTAATTCATCGGAATCACAAGCACAAAGATATGGATAGAGAAACAGAACCTGGAAGGGGATCAAAGCAGGATTGCTTTCTCCAGTGAGCCCATGGGGCATGGCCGGCAACTCGACCTCGTCCGCCCTGGCCTCTTCCATCAATCTCCTCCGAGCCCAGCCGTCGCCAGGCAACCCCTGCGAGAATTCAATTCAAATCCCACTTCATCAAACAGGATTATCAAAACGAAGACACAGAGAAAGAAGAGAGCGGAAGAGGCCAAATCAGACGGTGGCACACCTGGAGGAAGAGACCCGAACCGAAGAACCCAACCATGAAGGAGAGGGAGCAGCATAGGAGCAACAAGGGGAGTTCAACCTTCGTCCTCCCGGCCCTGTTCGCCTTCATGGAGACCGTAGCACGATATATAAAGTCTTAACCGAGTGGGAAATGGGATCGGAGACCGGCCTTTATGCCGCAGGGGTTTCTCTTTAAAGAAAGAAAGAAAGAAAGAAAGAAAGGCGCGTCGGGGGAAGAGATCGTGCTGTTTTCCACACCACAGAAGCATACGGAAAATTAAAGCACTGGAAAGCTCCGGTACCCAAGAAAGCAGATTTGTGGTGTCTGCTGTTTGGGTATATTTGTGGGTGCGTGCCTCGTTTGTTTTCTAGATTTTTGACCGGAAGGATTACGGTGGGCTGCACATGGGATCGGACACGTGGAATACACGTCACATACGGGAGAGACGGGTGGTGTGAAATCTAATGCCACAGATATGTGAATGTTTGCAATGAAAACATGCGTGCGTGATTTCTGCTAAAAGAAGCAATACATGAATGACCGTACTTTGGTGGTGGTTTCTGCTAAACACTACTTGAGGTACTTGTTCTGTAGATCTGTGGCCTGCACATGCCGAGGTGGAAGTTCCTGAGGCAGAGCACGCAGTGGCACAGCCCGAGAAGCCATTTGCCATGTGTCCTCGTTGCACCCACATGTGCTCCTTTTACACCACAAACGCAGAAGCCCTCTTTGCACCATAGCCATGGATTCTGATCCCAGGTTTCCGATCAGAAACTCCAGGAGCCATTAGATCTCCGACGGACGGCACAGATTGCTCTACCCTTCTCATTTCCGGTGCACAATTCCCACCACGTAAAAGGATGCATGGCTGCAGACTGAATCCTTCTTAAGCTGGATTGAAGAAGAGAAGAACACAGAGGGAAAGCTTGTGGAGACGCTATGCTCAGGCTGCAGGTTTCTGGTTGCGGAATCAGGGACGGCGGAACGCCAAGAATCATTGGCCGCCGCCACCAGGGCCAGTTGGTGCTTGAAGTTTCGAGGCTGAAGTGGTCGTCAAGGTGGAGTCGCTTCTGCTGTCCTGTCAGGGCCGTGAGGGATGATGCTGAAGGCGGCGCCGGCGGCTTTGCAGGGCAAAGCTGGGATCCTGGCTTGGAGATTGAAGTGCCCTTTGAGCAGAGACCTGTGAGCATTGAACTTACCTTCATTCATGATGTCATCTCACTCGCTTGTAGACAGAACAAATATTAAGGTCTCATAAAAAGCAAAGCAATTCAGTTAGTTTTATGCATAATTTCATATCTGGAGTATGTGATGTATGTTAAAAGTATCTCTATTTCATCAAAAGAGGAAAAAGATTGTATTTTCTTTTGAGGGGATTAAATTCGAAGAGCTAAACTATCTCTAGCTTGAGGTAGAAGGGCTTTACTAACTCTAGGGAACCAGAATTGCTAATATACTAATCTATTTAATATTGTTAGGTTTTATTGGGTGGGTTGAACTGTTGGGAGTTTCTTGGCAGATGTAATTCCATGAGTGGAGTTAGGAGGATTCTGAATCATCATTTGTTTTCCTTTTTCTTTTCCTTCTTCATGATAATAAGGACTGTCTCGGTACCATCCATTTATTTCAACTTGCAATTTGGTTGTATTAAATTTGATATGTTGAGAAGAGGCTGAGGCTCCAAAGATGAGTAATCAAATCTCTAAGAGAACAAATTGATTAAAGATGATAGGTTTTATGCATAAAGAAGTAATATCCAATCTGATTCCTCAGAAAAGAACAAGGTCAAAGAAACCACCACAACGGAAACTCTAGTGTTCTATTAGAATTTCTTTAAATTAGATGGTAGAGCGTGATGCATTTTGGCATCCCTTAACTTTTTTTTCTTGTGACTTCATTACAGATTTTGCACACATGATTTCTTCAACACATTGCAGAAGGCCTGATTAATGTCAAGGCCAAATGTACAGTTTCTGCTTATCTAATAGGATTAAAAAAAAATCCCAATTTTACTTGGTTGAGTAAGTCATATAATTCAGAAGACAGCTTTACATGTTCATATGCATTCTCTATATCAGTGAACATGGTTAATTAATTAATGTTTTATTGTGTCTCATTTACCATCTTCAATAAGGACTAGTTAATACTTCTAAATATAGCGATGGAAACTAAATCACTGTACAGATTCAGTAGAGCATATACTGTTTTCTTCAGCTTAACTTTCACTGATGTCATAGGTTAACGAGTATGCAGCCTTGAAAACTAGTACTCTTTACTCGTGGGGAGAACTGAGTCCGGGGAACTTCTTCTTACGCCTTGGCAGCTTATCGCTAGTAACGTTTACGGTTCTAGGAGCACCGATAGCAGCTGCAAGCTTCAACCCTTCAAAGGTATGATCAAATTGACCATCTCATTCTGATATGAAATTATCTTCTTTTGTTCATGATAGAACATGTAAATAATGCTAAGCTTGCATCACAAGATACTATAATTGCTTCGCCAACATGTTATGTAACTGATTCAAAATTCTAGGAGCAAGATAAGTCAAACATCTGCACAACCGCTTATAATATTCGATTAAAGGAAAATTATGTGTTATAAGTGAGAACTTACTATAAGTCTAAAGGACATCATACATATTTCTGTCTGCTGAAAAAACAATTCATTTTTATATCTAACTTTTCTCTTTTCTTTGCTGATCTTGTGCAGGATCCACTAAAGTTTATTCTTGCAGCTGGGACTGGAACTCTACTTCTGGTGGCTCTGGCAGTACTGCGGATTTATCTGGTAAACGATATAATATAGATTAATCATATGAATTAAAATAGAGATGAACAGTTGAACAACACAGCTCCTGCAAATTACTTGAATAGTTGGAAGTAATACAACAACAACAACGACGCTTACAAAGAAAAGTCTAGTTACTTTGGTGGAATCAATGAACTCCTGTAATTGATCTGCTATAAATGGTTGGAGATACTGCAATGTGCAGAACATATGGTCCATGGACCTCTAGGTGAAATAGTTTCTCCTTCCTCCTCTCACTAAATCTTATTCAAACCCCATTTTAAAGTCAGGACATGATACCATATAACAGTAGTAACTTGTAACTTTGTTTTTATTATTTTTCCTCAAGTATCTTTAAACACAGAAGATAAGATTTAAATTCCATTACCTTTTTACTGATACTATATCCATCTACAACAGATAATTTATCAGTACATTCTTATATCTGTTAAAAATTGTTCTACAATGTAGAATCAAGACTTTATTCAGTTACTTGCACCAACTTTTCCAACTATGAACATCAGTAAGATGAACAAGATATATGAATTATCTTACTTATTGATTTTTGGGTACTAAGTACAACTCTGTTTCAGTGTTCTGATATTCCTTGATTTACTTGATATCATAGGTTTGAAAAAATTTGATGTTTGATGTGAAAACTGCTGATTTCATTTTATATTCTGATGTAACAGGGATGGAGTTATGTTGGCAACAGGCTATTATCAGCAGTGATACCCTATGAGGAAACCGGGTGGTATGATGGGCAAATGTGGGTGAAACCACCTGAGGTTAGTCATCGACAATCATCAAGCTAGCCACTTGCAAAAGAACATTTGCAAAGAATTTAACTCAGAATGAATTGATCATGAATCTAGGCACAGTATTGCAAGAAAAATAGTTATGATATTAGGTAGGTTAAGGTCCATTTCTCTTTCATGCGTTTATTGAGCAAAACTGGATACATTGTTCCTCCCAGCCCCTGCATTGTCGGGCACTACTAGACCTACCATAATTCTTATAACAAACTAACAACCATGTATTCTAGATAAAATTGTTCTAGTTATACTTTTTGTTGATTTAGCAAATGTAGTATTTTAAGAATTTTATGATTGTTCTGATGTAATATGTGGCCTATTTCTTATGTTAGGTATTGGCTCGTGATAGACTGTTGGGGTCTTATAAGGTATGTGATCATTGCAAAGTCACCATATTTACTTGTTAGTGTGTAAAGAATTCCAAAAAATAAAGAATGCCTTCTTGGACAGCAATATAAATTACTTTTTATGGTGACTAATGAGGTTAATGTTCCATAATTTCAAGTTGTCTTTAAGGAGAATCACACAATGTAAACCAACACATGCTCCTGCTTGTTCAGTTGAGGTGAAGGATGATGATGACCTTGCAGCTGCTGCAGCTGAGGCAGCAGATGGAAGGTGAATCAGTTATTAGTCTGCCACACCTTTAGCTATGAATGCATAGTTAGCACATATATCCAGTTTTTGGTAGAATCACTCTGTAGCTATGCACACATAATCAGCACATTTCAGGAAACCAGGAAACCGAAAAAAAGGATGGTCCAGACTTTTAAAAAGCCATCGACCAGAAAAGTTAAACCGGACTATTCTTCACATAATATTAACATTCAGATGAAATAATGACATTAATTACAGAGATGAGGCAAATCTATCAGAAAAGAAGATAAGACCAATAAGAATAACAGGAAGGAATACCCCATTCCCAATCCTCACAAGCAAAATATGGCTATGTGATATGGCTGGTGGTTTCCAGAAGTCAGTAAATGCTTTTGATATTTCTTTAAAATTAACAAAGATACGGCATGGTGAATTGTCACATATCTGTCTATATAAGAAGTTCCAAGTCATTTTTCTACACTTGCACATGGTACAACTGAAGATATTCTACCAAGTGGCCTATGGATATCACTTTGTACTTTGATCAGAAAGGTCAAACACAGATGCACAGGGAGCATCTGGTTCTTAGCTTGCTTAGACTGCTTCAACAGAATCCTTTGCTTTACATGAGGAACCATATGATCAGAATATATGTTATTATGTTCTGCTATCTGTTGATGCCAATGTTCTTTCCATTAATGTCTGTGGTTGCAATGACAAAAAAATTTTTGTGGCCACCATAAGAACTTGTTATTTCTCACAAAATCTCCTTTGTCTATATTTCATATGCATGAATAGCTATGCTGAAGAACAGTACCGCATTGTGCATTAGGTAAAACCAGTGATTAAGTTGTTGAAACAAACATTAGTCGGGACAGGAGCTTTGCTTGTTAGTGCCGTGTCACTGTTCATATTTGCTGCTCCAGTGGAAGACTTCCTGCATTCAGCTTTCAAATCAAATGACAATAATTTGAACTCTGCAACTTCACAGATCAAACCTAATCTGAGGTTGGCCCTCGCCAAAGTTTTGTAACTAGCTCAAAGTATGACCTGCATTGACTAACTTCTTACCAACTTTGCAATGAATGTAGGAAAGAAGAGCTTCTTAGATTACCAATAGAGGTGAAGGATGATGATGACCTTGCAGCTGCTGCGGCTGAGGCAGCAGATGGAAGGCCAGTCTACTGCAGAGATCGGTTTTATCGTGCCTTAGCAGGTGGACAGTACTGCAAATGGGATGATTTGCTGAATTAACACATGAAGAGAGCCTGAAGTTTCTGCCATTTCTCTGTGCCAAAGCAACTACAGAAGTAATAGTTTCTGGTTTTGCTTGCCATATTGGTGTAATGCTGCAGCTTTTACTCCCAAGTAGATAAAATTGTCAAGCCTAGTGAATCTGAAAGTATCACATCTGATTAAATAGCAATTTCAACTGCATCTTTTTTTGTGATTTACACCAGGTTTTGTAGCAGTCTGCACTCTGCAGCCATATACAAGTCCTCAATATTATCTTGCATTTACTTATTAGATATAGTTTGGTGGAATTAACTTGACTCAAAAGGTTAGCTGCATCCAGGTCCCAAATTTCCTCCATCTCTAAAGAAAAGCCATTATTTTCCCTTCAAAAGGGAAAAGAAAGCAGAATTGGAATCGAGATTTAAATGCCCAAGCTTATTTTAGTAATAAAAATTCACCTCTCATCTAAGAAGAAAGCAGCAATTGTTGACACAGAATAAACAGAGGACTATAGCCTATGCAAGTATGCAAATGGAAGCCATGTATGTTTGAACTTCGAATACTTTTAACATTATGTGCAAACCTTGTCAAAATGTCAAAAAAAAATGATATATTACATTTTAAAATATTGTGTGAATAAGTCTGTAGAAAATTAATCACATCAAGCATTTTTTTTCCCTAGTGGCAAGAGTATAAATTCTCTGTCCATGAATTCCAAACCAAAAGCCTATACCTGTAATTGCAAATGAAGTTGAAGAATTTGTTTCTTTCTCAACAATTGTTGGTGGCAATCCTAATTCAAACATAATGCAAATGCTGGTTCCAATCTCAAAATATTTCAGTTTTTGTTATCTAAGCCAATGACATGGAATCCATGTGCCAAGAGGCAAGAACAACAAATTTATGTGAAAACATTATGTTGAGAGAAGAATAATGGAATTAGTCTAGTTTACTTCTCATGAAATATCAAGCAGTCTAAAGGTGGATGATGACAATCTTGAGAAAGAAAAATCCAAAGGAATGATAACTCCATGATCTTGCTAACAGAACTTCCTACATAATATTTATTTACACAAAGGCAATTAAACAGCATAAAACATATGGATTGTGCCACAAGAGACTGTAAGAATCAATTCCAAAGTCCATCAAACACATTCCAAACATATGCAATTCTCATCCAAGCTTTGTTTCTTTCCGCTGTACTGATGATTTCCTCTGCGAAACTTCTTACTTTCTGATAAACAAAGACCCTCTCAAATTGATTTCAGACTTAAAAAGGAAAACCTTCGATATCTCTGAAGTCTGAATCATAAGATTGAAATAAAGACTCATTTGCATCCCCTTGATTCTCAAACTCACACTAATGACATTAATAGCACAAGATCGATCACTAGCGGTCAGTTCGCTACCTCCAAGGAAAGATAAAGATGATGCTCCTATTATTCTCGCTATCATGATATCTGAAACCCCTTTAGCTTTGAGCCGTAGACTGGATTGTAGTACTTTATAGGAGAAGCATCCATGTACAAAGAATTGGGTTCTTTTACCACCAATAGACTCTTTTAGCTTTTGTTCCTTGCTAGAGTTGTGTGACCTGAACTCATCCAACATTTGTATCAGTTATCAAGTGGTACACAAGTTATAACATTTACTGATGTTCCGTGGAACAACTCTCTTGTCAGGAACATGGAGTTTGGATCATCTATATATACTTGAGATGTGTGGAGGTAGCAATTTCAGCTGAACTTGGAAGCACCTTCATGTCCACCATGCGAAGGCCGATGATTGCAAAATCGACTAGACTAATTCGGTACCTTTATTTCTTTTTTCTTTCTTTCCTTCATAATTTGCATTAGAAGAAGATATCACTGCATGTTATCATCATTTTGGTTGAGTGTACCATGTAGACATTCATAAACCTCAACAATGTGATGTATATGGATGTTCATCAATCATCTGCTAGTGGAATTGGCTTCTTGCAGTCATATATGTTTCTTCTCTTCCAATGCTGCAGATATATTTGCAGATTTCTATGTTGGCAAAGTTCCAACTCTGAGATTCTTAACACTTTAAAAGCTTACTCATATCATTATATATATTTTCCATGATTCTGATTTTAACTGGTATAGCAAGATGAGCACCAAACCTGAAAACAGTCAATTTGAAGTGGACTTTTCCAATGACTGAAGTGGGCTACATGGCTTGAATGATTCTCCCTAGTTCACTGCTCCATGCACAATCTGAAGGTAATTGACCCCAAAAAATAATTTGTCTGTGCCTTCAAAATTGGCTCTGTCAAAAATGACTTAAAGTTTGCTTTGAGGAGGGGAAGTGACAAAGGAAAGTATAGAAAAATGAAAGAGCTTTTGATTTGAGGAGATCAAAGAGAGGACTAAAGATTCATTTGAATCACATAAGCTTGAGAACTAAAGAAGTTCCTCCTTTTCTTCTTTCAGTAAAGTGACAAAAAGTTGCAGGTTTTCTCATACACTTCCAAGCTAAACATCATCTTAGATGTGATGTATATGAAAGTGAAAAAGAAGCTTTCTATTGTGGCTTTCGTATGGCATCAACTATGCAAAAGCATGTAAGATACCTTGTGTGAAAGGTGCAGGGAGTTGTTCATGGGTACTTTCTCTTTTCCCCCTCTGCTGCGGCTTTTCCATCATTTGATATCTTAATATAGGATCCAATATAATATGGTCTCTAAAAAAATGAGATTCATGAAATTTTTTATCCAACCGTAGGAGACACTCCACCACAGACACTGTGGAACATATTCTGTTATTAGCCTATTAAAGTAGCAAATGTTGTGATATGTGATGAAGGTAATTTCTGACCATATAATGGATTCTGTCTCCCAAACCAGTTATACTGCCTTCATTCTTCTAGTTGAGTGGGTTGCTGTCAATGCTTTCTACCAACTTGAGTGACCTCTCTCTCTAATTGAATCATCATTCTACAAACATCAGAATTGACCTGAATTCCAGAATTTATATATTCTTCTATACTTGATGAATTATGATGATAGATATCCCATTAGATAAAGGTTGGAAATTATCATAGCCAACCCTGGTTATCATCTATCTATAGTTCCTTCTTTTTCCACCATAAGCTTTCACTGTGAGAGAATCTGTTAAGAGTTCATCTGAAAGCTTGTGTTGGACACAGGGAGGTAAAGAATGGGCAAGCAAGACTGGGGAAGCAGCAGCATGGAGCAGTAAATGATGCATCATGGTGGATTCCTCATCCAAGGACAGGGATATACTACCCCAAGGGGCATGAGTGGGTGATGGAAGATGTGCCTGAGGGTGCTTCCTGCTTCCCAAGAACCTACTGGCTTAGGAGCTCTGAAGGGGTGGAGAAAGACTCTGATCTCTCCACCTGCCCCAACTACAATCACCCATTCCTTGACGTATGAGGAGCTTAGTATCATAGAACTAGCAGCAGTAACAACAGCAACAGTGTTCTACTTGCGGAGAAATAAAGAGTTCAGTAGCGTGTTGTCTCACAATTGCTATCGAGGAATGAATTATCTACTGCATCCTTTTTGTCTTAATCATGCATTTGCATGTTGATAGATGAATAGTGGTGAAGTTAGGATTCTATCATGAATGTTACTATCAACGAAAAATCTTTATCAACTATGATATTTTGAAAAAAATTTATCGGATGAGATTTCGAATAACTAAAATTTTAATTTCATAAATGGTAATAAGTGATTCTGGATCTATATGTATCATTTGATCAATGTTAGTTAGTCGTGAGTTAAAATATTTTTTTTTTAAAAAAAATATTATTTTTAAAGATATCATATCGTAAATTAAATATTTTAAAAATATTTATTTTTAAAAATTATTATCATAAATAACAAATTCCCATAAATCGCCGAAAATAATTGGGTTAAAATGAGAGCCACGAGACTCTCTCGCTTCACGTCTCTCCCCCCTCTCTCTTCCGCTTCTATAGGTGGGGAGGGAGGAGACTAGCGTTGTAACTCCCCGTTCGTTGATCGAGTCCGATGCTGAGCGCATCGGGGCTGCTCTACAGCTGGAGATCTCGCGCCGGCCGGAGCCAGTCCGAACCGGACCCGGGCACCGATCCGCTGTCCTCCTCTTCCTCAGCCAGCACCGGGGACGCCCATCCTCGCCACCCCCGCCGTTACCGCAACCGCCGCCGCCGCTTCATCGGAAGGGATCCCTCCGGCGGCCTGATCTTCGGGCCGCAGCTCGAACCCAGGCGTCCCTCCCACATCCACCACCAGACGGTAACGGTCTCAGTCCCGATCTGATCCCGTTCTTCTTGTTGGAGATGATCCGGTAGAAATCTAGTTTTCTTGTTGTTTTGACGATGTGATAACTTTGATGGAAGTATGAACCTTGAAGTTTGATGCGATTCATTGGATTGGGGTTGGATTTCAGGTGATTGTGTGTCGGAATTGGCTTATGCTACTGCCAACTCAGAGTCATGTTTTGTGGCTCGATCAATGTCATCATCATCATCAACATCTTACAATTCTCCTCCAAGGCCATTTATGATGTGTCAAATCTCGTCTTTTTTGAGGAGTTTTACCTCTCCGGTGTTGTAGCCCTACTCATAAATGATCCAATTTGTTGCTAGAGAAAAGGGGCTTACATTGGGATGCTCAAGCGGACAGCTTCCCTGGCCTAAGTGATCCTGTTTGCGGAAGCATATGTTGTTCATTAGGCCGTGAAATCATCAGCTGTCCTGTAGGGTTCAGTTTCTTGGTAGAGCAATAGCAATGAGTCGTGCCAACCATCATGCCGAATCTTTTAGCAACGGCCAACAATTTCTGTTGATTAGACCACAAAAGTTTATAGCATTACAGAGAACCAAAAATCCCTAGTGAAGAAACTGATATATCAGTATCTGGGGTACATGTGATCGATATTCTCAACCTTGAACCTGAATTATCTGGCTCTTATTCTTGTTTGTTCGGTTGTGCTGGTGCAAGAAGATACCTTTCATATACTTTTCGAGGCATCAAGTCTTCCAATTTACTTACATTTGGTTTTTTATGAGAAAATTTTTTAGGTGTTCGTGCAATATGTAAATGTCTGCCTTCTAGGTTCATATATATTCTGTTCCCTGCAAATTGTACTTAAATCTTGTTTCTTGACTAGGAACATGAACCAGTTTGGGTAGGTAATGTAAATGATGGTGAATCTGCTTCGACTGGCAGTAGCAACGCTGGATCTGCCAGCAGCACATTGGACAGGTTGAGATTAACTCGAAATGACCAACTCCCTGGCGTAGTTTTACAGGCAAGGGCAAGGCTTCAAGAGAGGCTTAGAGGCGTTTCTCTTTTGGAAAGCAGGTTAGTCTCTATAATGTTTAGCACACTGAAAATTATATAATAAGATGCTCTACTAATGCCTTTGCCTGATCACCAGTGTTGTGATGTAGTTCAGATATCCAGACGTGCAGGAAACTTAAATACTTTTTGTGTTTGCTTCCTTCTTGCTGATAAATACTCTTGGTCCTTGATAGTGCGAATGAGATTGCCATAGGTGATGAACTGAGGCTGATAGACATTGGGGAGTTGGATACAGAGAACCGAAGAGAATGGTTAACAGCTGAAACAGATGAAGATGTGCGATATTTCAATAAGCCTCCTGGACTCAGTTCAGAAGTTTTCTGTAGTCTGCAGCTAGAAGTTTTTCAAGATAGAGAAGATGGCAACGATGTTGCAAGAGCATTTCTTGAATGTTCCATATGCCTGGAAAAGTTCTTGGAGGGGGATGAAATGATTCGGCTGTCTTGCGGGCACAGGTTTCATCCTGCTTGCTTAGAGCCATGGGTGAAGACATGTGGGGATTGCCCTTATTGCAGAACCAGAATTTGAGTTATTAGTTGTCTTAGGAAGAGGTTCAGAGATCATGCCCTACTCAGTTTCTCTCCTTCAGTCGAGGCAATGGAAGCTTTGCCTACAGTTATACAGGCGAAAGAATCATCCTGTGATATCCGTTAATGTTGTCGTGGATCTACATACACCTAAGAACTTGCTAACAGTTCACTGTGTACTGTTTCTTCTGGCATTGTAGAACATAAACCTGACCCAATCGTGGAACGTTTATGATTTGGATTCTGCAGGTCTGTTGTGAAGGTTTATTTTGTCACAGCATTTTTTTAGAGGACGATCAAGCCATGAAAATAATTTCTGTGTTTGAAGGGGAAAGACTATCCATGGATCCTTAGATGCAGTTTTGACGGAAGCCTCTTTTGTTAGACTATATTTTCTTATTTATGTTCATATATCATTTTTTATCGGTTTATATGTGCACATTAAATTCAATCTTTTCCTTCTTGTCTCATTTATTTATTTTCATTTTTTTTATGTCATTAAGCCTGTCATTCAAATCCACATAAAAAAAATATTGTATCACTCACGAATTTCTTGTCACGATGAAAATTTTAATACCTTCTGTTCTTTGTTTTTTATTCTATCATCGCCCTTTTAAAACTAGAATTTATTGAAATGTGATACAAAGACTTGAAGAGACAAATTTAATGAATTTGAAGATTGATCTTTTGAAAATTATAACATGACGAATCATGCAAGAAAAAAATAGCGTATTTTTTAGAAAGAAAGAGTAGATGAAAGAGAAATTATTTAGTCGATCATAAAAATTAAGACTTACCAATTTACTATTATTGTTGTATATTTTTCAGAAAGCAGGAGTAGATGAAAGAGAAAATATGAAAATAAGGAATGTGCATGCTTTGCCTCTATAAAGTGTAGGATGGGGAATATATCAACATCCTAATCCACATTTTGACTTTAACCACACCATGATTGGCATATAAAGGTAACAGATATGCACTAGAATTAAGGTTTTAAGTGAGTAATAACCAAATACAAAGGATTGAAGTTTAACATGCAAATCAGAATCATGCAGCTAAGTTCCAAAGTCAGCAGAGAAATGGCACTGCATATTTGTCTTCTCCTGTAGTGGACTCTGCAACTCTTCCACTGCTGGTAACTGAGGACTGAACTTTCCTATAAAGACAACTATCCACATGAGGAGTCATAAGCACAGTTGCTCTTCTTTACCATCATGACTTGTGTAGGAAGACATCACTCCCACCATCATGACTTGTATAGGAAGACATCAAAATGTAATTGATAGCAAATCTTGATATATACACACAAAAATGTAGATACATCCCACAATCATCAAACTCATTCTCAACCCCAGCAATTGGTGGTGAATTCAAATAAGGCTACTTAGCTTAAGCAAGTGATGCCTATAATCCAACAAACCACAAAAGCCAGAATTTTATAAGCTCCTGATGTCAAATATTTCAATAATTATGCAGAGTTCAAATTTAGTGGATCAGTGTTCTTATTTGAAAAAGGCAGCTACAGAAAACCAACAAAAAAAAAGAAGCCATTATTGACAAAGAACAAATATTATACATGTATGTAGCATGACCATGTCATCTCTGAGTTCAAAGGTCATTAGTGTTTTAATCAAGGATTGTGCAATGGTCAAACTAAGAAAGGTAAGAAAAAGGAAAAAAAATCCTTGTGGACTTAGAATTAAAAATGTATTTTAGCCAAGTAAAGTAAGTTTGACTAGGAATGATCCTCCATAAATACAACATCTCTTTTTATATTTTAACATCAAATTACTTGAACTAAATTATGATCATACTGCTAATACAAAGATCCCGCAATCCGCCTTCATTGATTACTATTTGCAAAACAAAAAAAAAAGTGATCTTACCATAATAAAAATATAGCATAGACTAACAAACTAAATTAGTTTAAATTTAATTTGACATAAAGTTATAATAAATAAAATAACTCTAACAATCTATGATTATTATTTAGAGTCAATGGGGACTCAACACATGAAATCCAATCAATACTTATCAGGTATGCCATTTCAACTATTCAAATGATAAAAAAAACCTAATAAACATGTTGATATAAAACTTCTTAAAAGATATAAATATTTTTTGCTCTGGAGATGAAATGAGACTAAAGATACACATGATACATGTGTTTTTCGTCTTTAAAAAAAGATTCATTCATCCTCCAAATTTGGAATACTTGATGAATTCTTTCTTGACTCGACGAAATCTGAAAGACAAAACAAAATGGATCAACTCGCCAAATTGAATTGACCACCAAATTGCATTTCTCATGTTAAGTCACCTAACAGGCTAACTCAACCAAACTTAGTGTTCCATATGCCTTCTCCAATTACATTACAAACTTGTTCCTGCCAAACCAGGGACACGCTGCATCTTTCTTCCTTAAAGGCAGGTGAGGAAGATTCAGCCTCTTCAACTCCTCTCTTGGGGTTTTCTCTCATGTGATCATTGCAGATGCTTTTGCACAGTTGGTTTAGTCCCTCAGAGTTTGTGCCATCTCCCATTGGATGTGTTCCCCTCCTTGTGCCCCTTTTTATCTTCAAACGAGGTAATAAGAGCTCGTAGCTTTGGCTCATGCTTGCTGCATCTTTTGGCGCATGACTTGAGGAGGCAAGGCGTGGCATTTGAGCTCTCAGCGTGCTTAGTTTTGGCACATTATGACTCACAGCAATGGACGAGAAAGAGAAAAGAGAAATGTAGACTTTATGGATTCTTCCTGTGTTTTCTCTGTGCTCATTTTACAAAGTTTTCGGAAATCATGGAAAGTTGAGAGAGCTGCAAAAAAACTGCTTTCTAGAGACCTAACTGTGCATGAATTGAGAATTATAGACAAACATTCAAATGTAGTTGCTGTATCAGTCAATGTTGAAAGAAAGCTATCTTTCGTGGACAACCACACTTCTATTTTCTTCCCCTCCTTCCTCTCGTGTTCTCATTGTTGCATGCCTCAGCAATATTTTGTGCTGAATGTTCATCTGTCAATGAACTAGGAAAAAAAAAATGTTGAAGGTTCATATAATAAAATTTTATTATATTAGTGTTATCATATTTTGAATCAAATAAAAAAGAGTCTTGAATCTAATGGATGAAACAAAGGAACAATTTGTCAGTGAAATTTTTGAGTGAACTAATTTATATTATTTGGCTAAGTTATCATCTGCTACATCATAGAAATGAGCATCTACTTTTTAATCTTTTCTCTCAGTCAATTAAGATAATGTAGCAACTTCTTTTTCCTCTCTTTTTCTTATGAATACAATACAGCATCTTATAGTATCATTTATTACCCAATCCATTTATTAAGGAAAAGAAGGAATGATGTACTGTACATCATCATGAACTGTGAAACTTGAAAACATCTAAACAAGAATCCTACAATTGCAATAAGTGCTTCCTGCATTTCTCATATTGGAAATCCTCAAAAACCCTGATTTAGGAACCTATTCTTTTATGAAATACAAATATAATAATCAGCAAAAGGTTATATTGCCATCTCCATCACCACCAGACCCTCTTAAAACGCGTCATGCTCTTATCATGAACTCCAACCCCTCACCACACCATCTTCCCACAAGGAACATGTCAGAGTTACAAGAGAACAATAAAGGCTATTCAAAGTTGAGCATACTCACTCATTACATTGCAACTCCCCAAGACAATAACATAAAAGAAAGACAGAAAGACAGAAAGACAGAAAGAAGAAGAAGAAGAAGAAGAGATGAACATAAATTGAAAAGAAACAGAATGCCAAATGATGGACAATTCAGTGAACACCACCACCATTGTCTCGGCTCCCTGTTGCCTTTGCAATGGACAGCTCCTCCAACCATTCAAACATCCTACTCCTGCACATGCTGTCCGCCCTTCTCAAACTCGCCCCATCCTGCTTCTTCTTCTCGACCATCGATCTCGGCTCCACCGCATCCATCGTGCACTTGCAACTGAAACCACGTCCGACGAGCCGCGTCACCTTCTTCTCTACCTTATCTTCACCGTCACATACGTCAAGTCTCTTCGAGGAAGAACTACTTCTGGCACTGGCACTGCCATCTTCATTAGACCTCACAGACTTCTTTTCAAGCACGGCATCGGCGTCGCTCTTCCGTCCACCAGTGCCGTTACTGGATCTCCGTGACCTTAAGTCGTACAATTCGATATGAGGCGGCCTGATGAGGCCCAGCCAGAAGATCCCCCACCCTGGCGGGGCCGAGGTCGTGCTCCTCCGGCTGGCGCTCGCCTTCCTCGCGTGGCGGAGCTGCGGCTTCGGACTGGGATGCGTGTAGAAGTTGTTGGAGAGCGATGAGCGGGGAAGATCAAAAGCGTTACTGGAGTGAGTACTGTTGGACGAATGGCTCCTGCTAACGCAGTTGCTGCTCCTGCTGCTGCTGTTGCTGCTGTTGCTCCGGCTCGTATCGAAGCCGAGGCTCGCAATGGCCGTCGAGCACCGGTCCATCGAGTCCGACCGTGAGCCGCACCGGCTCGGCCCGCGACTGCCGGCGGAGCCGCCGTTGTCGACGGAGGGCCGAAGCGGCAGGATGTGGCCTTTGAAGAACACTTCGTCAGCAGAGCACATGGCAGCCACCGCGGCCCCATCACCTTCAAGAAGGCCTCCTCCTGCCGACACCCGGAACTCGAAGTCGTCCGCCGCTCCGTCCATCTTGCCCTCCACGTCGTTAGACTTATCGGTGGCAGTGGGGAAATCAGAGAGCAACGAGGCCTCTTCTTCCTCCTCAAAGGTCTCCCATTTCCCTTCTTGAGCCATGCCTTGGCCTGCCTCCATGCCTACCTTTGAAGAGAGGAGGTTGGTCCATTTATAGGCGCTACTTTCAATTCAAAGATAGAAAGAAAGAGAGAGAGAGAGAGAGAGAGAGAGAGAGAGAGAGAGAGAGATGATCCAGAAAAGAGGAGCAGGAAAGCGAGGCAGGCTGACCATAATCTATTTTTCCTCAGACATTCCTATTATGTTGGCCTGCCCTTGCATGCATCTCTTTTCAGGCAGCCCTCTGAAGCTTTTTGTTCCAGTGTCAGGTGTGGCATGCATGCTGAGACCTTCAAATGGACTGTTTGTCCTGTTCATGTAGTTACATTTGAACAGTGGAAGCTGTTACCGTTCAAGTGTTGAGAGAAATTTGTATGAGCAGATGAGAGGTTTCAAGGGATGTATTGTGAAGGTGACAAGTTTACAGTGGTTTTACGTCAACTTGGGAAGCCCTTTCTCTTTCTACTGTTATTTCCTTTTTCCTTTTCATTCTGTCTTCCACTGTCCCCTCGTTAGGTCACGGTGAAGTTTGAGTGTTACGTATCTTTTGGGCCTTGTGGATTAAAGTGCGATCATGCTCGAGACAAAAAAGTTGGAGTGGAAGGATGGCAATTTATTGCAGACCCTGCTTTGTTTCTTTGCTTTATTTATATTGTTGGTTCTTAAATTTGACCACAATACAAAGTAATTTATGTGTAATTTCTACCTCCAGCTACAATTTTGAGGCTCAAAGTACCTTACCGGACGTTTTCATCTATCGTCCTTCCTCTCCAAGACGAGAGCCTCGGTGTATTGCGTTGATTTGCTCGTTCGATCATTGAGCGTGCGTCTGATATGGGGTAGATCATCATTTGCAGTCGAAACACTATCATATGCTCCTCAAGGTTGGTATCACCATCAAACAGCCCCAAGTTACAACTCTACTTGGATCTTTCGGATGAAGGAAGATTGGGCATATGGGTCGGTTTTGTCCCTATCTTTGCCGAGCTAAAATTCCTATCTTTGAAGTGTTGGTCCATCACTTTGAGTTATGCATGTAGCATGGCATTGGACTAATCCACTAACTGTTCCTTAGATTCGAGTTGAATCAATTAAGGGCGACATGAGCTATCTATAAAGATTTTTGTTCGATATGTTAGGTTCTTCTTCTAGCACCAAATTTATTATCTCTGGTCATTGTATGATGTTCAAGAAATGATTCAATCAGGTTCGAGCCTGACATAAAAGCATACCAAGGTAGAACTCCCAAATGATGTGCCGAGAAATCGAACTAGAATAAGATGATTGATATGGAGATGAAGTGCCAACGTAGAACTCCCAAACTCTCCATGCAATACCAAGGTGCTCTCAAAGTACTACAAGGAATATTGACGTCTAATTTTCTCAATTGTCTCTTTGATGCTTTAGTCAACATTAATCTGAAATGGATTGTTTAGGAGCTTAAAATAAGTCAAGAGAGAGAAAATGATCATGCCTCCTAACCATTTGTAGTTAAAGCAATTACTATGAGAAAATCTAGGATGACATCATATACCGAAAAACTGTACGCATGAGAAAGATTGTGTTACATAGGGAGATCATATATCCCTAAATTCCTATATATTTATGGGAGAGAATGAAAGAGATCAACTGTCATCCTCTCTAATGGTAATCCACACAACGAGGGCTACAAAGATGCACCACGCAATCAAAAAGGGGCTGCTCGTTCTTACCGTCCACATACCCCAAATAAGAGCTATTGGTTGAGGAGGAGAGGGGGAGAGGAGAATATGAGATGATAACCAAAAAGCTTAACCCATGGCCCCCTTTAGTCCTCTCATATTTATAGAGGCTCCCCTGTCAACTTAACCCTAATGGATATTGTCATATTAGGTATTGAATCTCCATCCAACTACTCAAGCCTCTTAGATTAGTAGGTTTCTATTCAAAAATATCTCATTAAATTTTATTGGATCTCATACATAAAATCTAATAATTTAAAGGCTTATTGGATATAGCTTCAACAAATATTTCATATTCGAACCTCTACTCATCGAAATACCTATCATATGTGTGTGACCCTTTAGAACAAGAACACATGAGATATTCCTCTCATGATATGAAGAGTGGATGATCCTCTATCGACACTCAATAGACCTCGTAAAGTTGAATGCCACTCCCGATGATCGGTCATGTTAGATTTATAACTTCCAGACCTATAAGTCTGATATCAAAGAGTAGAGTACTCATACATAATATCCTTAGTGTCTCAAGTCTAAGGGCTAGATACACCATTGAGATGATAGAATTATTGTCTAACAATAAAATATTATCAATCATCCAACATGAGTAGATCAATCAGTGAACTCATTCTCCAATGAGTATTTGCACTATATCCCTAGTGTCCCCACACGAGTCACTATTAGACCAATGCCTCCATCATGTAGACAAGTATATAATACACCAATCTGTTAGGTTATCTTGATGTCCCTCTTGAGTAAGCTATGACCAAGATTATTTATGGTCTATGTTTAAAGGCGAATCGATCTTATTATCGTGATCTTATCACGATCCTATTCTTATTGCATAGATCTATTGATATTACAATGTATAAAAGCAACAAGTAATATAAAGTGATAAAATGTCAAATAATATAATAAGCAAAAAGAGTGCATATCATGTCACACGTGTAATCACTCACGTAATTAGCTTATAGGGCACCTATGACTAGAAATTGCTAGCATAGTAGATCTGATGCAATGATTGTTTAGTTAGATAATCTAACTCAATAATCACTAACATTATCGATTCTAATGACTATTGATATGTTTGATTTGAACAATCTTACATAACTATTTTAGGATTTTGATGATAAAATCAATTGATGGAATTGATGAACTAATATTATGTTAAATGATGCAAGAAATACTAGTCATATGTGCCCTGTAAGCCAATCACGTGAGTGATGGCACGTGTGACTTGACACAGTTTTTTTGCTTATTATATTTTGACATTTATCACTTTATATTGCTTATTACATATATACATATGTATATTGTAATGTCCTTGGATCTATGCAATGAGAATCAGATCGTAATAAGATTACGATAATGAGACTAATTCACCTTTAAACACATATCCTAAATAATCCCAGTCATAGGTTACTCGAGAGAAACATCGAGATAACTAGACAGATTAGTGTGTTATATACCCATCCATATGATGGATGTAGTAGGTCTCATAGCTGCTCGTGTGAGGACACTAGAGATACAGTACAAATGCTCATTGGAGAATGAGTTCACTGATTGATCCACTTATGGAATATTGGATGGTTGATGATGCCTTATTGTCAGATAGCGATTCCATAGTCCTAGTGGTGTATCTGGTCTTTAGACTTGAGACACCAAGGATGTCTTATATGAGTGCTCCACTCTTTGATACTAGACTTATAGGTTTGGATGTCTCAGATCTAGCACAGCTAGTCATAGGGAGTGACAGTCAACCTTACAAGGGCTATTAAGTGTCGATAGAGGATCATCCACTTTCGGTATCATGAGAGGAATGTCTCATGTGTTCTTCTCAGATAAATCCCTAGCTAGGGTCATTCAAATTGAGAGAGAAAAAGTTCTCCAGAAAAATCTGATTTTTGCGAGACTCGAGTAAAAACCGTATAGGTCTGACAGCACCATGCCCGGTATATAGTCTTTGGGATATTAGATGGATGAGGGACTATAGATACATGACAAACAGGTCCAATAGATTGGATTCCCCTGTATCATCTAGGGACTATGGCATAGTGGCCTAGTACGTCCGTAGTCGATGAGTCGAGTGAATTATTATGGAGATAATAATTCATTGAGCTAGAAGGAGTTCTGATATGTATGACTCACGTCCAGCTCGATATTAGGCCTAAAGGGTCACACATATGATAGACATTACGATGAGCAAAGGTTCGGATATGAGATATCCGTCGAAACCCTTGTCTTATTGGATATCCAATAAACCCCTAAATTATTGGATCCTACGGATGAGATCCAATAATTACCTATGAAAGATTATTGATAGAGATCTACTAATCTAAGAGGCTTGGGTAGTTGGATGGAGATCCAATACCTAATAGGGCAAGATCCATTATAGTTAAGTTAACAAGGGACCTCTATAAATAAGAGGGAATAAGTGGTTCATAAGCTAGAGCGTTTTGCTTGCCTCTCATATTCTCCTCCCCCTCTCCACCTCAAAGCAGGCTTAGAGTTTTGAGGATCGTCGTCGTAGCCCTATTGTATGGATCACCACTAGAGAGGAAAGCACTTGACCTCCTTCACCCTCTCCTAGAGATCTGCAGGAATTGAGGGATACACGATCTTCTTAGGTAACACAATCTATCTCACATGTATTTTTCTATTTCATGGATTTTTATGTATCAATCTTTGCATGACAACGAACATATCTTTGAGAATTGAGGATTTTGTTTTCTATTCTTCCGCTGTGTATGTGATGTCACCCCCAAGATTTTCCAACAGTGGTATCAGAGCCAGATTGTTTGTACGAAAGATTAGTTTTGAACTGTGTGTGTTATGTTTTAGGACAACAGTAGTATCAGAGCGAGAGAGGGCAGCAAAGGTTCGCCAAAGGTTGCTTGCAGCATTTGGCCACCTACAGCAGGCCACCTGCATGCAGGGGTCATAAGCGACCAGCAACCATTCTCTCATAGGTAGGCTGCCTACAGGCAAGCAGCCTGTGCGCGGGCACTGCGCCCATGTACAAGGGCGACGCTTGTGGGTGTTAGGTCCACGAGCAAGCCGCCTACAGGGGCAGGGCTCACCAACGACAACCGCTTGCTGCCATTGGGCTCGCGCACGAGCACAAGCAGATGAGCCTACAAGGGCGACACTACTTGCCCACGGGGGCGCCCACCTGCAGCGGTAGTGTTGCCCGTGGGCAAGGGCAATGCCCCTGTGCCCCCCCGCCGCACATGCTGTCGCCGATAGGGTGGCAGCAGCCGTAGCAAGCAAGGAGAAGAGAGGATTATGACATTCTTAGGCAAACGATAATTTTGCCCATCGAAATTTTAGAAATTCCAAATTTTATCCTTTATCTAAATTACAAAAATACCCCTCTAAATTTAGAAAATTCTTTATATATCCTTGAATTTAGAAAATATTTAATTAATTAAAATATTTAATTGATTATTATTTTTATTTTTATCTAGTAGTCCTACATGATGATGATTTATACATGTGATGTATGATGTGTGGACGGATGATCGTGGACTGTGTGATGTGTGTACTTGTGATTATTATTATTGAGGCTTGCGAGTCTCCATTTTATTTTTTATTTATTGTTAAGCATATGCACCTATAATTAAGTTATAATCACACGAGGAGGCATAGTGGGAGCGTGGATACAATAGCGAGACCCATGAGATAGACGATCGCAATGCATAGAGATGCGTCGAGATGCCGACGGAACCGATGAGGATGAGATGAACGATCACAGGCATAGAGATGCACCACTACACATATAGATCTTGATGTGAGTGATTAGGCCTACTGGCTCGGGCCTAATCACATTAGGCTGTGGTCCATGATCATCTGGTGTAATTGCTCATGTGATGTATGATTATTTATACACCTACTAGATATATATATGTATATGTGTGACATGTCATATTAGGAGACCAAATCAAAGAAATCCCTCTCTCGATAATATTAAGTCGGTAAACGTAAGGCAATTAGATTGACACATGTGGCCTTTCATTATTATAGATAGGGACTGATTCTCGATGTAGGTTGAGTTAGTCAAGTCCCTCGATGCTTATCTATATTGCGATTTGCTATATTGCCTACGACATAGAGATGCCACCGGTGACATGAGGACATGGTATAATACTTGATCGAGTCCCTCGAGGGTATATCATTAAATCAGACTCATCTTGTAATAATGATGTCGACTTAATTGAACATCATGATTGGTCGAATCCCTCAAGACCATGGTGATTCAGAGGGCGAATAGGATGGGAATCACAAAGAGTTGTGATCAATAAGAGTTGTCTATCTTTTGGGCTTAGTGTGATTGATTGAGTCCCTCGAGGTTACACTAAGACACTGATTGGATCCTGATCTCCACTAGAAGTTTGCTAGAGACTTTCATTTCATGTATTGAGGGTATCGCATGTAAACTAGTAAAATAGTAGGACCATATTACGATAGAAGTCCATATCTTGATTATTTATTTTTTACAAAATATGTATGTTTTTTATTTCTACTACATCTTTATTTTTAAAAAATATCACTTTTAAATCCCTTACATGGCATACTTGATGTCAACCATCTCATTGGTCCAAATTACATGAATTGACTCTATAACTTGAGAATTGTTCTCATGGCAAAGAAAATCACGTACGTCCTTGATACAGTGATGCTTACGTCTGAGGAAGGGGCAAGCGAGGATAAGATTGTTCGCTATGTGAAGTACATTGATGACTCTACTCTTACTCAATGTTACATGTTAGGCTCCATGACTCCTGAGTTACAGAGACTGCATGAAAAGATGGATGTCATATCCATTCTCCTACATATCCATAAACTGTTTGAGAAACAAGGAAGGACTCAACGATATGAGATATCCAAGAGCCTCTTCCGTGCTAGGATGACTGAGAGGACACCAATTCAGAACCATATCCTAAAGATGATTGAGTGGATAGAGAAACTCACAAGTCTAAGAATGATCTCAAAGGATAACCATTGTGTGGATCTTGTGCTTCAATCCCTACCAGATTCCTTTTCATATTTCATAATAAATTTTAATATGAACAAGCTTAAGGTGACTCTCCCGGAACTCCTCACTATGTTAAGGGAGGCAAAGAGCACTATTAAGAAAGAGAAGCTAGTTCTTTACACTAGTGAGACCAGAAAGAAAAGGAAAGCAGAAAAGTCCCTTAAGAAGGGTAAGGGTAGACCAAGTAAAGCAAAAGTTGCTAAGAAAGACCCGGCAAAGGACAAAGGCCAGTGCTTCCACTGCGGAAAAGATGGGCACTAGAGAAACTACAAATAGTACCTTATAGAGAGGGTGAAACAAAAGCTGGGAGAAGTTTCAGGTATATTCATGATCAGTCTCCAATTGTAAAATTTTTGTGATAGAGCATTGGTATTAGATACCAGTATTGCTTATCACATCTATAATTTGTTATAGATTCTAGCAAAGTTGAAGAGATTGACAAGAGGAATATTGCATAATGGTTTATTTATGCTAGACACTACTCCACATATCATGAATGTAAGTGTGTCTAAGAGGAAACGAGATGAGGTGAACAGTGTATACTTGTGGCATTGTAGGCTAGGTTACATCCATGAGGGAAGGATTCAAAAGTTGCTAAAGGATGGATATCTAGATCCATTCAATTATGAGTCATATGCAACTTGCAAGTCTTGCCTTCATGAAAACTAACCAACTCTTCATTTAGTGAAACTGAAGAAAGAGCCATTGAGCTACTAGAACTCATACATAATGATGCATGTGGACCCATGTCAACTTATGTCATTGATGGTTACTCTTACTTTATTACCTTTACGGATGATTTCTCAAGGTATGGATATGTGTACTTAATGAAGTATAAGTCCGAAGTATTTGAGAAATTCAGAGAGTATAAGAATGAAGTAGAGAACCAGACTAGAAAGAGTATCAAGACGCTTCGATCAAATTGAGGAGGTGAGTACTTAAGTACAAAGTTTACCCAATTCCTCAAGAACTATGAGATTCTATCCCAATAGACACCTCCATATACTCCTCAACTCAATGGCATATCTGAGAGGAGGAATCATACGCTGTTAGACATGGTACGGTCCATGATAAGTTTCGCTGACCTATCCATCTCATTCTGTGGATATGCCCTAGAGATCGGAGCTTACCTTCTAAACAGAGTTTCAACTAAGTCAATAGTATTTACACCATATGAGATATGAAAAGAAAAGAAGCACAATCTTAAGGTTATTAAAATTTGAGATTATCCTACCCACATTAAAAGACACAACCTATTAGAACTCTTGCAGATTCTAAGCTTAGAGTTGATCTCTTTAGGGGATCGGCCTCTTTGGAACTCTATAGGGGTTCCTTCCTCCAAATTGCTGCTCAAAGATTGTAGAAAAAATTCATCTATTCCTTATCAAAAGATGATGAATACATGGCTATTTATAGGGTTTCTAAACCCTAACTCCTAATAGAACTCCTACTTAAAACTCCTACTCAAGACTCCTATTCCATTACAACTCCTGATTCTTCTCTAAGAAATAACCTTCAAACCCTAGCCGACCTCTTCATCTCTTTAATAGGGGCCAGCTTAAGTAAGTTTTACATGAATGCCCTTCTCAATTAGGACTCTCCTAGCTAGAGTCCTAACAGACCTGTCCTCTTCAAATCAGCCTTGTCCTTGATGCTAACAATCCATGAATTCTGGAAATTTGATCTTCAAGTCATCATAGTTCTCCTAAGTGGCACCTTTTACTGATAAGTTCGCCCATTGTATTAGCACTTCAGTAGTGGGTCATCGTCGTCGAGTCACGATCCGTCAATCAATAATGGCACTTGACTATGTATGAAGTTCTCCTTAGGTAGTCATATTTGGTGGGTGGCTTTGGGCTGTCTCCAAACACCTATTTACCACTTCCGTCTGGCCATCAGTTTATGGGTGATACATCATACTCCTTTTCAATTTAGTGCTCTTATAGCGTAATTCTTTTGAGTCCCAATTGTAATGAGCCATGGAGCTTGGTGCTTCCTCTAATTTTTTTATGATCTTACTGGTCTTCGGATCTTCCTACAATTCCTTCTTAGTATCCTCAAGGAAGTTGCTAGTCGAAAGTGAAATGACCAAAAATTTAGCTTACTTAGGTAGTCGTGAAAGCGCATCTGTAACAACATTCTCTTTCCCCTTTTTGTAAGTTATTTCATAATCATATCCAAGAAGCTTTGTTACCCATTTTTGCTGCTCGGGGGAAGATATCTTCTGCTCTAAGAAATATTTTAGGCTTTTATGGTCAGTCTTGATTTGAAAGTGTCGTCCGATCAAGTACAATTTCCATTTGGCCACCACATGTACAATCACGAGCATCTCATTGTCATAAATAGTCATAAATAGTCATTTTGATATGGGAATAAGATAATGTCTTACTAGTATAAATAAAGGGGCAGCCATCTTGCATTAATACAACACCAATTCCGACTCCGAAGACATCGACTTTAATAACGAAAGTCTTGCCGAAGTCAAGTAGTGCTCGTACGAGCATTGTCATCATTGCAGCTTTAAGTTTGTCGAAGGCGGTGGTGGCTTTGTCCAACCATTAGAAAGCATCTTTTTTTAGCAAGGAAGTAAATGGTGCGCTAATCTTTCCATAGTTTTTCACGAACTTGTAGTAGTAGCTTATTAAACCGAGAAAGTCACGTAGAAATTTTATGTTCCTCGAGGTCAACCAGTTCTGCATTGATCCAATTTTGGAGGGGTCTATTGCCACACCTTCCTCTGATATGATATGCCTAAGATATTCCACCTTATGTTGAAGAAAGCAAAAATTCATAGTGGTCATTATGTGTTCAAAAGATGGTTTTCGGTATGTCTTCTTCGCACACTCGTATTTGATGATACCCGGATCAAAGGTCCAGCTTTGTGAAGATTTATGCTCCATTTCATCTAGTAATTCATCTACTATTGGAATAGGGTATTTGTCCTTGATGGTTTTGCCGTTGAGAGCTTAGTAATCAACGCATATTTGCCATGTTCCATCCTTCTTCCATACGAAGAACATCGATGAAGAGTAGGGGCTACAACTTGGCCGAATAATTCCTATTTCGAGCATCTCTTTTATAATTTTTTTATTTCATCCTTTTGTATATATAAATGATGATATGACCGAGTATTTGTAGGAGGTTTGCCCAGAAGAATCGATATACAATGATCATGCCGACGGGTAAGAGGTAGGTTGCGTGATTTATCAAATATATCTGAAAATTTAGCAAGCAAAGGAAGTAAGTTTGAATCTTCAAATTCTATTAGCTCTCCCTTAGTTTGCTACTCAAGTTGTACTAAAAAGCCACTATATACTTTATACAAAACCTTCTCCATTTGTTGTGTGAAAATCGTCATTACGTCGCCCCCACGTTTCCCATGTAGTATCACTGGTTTCTTTTACTGTAAAATCTCATAATTAGTTTCGCAATGTTCCAGGAAATATTACCTAATGTTGTTAGTCATTCGATGCTGAGCACGACCTCATAATCATCAAGACGGAGGAGAAAGAAATATGCAATTATTTCTTGGTCCTATAGTAACAGTTTCACCTGCATACATCTTTCATCGCACTTTAGGATTCTTCCGTCGGTGACCTTTACATCGAACTTGCTACAACCTTCGATGTGGAGTGTCATCCGAGTAGCAACCTTACTGTTTAGGAAGTTATTAGTGTTGCCCATGTCGATGAGAATAGTGATCGGTTGTTGTTTGAGAAGGCCTCCAACTTTCATCGTTTACGGGTTTGAGTAGCCAGCTAGTGCGTGTACCATAACATCGGTCGGTTATGGCTCTTCTTCCGCATCTTCTTCTTTATATTCAAGGCTCTCTTCTGGATATTCAATGACCTCTTCTTCTACTAGTTCAATCATAAGAAGTCTCCCTTTACTACAATGATGCTCATGGCTCCATGGCTCATCGTAGTACCAACATAACCCCTTTCGTAAATCGCTCCTGAAGCTCTTCTCTTGTCAACCTTTTTGGTGCAGGGACTTGGTTGATGGTAGGGAGGGCTAAGGGCTTCAGTATTGCTAGTCAAGGAGCGAGCCTAGTCCTCCGGGCTTCATAGTTCAATCACTCTGGAAGTCGTGCGAAAGAGATGGCTGCCATAAGTGTGTATGGTTGTCGTGCTTTAACTTCTCCCCAGATCTCTGGCTTCAAGCCCTTAATGAAGGTCCCTAATAGCTATTTTTGAGACCAATCACGAGTTTGATTAGATAACCTTTCAAACCTGGTTTGATACTCCTGAATGGTGGAGGTTTGTCAAATCTTTGCTAGTTGTCTGTCAATGTTCTCGTAATCGGTTGGTCCAAAGCAAATTAGTAGTTCTTTTGAATTATCACCATGATAGGACTCCATGAGTGTGTTCAAACTAGTTAAAACACTATATGACATCCCCTTCAAGATGTATAGCCATAATTTCCACCATAGATGCTTCCCCAGTTTTGTGGTACCGATAATATCGCTCCGCGCGCGACATCCAACCAAGCAGGTCTCCTTCTTCCTATCTAGGGAAGTCCACCCTCATGCGTGGATAGTTGAGGTCGGTCATAGAGTCTCTCATCTCTTGGAAGTCATCTCTTCAGGCTTGGTGCGATTGGTTAGAGCTCTCTCCTTGATATGATTTCTTTGGGCTTGGTGGTCGACCCAAACTGAGTTTGGTAAAGAGAGTCCGAATCTTATCCTTCATTCGTGCCTCAAAGGCTTCGAATTTAGCATTGATTGTCTCCTCATTTGCCATAGTATATGCTTCCAAATCTGTGATGTTAAGATCTCTCTTTTGTTGTTGGGTTAAAGGTATGTATAGGTTGAGAGAAGTAATGGTCGAAAGGCTACGATCTATGCTTGTATTGTGACTGTTTTGGGTGCAGTTTAAGGGTGCGGTTTGATAGAGTTTTAGGGCTATAGATGAAAGTTTTAGATCTATGGTAGATGGCAGTAAAGGTTTGATAGAAATCAGTGGAATTTGCTGCAGGTATTTGTTGTCTTGTAAGAGCAGAATTGTCGTCGAAGAAACAACGGTTTCTCGATGAAATTTTTACCAAAAACTTAAGAGATTTGAGGGAATTAACAGCAAAATCTTAGTTTATATGATAGCAAGGATGTCCAATTTAATCAAGAAAATTTTAGCAGTATAACAGCAAAGAAATTGATGCAAGTTGCGATAGTAGAATTCTCATCGAAAAATTTCAGCGGTTTGCGATAAAAATTTGTAGCAACACAAAATCATTTTTAGAGATGAATTCCTCAATAGACCAATCTTAGATAGAAGCCAAGATAATCAATAAAGTGTATAAAAAATTTTATTTAAAAAAGATTACAAATAGATCGATTAAGGCAAAATATGCGGTTGAAATTTTCTACAGCACAGATTTTCAAGTGTAGCAGATTGGACGTAAAAGATCAGCTTATATTGAGAATTTTTTAACCAAACTAAAGGGAAATCCACTATTAGGAAGTGTCAAAGCTATCATAAAAATTTGTAGAGATTTGACAAAAAAAAACATAATAGCAAGATCAAACAAACTATGATATGTGATTGGAATTTTACAATACAAATTTTCAAGTATAGCGGCTTAGACGTAAAAGATCAATGGTTTATATTAAAATTTTTTTGACAAAACCAAAGGGAAATCTACTATTATGAAGTGTCAAAATTGTCATAAAAATTTTGTAGAGATTTGTATAGAAAATATGTAGTAGCAAGATCAAATAAATTGTGCTATGCGGTTGGAATTTATAGTGTAATTTTCAAGTATAACAGTTTAGACATAAAAGTCAATAGTTCAATTATTTTTTGATAAAACCAAAGAGAAATATGCTATTATGAAGTTTAAAGCTGTCATAAAAATTTCGTAGAGATTTGGATAGAAAAAATGCAATAGCAAGATCAAACAGACTGTGCTATGCGGTTGGAGGAATTCTGTAATGTATCTTTCGTCGTAGAGATGAAAACTTTACGACAAAAAGTTTATGCAGCAATATAGGAACAATTTTCTTTTTGGATTTTCAAATAAGCATAACTAAATTATAGTAGCAGTAAGGTAGGAAACTAGAACCTGTTGCAATTCACGGGGAGATCAAAGGATGATCCGCGGTGGTGGAGATGATGGTGAAATTTGGCGACAATCTTTTAAGCAATTATGGGAATTGCTTTGAGCGGCTATGGAGGGCTGATGGATGACTGTGGAAGGGCAATGAGACACTAAGAATGCTGCTCTGATACTAGGTGTTAGAACCCTTGTAGATTCTAAGCTTGGGGTTGATCTCTTTAAGGGATCGACCTCCTTGGAACTCTATAAGGGTTCGTTCATCCAAGTTACTACTCAAAAGTTGTAAAAAAGATTCATCTATTCTTTATCAAAAGATAATAAATATATGGCTATTTATAGGGTTTCTAAACCCTAACTCCTAATAGGACTCCTACTCAAGACTCCTAATATGACTCTTACTAAAGACTTTTATTCCTTTACAACTCCTGATTCTTCTCTAAGAAATAACCTCCAAACCCTAGCTGGCCTCTTCACCTCTTTAATAGGGGTTGGCTTAGGTAGGTTTTACATGAATGCCCTTCTCAATTAGGACTCTCCTAGCTAGAGTCTTAATACAACCCTGATAAATTAGAATCGAGGACAGAGCGGTACAAGTTCGTGAGATACCCCAAGGAAACTTATGGGTATTATTTATATCATCTCGAGGACCAAAAAGGTCTTTGTAGTTAAGAGAGCGGTATTCCTTGAGAAGGAACACATTCTTAGTAGAGACAGTGGGAACATGATAGAGTTGAGTGAGGTTGGAGAACTTAGCTTAAATACCACTCTATAGCCCGAGTCTGTTCAGGTACCTAACACACAAGTTCCAACTTTACATAGGTTCAGCAGAGTATCCTATCCACCTGAGAGATATATGGGATATATTGGAGGAGAGAATATTGAGGATATTGATCTTCAAACCTATGATGAGGCTATTATAAGTATATACTCTAGGAAGCGTCAAAAAGCCATGAATTTTGAGATGGATTCTATATACTCCAACAAAGTTTGAAACATAGTTGATGTGCCTGAGGGTGTTGTATCTATCGGTTGCAAGTGGATCTTTAAGAAAAAGATCGGAATAGATGGAAAGGTAAAGACCTATAAAGTAAGGCTAGTGGCAAAGGGGTATCATTAAAGACCTAAAATTTATCCAAATTTTATTGGCTATTTTAGCACACTATTATTATGAGATCTAGTAGA
This sequence comes from Musa balbisiana, assembly GCA_004837865.1. Taxonomy (NCBI): domain Eukaryota; kingdom Viridiplantae; phylum Streptophyta; class Magnoliopsida; order Zingiberales; family Musaceae; genus Musa; species Musa balbisiana. The sequence continues at coordinate 31,308,211 of CM017193.1, read as the reverse complement.
TGGATGTGAAAATTGTATTCTTCAATAGCAACCTCGAGAAGGAGGTGTATATGATACAGTCCGAGGGATTCGTGTCCAATGATTGCCCAGATATGGACTAAAGCAAACTTCCTGAAGTTGGAACATAAAATTTAATAAGACAATCAGATCTTATGACTTCATTAAGAACGAAGATGAGCCTTATGTGTACAGAAAAGTAAATGGAAGCGCTATCACCTTCTTGGTGTTATATGTGGATGACATCCTGATCATTGGGAATGATGTAGAAATGTTATCCATAATAAAGACTTGGTTATCTAGACACTTCTCATTGAAGGAATTAGGGGAAGCATCCTATATTTTGGAGATTCAGATATAGATATATAGATCCAAGAGGATGCTTGACTTATCCTAGTCCAAGTATATAGACACCATTGTCAAAAGGTTTGGTATGGAAAATTTCAAGAGATGTCTCATACCGATGAGACATGGGATATCACTTTCTAGAATATGTCCCCAAAGACTCATGAAGAAAGGGCGAACATGGATAGAATACCCTATACCTCAATGATATGGTATATCATGTATGCCATACTATATACCAGGTTTGATATAGCACATGCTTTGAGTGTCACGAGCAGGTATTAAGCGGATCTAGACTTGGAGCATTGGAAAGCAGTAAAGTGTATCCTTAAGTATTTGAGAATGACTAATGATCTTTTACTAGTATATGGATGTAGTAGCCTCAGGGTTGAAGGCTACACGAACTTGAGTTTTCGGTCTGATGTCGATGATAGCAAGTCGAATTCGGGGTATCCGTACACCTTGAATCGAGAAGTAGTGTATTGAAAAAGTTCCAAGCAAGATACTACTGCTGACTCGACCATAGAGGTAAAATACATTGCTACAGTAGAGGTAGCAAAAGAGAGAGTCTGGATTAAGAAGTTAATTACATATTTGGGAGTTGTGCCAAGTAGTGAGGAGTTGATTCCCTTATCTTGCGACAACAATGAGGCGAGATTGCTCAAGCGAAGAAACCCAAGTCTCATTAGAAGTGTTCTGAGGAGGTTCTACTTAATTAGAAATATCATGACCCGAGAAGATGTAGCAACAAAAAGAGTTTCATCCGAAGATAACATTATAGATCTATTGACAAAACCATTGTCTCAGATTATCTTTGAGCGTCACAGGGGTCTGATGGGGATAAGACACATAGGTGATTTGCTTTGAGTCAAGTGGGAGATTGCTAGTCATATGTGCTCTGCAAGCCAATTATATGAGTGATGGCACGTGTGACTTGACACATAGTCTTTTTGCTTATTATATTTGGCATTTATCACTTTATATTGCTTGTTGCATATATACATATGTATATTGTAATATCCTTGGATCTATACAATGGGAATTAGATCATGATAATTAGACTGATTCGCCTTTAAACACAGATCCTAAATAATCCCGATCATAGGTTACTTGAGAGGGACATCGAGATAAACGAACAGCCTAGTGTATTGTATACCCGTCCATATGATGGATGCGGTTAGTCTTATAGCTACTCGTGTGAGAACACTAGGGATACAATACAGGTGCTCATTGGAGAATGAGTTCACTAATTGATCTACTTATGGAATGCTGGATGGTTGATGATGTCTTATTGTCAGACAGCGATTTTACAATCTGAGTGGTATATCTGGTCCTTAGACTTAAGACACCAAGATGTCTTGTATGAGTGCTCTACTCTTTGATATCGGATTTATAGGTTTAGATGTCCCAAATCTAGCACAACTAGTCATCGAGAGTGGCAGTCAACCTTACGAGGGTTATTGAGTATTAATAGAGGATCATCCCCTCTCGGTGTCATGAGAGAAATGTCTCATGTATTCTTGCTCAAACAAATCCCTGACCAGGGTCATTCAGATTGAGAGAGAAAGAGTTCTCCAAGGGAATCTAATTAGAGCAAGACTCGAGTAGAAACCATATAGGTCTGACAGCACCATACCTAGTATACAGTCTCTAGGATATTAGATGGATGAGGGAATATAAGTACATGGTAACTAAGGATAGACATGTCCAATGGATTGGATTCCTATGTATCGTTTAGGGACTACAACGTATTGGCCTAGTACGTTTGTAGTCGATGAGTCGAGTGAATTATTATTGAGATAATAATTCATTGAGCTAGAAGGAATTCTGATATGTATGACTTACGGTCAACTCGATATTGGGTCTACAGGGTCACACACATATGGTAGGCATTACGATGAGTAGAGGTTCGGATATGAGATATCCGTCGGAGCTCCTAACTTATTGGATATCCAATAAACCTATGAATTATTGGATCCTATGGATGAGATTCAATAATTGCCCATAAAATATTATTAGATAGAGATCCACTAATCTAAGAGGCTTGGGTAGTTGGATGGAGATCCAATACCCAATAGAGTAGGATTCATTATGGTTAAGTTGACATAAGACCTCTATAAATAGGAGGGAATTAGTGGTTCATAAGCTAGAGCCTTTTATTTGCCTCTCATATTCTCCTCCCCCTCTCCACCTCAAAGTAGGCCTGGAGTTTTGAAGAGTATCATTGTAGCCCTACTGTGTGGATCACCGTTGGAGAGGAGGGCACTTGACCTCATTCACCCTCTCCTAGAGATCTATAGAGATTCAATGATACATGATTTTTCTATATAACACAATCTATCTCACGCGTGGTTTTCTATTTCACAGATTTTTGCATACCAATCTTCGTATGACGACGAACATATCTTTGAAAATTGAGGATTTTGTTTTCTGTTCTTCCACTATGCATGGGATGTCGCCCCCAAGATTTCCTAACAAGAAATACTTTCATTATGAACCAAACCATTAAAAAATAAATGTTGAGTTAATAGTCAAATGTTGTATTAGAAGATTATCATACTCAAAATTAGATGTCGAGCTAGAAGATTGATTAATATGTCGAAGATCAAACTTCATTCTAAAGGTATAGGTATCGTGCCAAAGGGTCAATTATCTAATCAAAAGATCAAATGTTATAGTAAATTCAAAATGCTAAAGGATTGAATAATGTGCTGGTGGTTTAGATGAAGTGTAAAAAAAGATCACCTTCTAGAAGAGTTTAACAATGTATCAAATGCTTTAAAAAGTGTTAGAAGAAATAATTATTGTTTTGAAGCCTTATTTGAAGATAATTTAGATTATAATTAGGCTTCAAATGAGCTATATTTATGTTATATTAAGTTAAGATGGAAGTTGGTTGAAATCAAACTTATACGAGCTAGAATTGAACTCTTAATAGGTCAAATCTATAACCAGTGGCATCACCCAAAGCAAAAGATGGTACCACCCAGGATAGAGTATTACTCAAGATAACAAATGACACAAGCAGCTCTATTTTAATAGTGTCATCAATCATATAACTTGGAATGATGATAGTATTACTAATTATAGGTGTCATGCAAGTCAATTATGTGAGTGATGACATATATGATACATTACACAATCTCTTTTAGTTAATATTAATAATAGTACTTTCTCACTTTATATTATATTATATTATATATATATATATATAATGAAAATCGGATCATGAGGAGATCATGATAATGAGACTAATTTACCTTTAAATATATATCTTAAATATTCTTAATCATATATTACTTGAGAAGGACATCAAGGTAATCAGATAGATAGGTATACTATATATCTATCCATATAATGGAGGCGGCTAGTCTCATAGATGCGTGTGTGAGGACACTAGAGATATAGTATAGGTGCTCATTAGAGAATGAATTCACTAAATGGTCTGCTTAAATAATGCTAGATGATTAATGATATCTTATCGTTATACAATAATTATGTAGTCCCAATTGTGTATCTGGTCCTTAGACTTGAGACATAAATGATACCTTATTTAAGTACTCCATTCTTTGACACTAGACTTATAGGTTTAAAAATTCTAGATCTAGTACAAATGATCATTTGAAATGATAGTCAATCTTACGAAGGTAATTGAATATTAATAAAGGATCATCCACTCTCGGTATTATGAGAAAAATATCTCATGTATTCTTACTCAAACAAATCTCTGGCCAAAATTAATCGAATTAAGAGAAACCGATAAGAGTGAGACTCGGATTAAGAGAGAATTAGTCTTCCGAAAGAATCCGATAAGAGTGAGACTTGAATGGATTCTATATAGGTCTAACAACATCATGCTTGGTATACAATCTTTGGGATATTAGATGGATAAGAGACTATAAATATACGATAACTAAGAGTAGATATGTCCAATAAATTAGATCACTTTGTACCGTTTGGGGATTATAGCGTAGTAGCCTAGTACATCCTAGTTGATAAGTTAAGTGAATTATTATGAGGATAATAATTTACTCAGTTAAAAGGAGTTCTAACAATTGTGACTCATGACCAGCTTGATATTGGGCCTAGAAGATCACATACATATAGTGGATAATACGACAAATAGAGGATTGAATATAAGATATTCAATAAGTCCCGATTTTAATGGATCCATTGGGTGAGACCCAATAAAGCTTATAATGGTTATTGGATGGAGATCCAATACGTATTAAGGTAGATCTATTAAGGTTAGTAGTATGAGCTCTCTATAAATAGGAGTTGGGACTTCATGAGTTATAGGTTAGACCCTTGCAACCGTTGGCCGCTTATCTCCTCCTCCCCCCATCTCTCCCTATCATGAGCCTCTTTAGTGTGAGAGGACAATAAGAGGGGTCGACCCCCTCTCTTAATTGCTGCTGCATGATGGTGCATGATCACAAGGAGAGAATCCATTGTGTGAGAAGGTACGTCATCATTGCATCCATTGTATGGATTATTGTCAGAGAGGAGTTCGTGAGAGCTCTTTCATCTCATGGACTAAGATATGTGATTACGTGGATATACGATCTCCTCTAGGTAAGAATGTCCTAACCTCTTGATACGGTTTTATTGTTTCAAGTTTTACACTCCTAATTATCGCATAACAATTCTATAAGATATGTTTTGAAAATGATTTTTATTTTTATTTTTTTGTTGTGCATTAGATGCTCTATGAGGTTTTTCAACATGTATCACTTTGAATGTTGGTATAACATTTATTGTAGATATATTTTAATGATTTACTTCATATTTTCGGGGCCATAAATATCTTACTTTAGGCATTATTGAGAAACATCTATCTCAAACTTTCAAAATATTGAAATTCTATTTTGGAGCCTCGATAGAGTTTTCATCTTTTAAATTAAGTTACTAAGTATAGACTTAGTAAAATCTCAAGAGTAATCAAGTGTAAAGATTCTCTCTTTAAATTTTTTAAAAATATAAGAAATTAATATTTATCCAATGAAAGTAAAATCAATAATAAAAATCACTGATCTCAAGGTATTAAAAGTAAAAAATGGACATAGATCAAAATAATCGAATACCTATAAATTAATTTATCTTTACATCTATGTTTACTCTTTTATTTGTGCCTATACATTGATTAAATTAGCTTTTTTGCTCGTTCTCTTCAGTTGTAATTCGATGTTCTTAAAACAATCGCACTCATTCACCAACGGGACCAATTGGAATAAACGCTGTGGTCAATCTGATAGAGTCTAGGATAACATATTTTGGATTTCATTGCATCCACGTATCATGTTGGGAAAGATTTTTGTGTTTTAAAGCTCAAACTACAACAAGCAACTTATTGAGGAAGGAAGAGTAAAATAATTCATATAGTTGTAACTAAGATCACGAACAAAAAAAAAAAAAATTTTTTTGACTTGATTGATTCACGTATTAGCTTGTTAAGTCTAAACCATTCAAAATAGTTAATATAGTTATAAATAAAATCATGAATAAAAATTATTATTATTTGACTTGATTGACATAGCTCGTCGAGTCTAAACTATTTAAATAAAATATTTAAATTAGGATAGATGATTATACACTCATCCTCTTTAGATTAACTTAAATCTTCTCCAATATGGAATGTAATCAAATCTTCAGTTTAGACATATTTTTTTTCTTTTTAATAAAATTTAAGAAATAATTATTCGATATTTTAAGTAGGGTGATGTCATTTTTATTAGTAAAATAAATATTAAATAAATATAAAAATAAAACATTCTTATGTAAAGGGCTCACCTCCCCCTATTTAAGGAGAGAGATTTTTTTTCTTCATTTTTTACCAAGACAAGATTAATAACAGGAGGAACAATGAGTTGAATCTTATTTAGAAGAGGCAAGTTTTCTTGTATTTCTTAAAAATTATAATTTTTTTATTCTTTTAAATATTTAAAATTTTTATTTTTTGATTAAAATATGTTATATGTGGTTCTAAAATATTTTTTATTTCTTTATATGTCAAAATTTTATTATTAGATTAAAATATATTATATGAAGTTTTTAAAAAAATTCTTTTATCCATTTTAAGGTTTAGAATTTTATTTTTGGATTAGAACATATTGAAATTCTTCATGTTATATGTATTTTTATATAATATTTGATTTTTATTAGATTTATATGATACTTGATTAAGAATATTATTTTCTCCTTTTGTAGTTTATTTTTTTAATCTATTATATTTTAATGACTTATTATTAATGAATATATGTTTGATTATAATTTCATGATATCGCAATTTGATCTCAAGAGAATTTGTTAGAATTTGATTTGAGATCAACTCATAAGTCAGGCCCAACTCGTATGTTAGGCCACAACGCACAGGCTAGGCTCAATCAATAGGCCAGGTCACAAGCCATAGCCTAAGCCCAGTAAATAGGCTAGGCGCAACCCACAGGTTAAGCCCTAGTCCACATGATAGCTTAGCCCAACCCAACATGGGCATTCACATGCGACGCATATGACTAATCCATGTGGTATGGGTTAGCCCACCTTAGTGTGGTGCATATACAAAATCGATTTAGGGTGATTCTAAATTGGTTTAACTTATTTAATTTTGTTTAACCTAAATTAAACTCAATTTGATCTAAATTATATTAGTTTAGGATGGTTTTAGACTGGTTAAATAAATTTTAGATATCGATTCAGTTAGGTTTTAGTTAAATCAAGTTCAATTTGACTAATTGAACTATAATTTAAGTCAATTGAAGGCTAATTGATATTATTTAATATTAATAATATTTGAAAGAAATGTTATAATATAATATTTTATCTTGATATAGATATGATTAGTATGAGATGATGTTGTTTCCCTAATGAGGGCAAATAGAGCGATTCCTTTCAGGGATTTAGGAGCTATCTGTAGTGGCCAAACGGTTCTTCTATTTGTTATTGGGAGGAATGTGTTCTTACTCTGGTAGGTGAGAGACACCACTCCATCTATTATTGAGAGTGAGATATGAGTTTATCTTTATCTGTTGTTGAGAACACTCCATTTATTATTGAGAGTATGATTATGGGTTATCTTCATCCACTATTAAGAGAACACAAAATTGTTGGGAGGAACGTATTCCCATGTTAGCAAGTGAGAGACACCACTCCATTTATTATTGAGAGTATGATATGGGTTTATCTTCATCCACTATTAAGAGAACACAAACTCATCCCATAAGATAAAGCTTCTCTATCCACTACACTCCATCATATGTAGTGACTGGACGGTTCCTCTATTTGTTGTTGGGAGGAACGTATTCCCATGTTAGCAAGTGAGAGACACCACTCCATTTATTATTGAGAGTATGATATGGGTTTATCTTCATCCACTATTAAGAGAACACAAACTCATCCCATAAGATAAAGCTTCTCTATCCACTACACTCCATCATATGTAGTGACTGGACGGTTCCTCTATTTGTTGTTGGGAGGAACGTATTCCCATGTTAGCAAGTGAGAGACACCACTCCATTTATTATTGAGAGTATGATATGGGTTTATCTTCATCCACTATTAAGAGAACACAAACTCATCCCATAAGATAAAGCTTCTCTATCCAGAGAACACAAACTCATCCCATAAGATAAAGCTTCTCTATCCACTACACTCCATCATATGTAGTGACTGGACGGTTCCTCTATTTGTTGTTGGGAGGAACGTATTCCCATGTTAGCAAGTGAGAGACACCACTCCATTTATTATTGAGAGTATGATATGGGTTTATCTTCATCCACTATTAAGAGAAGAGAACACAAACTCATCCCTTAGGATAAAGCTTCTTTATCCGCTGTTGGAGAAGTGCTCCTTCGGGTATTTAATATATGCTAATGGGATGATTAACTTTTGGTCATGTATTTATTTACACTTGACTTATAGGGGTTCCTACTTAATGGTAGTATTTTTTTTATTTTTAATTTTTAGAGCAACCTCCTAGTGGCACTAGATGGAAGTCCTATGGAGAGTAGACCTTTCCGTACTACTAGGTAGAGTTCGTTGGATTTATCTTCAAGTTAACATCATTATATTTCTTAATAAAACTTATGACTACTTTTTACTTATAATTTAGTGAATAAATGATTTATAATAAATATTTACAAGTTATATATTAATAAAGTAATATTCATTTATTTGGTTTTGGATGTACTTGTGGAAAGTTGTTATAATCCTGTAAAAAAAATTCAAGATATAATATCTTTTTATAGTCTCAAAGTATAGTCTAAAGCTTGTAAGTGTTTGGGTCAATTGATTTAAAAAAAAAAATTAAGATATAATATCTTTTTATCATTGATTTTGTGCTAACTTTTTTGACATTACACAATACACCTCATACTCCAACACTTGTTAATACTCCAAATAATATACACAAAATCATCAATACTTTTAGAGGCTACTTTAAGCGTTAGGAGGAGCAAGATAGAGAGCTTTGCAGGGTGAAAATAATACTTTGGGTCACTTTAAGAGATTAAGACCACCTGTTTTGAGAGCAAATAAGATCCAATCTTTATTGAATGTTGGATCTAACAAGTAGAGAAAACATTTAAAACTATGGAATACAAGAAACGGCAGAAAGTGTCTTTCTCTTCTTTCATTTTAGAAGAGAAGACAAACACTTGGTAAACCTCAAAAAGAAAGATGTTGGAGGTAGGAGGTAATATGGTGACTTGAGAGTACTTTAAGAATGCATTCTATAAGCAGTTCTTCCCTGATTCAATTTTTTAGTGGTAGAAAAATTGGATAATGAATTACAATAGGCAAATAATCGAATGTGACCTTTTAGTATTGCACCATCTACGTACGAGAGGATCACATTCTAAACCCTTAAAGAAATGTAAGGGTAGATAATTTGAACATCAACAGGCAAGAGCTCCCAATAATCAAGTTGTCATAAGATGTTATTTCTGTGAGAAGACTGATCATGATTCCACCTCATGCCTCATGAAAAAATGTGTATACTTTTTTTATCAACAATAGGGACATATGATGAAGAACTATCTATGAAGCAATATCAATATCGAGCTCCACACTAAATATTTGGACAATAATAACTAGGACTTAGAGGGAAAGTTCAAATGAGTGTTTATGCACTTACTCATTAGGATGTTAAAACATCGAGATCTATCATTTAAGATATAATCGTATTTTGTGATATGCCTACTTCTATGTTTATAGATTTTAGTTTTACGTTTTTTTTATATCACTTTATTTTATTATGAGACTACATAAGAATCCTGAGATAATGAGTAATGCATTAATAATAGCAATACCAACTAGAAACTCTTTGATAGCCAATTAGATATTTAGAAACTATATTATTACTATTGAAAGTCACGATTTGCTAGTAGATCTTATTCTATTAGAGTTTCGACTTTTCGATGCTAACTTGGGTATAGACTAGTGTGCAACGTACCATGCAAATATTGATTATTTCCATAAGATTGTTACTTTCTCACCCTTAGATCAACCACCCTTTTAGTTTATTGAGGTTCAAGAAAAACTCCCTCATATTATTTTAGCCTTGAGTGCTACCCAACTATTATAAAAGGATATCAAGGATATTCAGCCTTCATATATGGAGAAGAATCTAAGAAACCAATATTAAAGAACCTTCCTATTATATGAGATTTTCCAAATATTTTTCCTAAAGATCTGCTTGGACTATTACCTGACAAGCAAATTGAATTTATAATTGATCTTCTACCTAGCACTACATCTATTTCTAAACCTCTGTATATAGTGTCACCAATTGAGTTGGAGTTAAAGAAATAAATCTATGACTTTTAGACAAGAGCTTATTTGACCTAATATTTCACCGTAGGGTGCTCCCTGTTTTATTTGTGAAGAAGAAAGATTGATCTATGCAGCTATGCATTAATTATAGATATCTTAACTATATGACCATAAAGAATAAATATCCCCTTCCCCGAATAAAATGATCTATTTAATCAACTTTAATATACTTAGGTATAACTCGAAGGTTAATTTGAGGATCGGGTATCATCAATTAAAGATAAGGGAAGTAAATATATAAAAAACATACTTTTAGATATGATAATTATGAATTCTTAGTAAACATTTCAGACTCACAAATGCACTAGTTGTCTTTATGGATATCACAAATAGCGTGTTCTACTCTTTATCTTGATAAATTTATAATCAATTTCCTTGATGATATTTTAATCTACTCTAAAAAATAGGGACAACATGATACCATCTTAAATAATTTTGAAAAAACCTAATATAAAAAAAAAACTATATGTCAAATTAAGCGAGTCTAATTTTTAGCTCATGAGATTACGTTTCTTGATCATAATTTCATGTGCTAGTATATCTATAGACCTTCAAAGATTAAGTTATGTTTAATGTATGAAGTAACCTTCTGATATTTCAAAGATCAGAAACTTCTTAGGGTTCGGCTAGATATTATAAAAGATTCATAGAAGACTCTTAAAAATAGTAGTACTCTTGATCAGGGTTGACATAGAAAAATATTGAGTTTCTTTAAGACGATACATGTCAATATTTTTTTAAGAATTGAAGAAGAAATTAACTAGTACTCCTATCCTAATAATTCTTTAAGGAGGAGAAAAAGGATTTGTAAGATATAGTGAATGAGAGTTAATTTTATACAAGTTTGTAGAGTATAGTGATGATAGTTATTTTATAAAATAATTATGTTCTAATATAAAATGAGAGGGTAGTTATTTATACATCTAGACAATTAAAGCCTCATGAGAAGAACTATTCTACTCATGACTTAAGCTCATACTTATCAAGACATTATCTCTATAAATAGACTTTTAAAATCTTCACAAATCATAAGAGTCTCAAATACATATTCATTTAGAAAGATTTAAATATGAGATAAAGAAGATGATTGGACTTTCTAAAGTATTATAATTTTAATATCAATTATCATCATCGAAAGACTAATATATTCATTGATTTTTTGAGTAGAAATACTTCAAGTCTTATAGCATATATAAATACTCAAAGGAATTCTATGATAACAAAGTTGGTAGATTTGAAACTTGAGTTTTTATTTGAGATAAATAAAGATTTTCTAGCATACTTGATAACATAATTATTTTTGGTAGAAAGTATTAAAGAAAGTCAGAAGGAAGATGAATATCTTCATATGATAGATAAGGAGATAACTTAGGGATTCAGACTCAAGTTCCTCCAAGTCGAAGATAGTTTTATTAGATTCAACAATCAATTTTGTGTTCCTGAAAATCATCCAGTAAAGATGCAACTATTGAATGAGGTCCAAAGTTTAATATCCATTTCAAGACTACCAAGATGTATCAGGATTTGTGTTAAAACTACTGGTGGCGTAGTATAAGGAGAGATATAGTAGAGTTTGTCTCTAAATATATGATATACTAACAAGTGAAGGCAAAATATCAAGTGCCTATAAGAAGATTGTAAAGGATTCCAATTCCTAAATAGAAGTGGGAACAGGTCACTATAGATTTTGTGATAGGACTAGCTAAGACTACGAAAGAATATGATGAAATTTGGGTAGTAGTGGACAAACTTACCAAATCTATTCACTTTCTCCTAATTAATAAGAAGCATTCATTGAATAAACTAGTAAGTTTATACATTAAGGAGATTATTCGATACAATGAGGTGTCAGTTGGTATTATCTTGGATAAAAATCCAAGGTTCACCTCTATGTTTTAAGTATATAAAAATCTTTGGGCATACAATTAAAGTTGAGTATCATTTTTCACCCCCAAACTAATAATCAATTTGAGAGAACAATACAAACTCTAGAAGACCTCTTAAAAGCTTGGACCTTGGATTTTGGTGAAAGTTGAGATATATACTTACACCTAATTGTGTTTGCTTATAATAATATTTATCACTCTAGTATATAGATAGCTCCATATGAAGATCTTTATAGCAGAAAGTATATATCATCTATGTTCTAGGATGAGGTAGAGAATGGAAGCTATTGGGACCTCAATTGATTCAAAGAGATGTTGATAATATTTGAACTATATGTCAGATATTACTAACAGCTCAAAGTTACTAAAAAAGTTATGCAAAGTGAAGGCGAAGAGATATAAAGTTCAAAGTTGGTAATCATTTCTTCTTGAAGGTGTCACCAATTAGGGAAGTCATAAGATTTTGTCAAAATGGGAAGTTAGCCCTTAAATTCATTGGCACATTTGAAATCTTATAGAAGGTTGAACCTAATGCATATAAATTGATATTTCCCCTAGCTTTGGTTGGCATCTATGATGTATTCCATATCTATATGCTTTTAAGATATATCAATGATCCATTTTATAGCATATCTTATCAATTTAACTGAAAAATGATGCCACATTTATAGAACAACCAACCCAGATCTTTAAAATGAAAGAGTATATTTTGAGGAATAAAGTTACACCTTTAGTAAAGATCCATTCATAGCACAATTCGAAGTAAGAGGCAACTTGGGAAAAAAAAGATGTGAGAGAGTAGTATCTTCACTTATTTTCTTGAGGTAAGATAAATTTATGGACCAAAATTCCTTTAGGAGGGGAGAAATATAATCAAATCTATGACTAATTATATATTACCCCTTGTAGTTAGACCTCCTTAGCATCCTGATCCCTGAGCATAACAAATTTATATTGGAATACCTATAATTATAAAAGAAAAATATTTATATCTATTTACCCTAATGCTATCGATTTTATAAAGGAAAACATGAAAATAATAAGTAAGAAAATAATTTTAATATTCCAAGTGATAATGAACAACAACTCCGCTAGAGGCTGTAGGTGGCAATTATGGATGAAGAGAGCGATGGTGAGAGATGAGGATCACTCTGCATCTACATCGATTTCGACACAATTATCGAATAATCATTTTATTACTCTGCATCTACATCAATATCGATGTAATTGTCAAGAAACATCACTATGCATCTATGTCAGCATCGATGCAAATGCTAAGTAGCCCTTTCACTACTCAGCAACTACTTTTGATACTGATATAAATGTAGAATAGTGAAAGGGCCACTCGATAATTATATTAACATCGATGCAAATATAGAGTGCCCTCATCTCTCATCACCACTCTCCTCATCTACAGTAGCCACGGTAGCTTTAGTGGCACCATCACTTGGAACGTTGAAAATATTTTTTATTAATTATATTTATATTTCTATTAGTAAAACCAACAATGTTAGGATAATAAACATAGATATTTCACTTTCATAACTATAGATATTCTAATATAATTTTTTTTAAATGTAAGGACTAGGATGCTAAAAAGGCCTAATTAAAAAGGATATTATGTAATTAGTTCTCAAATCTCTAATTTAGGTATGAATTTTTTATTTCATTGCTTGCTAATAAAATTTAGGAAATAACTATTCAATATTCTAAGTAGGGTGATGCCATTTTTGCTAGTAAATTAAATAAATATAAATATTTAAAACAATTCCCTTATACAAAGGGCTCATCTTTTCCTATTTAAGGGAGATATATCTCTCATTCGTTTCTCATTAAGCCAAGCTTAGCATCGGGAGGAACAAGGAGTTAGATCCTATTGAGAATAGATAGGTTTCTCTATTTTTCTTAAAAAATAAAAATATTTTTTTGATTCCTTTAAATATCAAAAATTTATTATTAGATTAAATTTTATTTTTTTTATTCCTATAAATATCAAAATAGTATTCCTAGCATACTATTATGTAGTCTATCTTATAGCCCTTATTTTATTAGATTTCAGCCTAAATATGGATTGAACCAAATCATAACTGATTAGTTAAGATATAAATTATATTAGTCTAGGAAGATTTTAAATTGGTTAAATAAGAATTAGTGATCGGTTCAACTAGGTTCTAGTTAAATCGAGTTTAATTGGACTAGTTAAACTAGGATTCTAAGTTAATTGAGGGTTAATTGATATTATTTAATATTAATAATATTTGAAAGAAATATTTTAATATATTATTTCATCTTGATGTAGATATAATCAGTATGAGATGATGTTGTTTCCCATCAAGGGTGGGTAGGATGATTTCTCTATAGATTAGCGGGTCGTCAAACATGATGGTTGGATAATTCCTCCATCCACTATTAAGAGAAATATATTTCTACTTTGGTAAGTGAAGAATATTACTTCATCCGCTATTTGGAGTGTAATATAGGTTTCTCTCCATCTACTATCGGGGGAATACAAACTCATTTTATAGGATAAAGCCTTTCCATCTACTATTATGAGAGTGTTCCTTCGGGTATTTGATATATGCCAATAGAATAATTAACTTTTGATCATGTATTTATTTATGATTAACTTATAGGTGTTCTTACTTAATATTATTAAAAAAATTTATTTTTGATTTCTAAAGCAGTTTTCTAATGGCACTAGTCCATATATTTCAATAGGGAGTAGACCTTTATCTCTCATTAGGAAGAGCTAATTAGATTTATTTTTGAGTTAATATTACTAATTTTATAATAAACCCTATAACAATCTTTGACTTATAATTTGATGGATAAATACTTTCTAGATGTTCCCTTAAAAAAAAAATCCATGACATAAGATAAGATTAATCTCTCCCACACAAACTCTCTCACACATATAAGATAAGAGTAAATTAACATTTTATAATCTCTCACTTAAAGTTTGATTTTCTAATCAAAATCAATTATGCTTTAGAACCAATTTTTTCCATATTACCACTTAATTATCGTATAGAATCAAATTTATGCATGGTGCACTTGAGGTATAAGTTAGTGATGGTAGTAATTTCGGACCTCTCACTATATCCAATTATATTTTTTTAATATTATTTAAAATGATCTGATTCTATGAAATAATTTTTAATTTATCGATTCAAAATCACTAACTTAAAATGCTTAAACACAATACGATGATGCACCTATTTAATTCTTATAAATCAATACAAATATTTTTTCAGAACCCTTGAAGGCCATCCATCCATCCCATCCTCTTACTGTTTGGTCATTGTAATGTGTATTCTACCATAGTTATGTTGGCCAGCTTCGTTGCTAGTACATCTTTTATATGGAGCACATTTTGTATAAATATTCAGAATTATTGATGATAGTGGCATATTTTAGTTTATTTTATGAGAAAAGTTTAATTAGTTATATATAATATGTATGTGTGTCTGGTAAAATTTTAGTTGATTTTTAAATAGCCTTAATTCATTTAATAAACCTAGTCCAACCAAGCCCCAAATTGTGGTGGGATCAACAAGGTTGAACCAAACCTTCTACCTCAAGGTTCTAATGTTAAATATCATTTTTCTATTTTTTTATGTTATATATTAACCCTTATCTTTTTGGATTTACTCGACTATAAAAATAAGGAATGCTTCTTACTAAGATTAAGTGGTTGGCAATATTTTTAACAGATTTATCCCATTTTTCTATAGAAATTTTTTTCATTAAAATCATATAATTCTTGTAGAATTTCAAAAACAATAGTTAAGTAAATAACTTTCTTTAGATGGAAAGAATATTATGCATTATGCTCTGATATTTTGGTATTATTTTACTGCTATTATGAATTAGGTGGATTTGATATGCAAATCGCAAAGAGTTAGGGATTGATATGCAAAAGAGTGTCTATTTATTTCGCCATCCCATGATTCATTCTATTCACTCTGCCCTCCCAAGGAAGTAAGAAGAAAGGGCTCAGGAAAAGCGACAAACGCTTCGTCGGCATGAGCTGGTGGTGGGCAGGCGCCATCGGTGCCGCCAGGAAGAAGCTGGATGACGATTTTTCCACTGCTGTCCCCAGGCACCAGAGCGTCGCACTCGTCATCGGCGCCACCGGCATCGTCGGCTCCTCCCTCATCGGCATCCTCCCGCTCCCGGACACCCCCGGTGGTCCTTGGAAGGTCTACGGCGTCTCCCGCCGACCCCCTAATCCCAACGTCGTCTCCTCCTCCGCCTCCTCCGACAGCGCCGACATCAACCCCGTCCGGCACATCCAATGCGACGTCCTCGACGCCGCCGACGCCGCCGCCAAGCTTTCCCCCCTCTCCGACGTCACCCACATCTTCTATGTCGCCTGGGCCAGCCGCCTCACCGAGGCCGAGAACCGCACCGCCAACGCCGCCATGCTCCGTAACGTCCTAGCCGCCGTCCTCCCTTCCGCTCCCAACCTCCGCCACGTCTGCCTCCAGACCGGCCGCAAGCATTACATCGGCCCCTTCGAGTCAATCGGAAAATTTTCTGCCCACGACCCGCCCTTCCACGAGGACCTTCCCCGACTCAACGTCCCCAACTTCTACTACGACCAAGAAGACATTCTGTTCGACGAATTGTCCAAGAGGGACGGCGCCGTAACCTGGTCGATCCACCGCCCCGGAACCATCTTTGGCTTCTCCCCGACCAGCCTCATGAATATTATCGGTACCCTCTGCGTATACGCGGCCATCTGCCGGAAGGAAGGAGCCCCTTTGAAGTGGTTCGGCAGCCGGACCGCGTGGGACGGGTTCAGCGACGCGTCCGACGCCAACCTCATCGCGGAGCATCAGATTTGGGCAGCCGTCGATCCCTACGCCAAGAACGAAGCATTCAATTGCAGCAACGGGGACGTGTTCAAGTGGAAGCATTTGTGGGCGCTGCTGGCGGATCAGTTTGGATTGGAATCTGTCGGGTATGAGGGGGAGGAGGGCCGGTTCAAGCTGGAGGACGCCATGCGGGGGAAGGAGTTGGTATGGAATGAGATTGTGGCGGAGAATGAGCTGGTGCCGACGAAACTGGAGGAGGTGGGGACTTGGTGGTTCGCGGATGCAATTCTTGGAGTCGAGATGCCGCAGCTCGACAGCATGAACAAAAGCAAGGAGCACGGTTTCTTGGGGTTCCGCAACTCGCTAACTTCTTTCAATTCTTGGATTGATAAGATGAAGGCTTTCAGAATCGTTCCTTGATGCCTCTATTTCATGCATTCCTTGTGGTTTAGTTTGGTTTGCACATGCTGTGGCCAGGCATCAGTCTCTCATCATGTTCTCAGGTATTGTTGTTTCGGTTCTTGCCAGTTCTTGTTATTGTCAAAATATTGCTGATTTGATTATGGAATTGTACTTCAAACAATAAGAAACTATGGAAATAAAGGAGGCATTATTGGTGTTGATCTCTGGTTTTGGAGGTTATGTTGTATCTATTAAAAAAATTGTTTCCTGTTGGAAGTCATAGCTTGTAATTTCTATCAGACACTTTTCCTTCAAGAAAAGATTTTACTGCATTGTTTATCAGAACAAATTACCTATTCTAATGCTCATCAATTCCTCTCAAGTAGTACTGTACCACTACATATATGTATGTATGTATGTATGTATGTATATGTATGTATATGTATATACGTTTATACAGTTCATTCCCTGATATAAAGAAATCCAGTGTAAGTCATCTCCCTTTTTAGTGTCTAGCTCTGCAAAGTTTTAAGTACAACCAATGCAACTTGAATAACTTTCTTCCTGAACACTAGCATGGCTTGTAGGGACTACATATTGCCTCAGATCTTTGTCTCATCTTTTGTTAGATTACTTCTAAAAGCATCATATGTTTGTCCCTGAACGTTCCGACTTTTGATGACCAGTAATTGAGAATGCTTGGTTCTTAGGGGGCTCTAAATTTTGCTGACAGGTAGTTGAATGCTTGTAAGTTATTTTTGAATAGGTTATTTATAATTGGTAATGTT